>JASPKZ010009814.1:0-515000 GCA_030220185.1 Diploptera punctata | reverse complement strand
GTCCGGTTTCGTTCATTAATAAACTCGACCTCTTCTTTCATAATTGATTGCTATATATGCCGAGTTTCTAGGAGCTGTTGAACCTTGTTATGGATGGGAACCCTTGGATGATCTAATGACTCTTTGAGCTATATTGGCGATAGAATACATACTGGTAAGGCCTCCATACCCGAACAAGTCAAAGATGAAGATTCAAACTAAGAGGCAGCTCAGAAGAGTATGTCCAACGGTTCCAAAGACGGAAGAGGAACTTGTGCCTCAATGGTCGAGGAACCGGAAAAATAAGATATACCTAAAAAGGGAGAACCGGATTCCAAAACGTCAGTGATTGCATCTGATTTAAGGTTACGGAAACCTTGATATGAAATGACCTGGTCCTGTAAGTTGGAGATTAGGCATTAGGCCAGCGACCTATCACTGCAAAAACTACATTACTAAATAATCTCAAAGAAATTTACCCGAATTGGTACCAGGAAAACGAATTAGGCAATAAGACTTAAGCACAGATAGGAAAACTATGTGATAAACGATTTGAGACAAATGGAAATAAAAAACTGTAAATCTCTCACACAAAACACGACAGAATAAAAAAAAAAAGAAGTTAACAAGGTCACAACATTCCAATGAAAGTTGTACAGCCTGTCGAGGAATATATATATATATATATATATATATAGACTATTTATATAAATGTAAAGTGATCCCCATGCAGACTTAGAAAGCCCTGGTAGTAGATGGTTAAGGCTCCCACCTTTATTCACAATCGGTACCAGATTGTCAACTCTGCGTGATGACCGCTTTTACCTCCAGAACATACTTGTCTTGTAAGCCCATTCTTCCCTTAACAGAGATTTAGGCACTCTCCCCCTACAGGGAAGAATTTGAACCATACGAATTTAGTTACACTTATTTTCGTATAGATGTCATTTGAGTGGTCCGTGGTCAGCGTTCCGCCTCATACTGACATGTAGGAAATCAAGGTAGTACTAGAACGGGAAAATTCGGTAAATTTTGCTTAGAGGCCTTTTCATTCAGGCTTAAGGATCTTTTACGAGCCTGAAAATCTTCAGACTCGGGATCCTAAAGTCCCTCCCGGAGGACTTGCTCCTTGGATTTTTCCATCCTAAAAAATCCATCGACCCCGGCCGGGTTTGAACCCGCGACCATCGGGAATAGAGGCAAGGAGCATAACCACTAGTCCACCGCGGCCGATCAGAACATACTTCTGATACTTATTTCCGGTAGAGGCTGAGTCGACACCAGGCCCATGATGCCATCGGAATATTTTAACCAGTTTAAAAATCCTGACCCCATCGGGACTTGAAACCGCGATCTTCCAGCTTGTAGCATTTACGTTAACTACGGCGTGAAATCTGACACACACACACACACACACACACACACACACACACACACACACACACACACACACACACACACCACACACACACAAACCACATAAATACACATTCATTGTCATTATATAATTTATTTAATGTATTGATACAAGAGAAGACATAATTATAAATAAAGAATTAAGAAAGTAATTAAAAGTGGAAGCTATCAACTCAAGAATGGATAGATACAGAACAAGATGGTTTGAACATTTTAGAAGGATGGAAGATACTAAACTGCCAAAAATAGCTTACCAATATGATCCTAAAGGAAAGAGAGGCGTGAGGAAGTCGAGAAGAGATGGAAGGAGCCTAATCCATGAAGTGGAGAAGAAGAAAAAGAAGAATATTATTTTTCAAACTATATTGATAGGCCTATATTTTTATTTTGTTAACTTCATTGTTGTTTCTGAGGCATTCTATTATGGAACCTAAACCTAATTCATGGAGGCTGTGTATGTTGCCTCCCCTAGATATTGCGAGACAACAAATATTTCGATGTCTATTAAGTAGGATCGATGAAGATTTATAATTTAAAAATATACTTCTATTAGACCAATCTTAATAGCAACATTTATGCGGAATTCGCTAAAAAATCATTGCATATATTTATCAGTAGACTATATTATGTCGTTTGTGACTAACTCGTTCTGTTTATGACACATTGACATTTCTGTCATTTTCTTATCATTGGAATGTTATGTTGTGTTAATAATATAACGTCATAAATTCTTACTAAATATAATTAAAAACTTGTTGATTGTCATTCATAAATCTGGCATGTTACAGTTTTTATCAAAGGTGATATCGATTTAAGTTTATGTTTTTTATAACTCTAAAACATTAACTCAAGTGTTTAGTTACTTGCCCTCCACCCCTGGTCCCGAGTTCGTGTCTCAGTCACATCAACTGATGTTCGTGATGGACGAATCGTAGCCATGGCACGTTTTTCTGGAGGTTTCTTCCCTATTTTCACTCCCAAACAACTCCATACTTACTTACTTACTCACTGGCACTATCGAACCCGTAGGTTCATGGCCGCGCGGACATAAGCTCTCCATACATCCCTATCCTGAGCTAATGCTTTCCAATCATTCCCTGTATAATCTACTTCCCTCAAATCATAGTTAATGTTGTTCTCCCACCTCATTCTTGGTCTACCACTGGGCGTTTTCCCTCTGGCTTTCCTACAAGAAGCTTCCATGCACGTCTTTCATTCCCCATACGTGCAACATGTCCTGCCCATCGCAGTCTACGAGACTTAACTGTTCTAATTATATCTGGCTTCCTATAAAGACCATGTAGTTCATTGTTATGTAGTCTTCTCCATTCACCTGTCTGTTCATCTCTCTTTGGTCCAAAAATTTTCCTAAGAACTTTATTCTCAAATACTCGTAATCTCCTTTCCTCCCTTAAAGTAAGAGTCCATGTTTCGCACCCATATAATATAACTGGTAGAATAATAGTTTTATATATTTTCAGCTTAACGTTTTTTGAAAGGAGTTGGGACATCAAAAGTCTCTGCAATGCATAATAGCATGCATTTCCAGAATTGAGCCTATGTTTAATTTCTTTGTGCGTCTCATTCCTATTTGTGATTATTGTTCCTAGGTATTTGAATTCAGCCACTTCCTCCAAATTTCCCTCATTTGTCATTGCTGTCCATTTCCATTATATACTGAATTTTCTACCTGTGACCATATATTTGGTTTTACTGATATTTACTTCCAGTCCTAATTTCTTAGTGTTATCAATAGTGTGTGCGTGTTGGCCTTTAGTATCTCCTCGCTATCGGCAATAGTACTACATCATCAGCATAAACTAACAGCTTATTAATACCATTCAGTTGTAAGCCTCCTCATTCTCTAAAGATTTAATGGCATGCTCTAGTACAAAATTAAATAGTAGAGGAGATAGTGCATCTCCTTGCTTCAACCCATTCTGGATTTCAAAAGTGTCTGAAAACTGTTTGCCTACACGCACCCTGCTATTTGAGCCATTTAGACACATTCGTATAAGTCTAACTAACTTTTTAGGAATTCCGAACTACTATCACTTATTCAAACCCCTGCAATTAATTTTGTTTAATTTCAGTTCATTTGCCTCTGTGATGTTGCGATAGGTTTGGATATCCGGCATCCTGTATACAGTGTGATTCACAATAAGAATTACTGACTTCTAGGGGTCGCAGAGGGGACTTAGTAGATAAACTTTTGATAAGGAAGGCCGGAAACGTACAATTTTGATTTAAAATAAGTTTGAAGATCGAAACACAATGGGATGATATAGTGTGTCTTGTGTTTCAGAATAAATATTACAGACTTCTAGGGTTGTCGAGTCGAAGAAAGATCTTATTGCACGAATTCTGGCGGCAGCAGAAATTACTGAGCACACACCAGGTCTTGTGTGGCGTGTGTATTAAAACATTTTGTGCAACGGTCAACAAGGTCCCCACATTTGTAGTACAGCTCCTATAAATCTGTAATACTTATTCTGAAACACAAGACGCGTGATATCAGCCCATTGTGTTCCGATCTTCAAACTTATTTTACATCGAAATTGTACGTTTCCGGACATGGGTTTCTAATCAAAACACCATCTACTAAGTCCCCTCTACACCCCTAGAAGTCTGTAATATTTATTGTGAATCACTCTGTATATCACAGACTTTCAATAATAGGGACTTCATATGATCTGATCCCTTGGCCTGGCATTACGCCGGACACGAATGAAGTGTTTACTTTCATCATCATCATCATCATCATCATTTCTCTTCGCTCCTAATTGGAGCATAGGGCCTTAATGAAATTTCTCCACTTAGCTCTATCATCTGCCAATCTCTTCACCTCCAACCATGTTTTTATTTTATTTTATTTATTTTTTATTTTCACGTATCTATCCTTCAATAATTCTCTTCCAATTTTTTTTTTAATCTTCCTCTTCTCCTTGAACGCTAAGGATTCCAGTCCAGTGCGCATTTTTGTATGCAGTTTGAGGTTAATGCAGAGTATGTCCAATCCGAGGCCATTTTCTTTCCTTTAATTGGTTTCAGATAGGTGTTTTCTCAGTTTTGCGCCATAGTTCTTGGTTTGAACTCCATCAGGCCATCTCACATTTAATATCCGACGTAAACACCTATTCACCAACACCTGGAGCAAGTTAATTATTTCTTTGGTCGTCTAAAGTGTTATTTTACATATGTAAAAGTTCACCTAAGGGTTAGAGAGAGAGAGAGAGAGAGAGAGAGAGAGAGAGAGAGTAGGAGAGAGAAGAGGAGAGAGAGAGGAGAGAGAGAGAGAGGAGAGAGAGTGTGTGAGAGAGAGAGAGAGAGAGAGAGGAGAGAGAGAGAGAGAGAGAGATATCCATCCATCCTGCCGGGTTTGAACCCGTAAAAGTCCCGGTGATCTAGTGTTACCATGTTTCCCTCTGATTACAAATTTTGTGGAACCAAACCCTGATGGGATCAATTAATTTTAATTGCGCAAAAATCCTTAGTATGACTTTCTTTTTGATGGGAAGTAAAGCTGTGGTTCTCATGTCGTAGATTTTCGCGTAAAATTAACTTCAAGGCTGAAAAATAGGCTTCTGAGCAAAATTTATCTGCATTTTCACACCCAGATTTTAATTACAAAGTTAATTACCTGACATCTTAAAGAGCGTCGTTATGTAATAATAATCCATCCATCCAAAGTAATTCTGCCCGAGGGCAGATCTTTCACTGCAACCATAGCATTTTCATGCTATGCTTGCAGCTTTACTAGGAATTGTAGATGTGGTAGTTTCCCGTTGCTTTCCACACCGGTGAAGGATGATGATGATGGCCATATGATTTCGGGGACCGTTTGGGCCTTAGTTTTCCTGATATTTGTCTTACAGGTGAGGAAAAACCCCGATAAAAACCTCACCCAGAAAAACTGCCTCGACCGGGGATGGAACCCGGGCCCGCTGCGTGACAAGGCAGCACGCTACTTCGAGACCACAGTGGTGGGCGACGTAATAATAATAACAATAATAATCCATCCATCCATCCTAGTAATTCTGCCCGAGTGCAGGTCTTTCACTGCAATCATAGCATTTTCATGCTATGCTTTGCAGCTTTACTAGGGAATATAACAGCAGCTTTATTTTACCTGGCAGAGGGTCTTAAGGCCTTGTACATCACTCAAGCAGGTTAGAAAAAATGCAAAAAATAGTGTTACATCTAAATTACAAAAAAATTATCACATAGTATATCTACAATACAATTACTATCATTTACAATATCTACCTGTCTACTAGACCACGGGGAATGACAATAAATTATACTCACTAACGAATCAGATGTTTACTTAAGATTGTGCCTTGTACCAGAAGGAAAAGTTATTTTTCGTTGAGATTTGTTTTTACAAAAGAAAAAATCAATAACTCCCAAAATACATGTTACATGAATTATAAATTTGTGCTCCTACGAAAGAGTTTAATGGTGAACTATTTTTGTTCCTTGCGGTATAGATCCTGCTCGTAAGTTAAACATACATATGAGTAAAAGCTTCTTTAAACGGATTTAAGGTCACCGAAGTAATTCTCTTGTATCCTTGGTGAAAAAAAAAATCGTATTCAATTTTACCTGTTTCCAGTTAGATTAGTCAATGCAAATTATGTCACTAATACAGCAGCCCATTTTTTAAAGTAAAATTCTGTAATAATTTCTTCATATTTGTAAAAACAAATTATAATGAATTGTACATCTTACGTTCCTCTACATTTCCGTGCTCAATTTAATCCAAATTTCATTAAAGTTGGATCATATTTAACCGAGATTTGGCAATTTGAAAGTATTCCAGTAAAATTAGCTTTAAATAATTAAATGTCCTCCGTCCGCACAGTGGATGTCCATTTAGTTGTGCCGACGCTGAAAGGTTAACATAATGACACCATACTTAAACCAGTAGATACATTTCTTTATGAGTAGTCACTATTAGACAAAAAAATCAACATTCTTTGGTATAATATAATTTTTTTTATTGCGGATGAGCCCATATAGGACTACGCAAAGTACTTTGAGGCGTTTCCTTTGAGCCCAAATTATTTCATTCTTTTGCTATGAGCTTGTTTTCTATCATCTGTCCTAGTTGTTCCAGTTTTTTTCTTCGGTTTGTCCTCTTGGTCAACTTGCCACTTATTCACCTTAATTCTAAATATATCTCTGTTTGGGATATCTTCTTTAGTAATTCCTGCTAATTTTAAGTCCTTTTTGACTTCATCAATCCACTTCATAGCGTCCACTGGAGCTTTACTTCTGTTTTCGTAGAATTCCATTATCTGTTTTGTAAGCCTATTTGAGTTCATTCGTTTAATATGGCCATAAAATTTTAACCTTCGTTTTCTAATATCGCTATGAATGTCTGTATATGTTTTTATTTCCATTTTACTTCTGAGTCTAAATGCTTCACCTATGACTTGTGGACCTAAAACTTTTCTTATAATTTTGCATTCTTTTTTCACTATATTTTCGATATCTTTTTTTTCTGTTCAAAATTAATGTTTGTGCTCCATAGAGGCACTCTGGTTTAATTACAGTGTTATAGTGTCGTATAATATAATTATTTATTTATTAAATCTCCAAGATTTGGAGTCCTATTTTACAAATTATATTAGGGCTGTTGTTAAAATATCAAATAAAATTGAAGATACACATAGTTACAAAATTGAAATTAAACAAAAACAACAAATGAACGAAACAACTAAAACTAAGAAAGTAAGTAGTAATAAAGATGAATTAAAATTTAGTGAAAATAGCATTTACAAATGTTTCAAATACTGTGTAACAACATTGCCTTTTTAAAATATCAATTGAGGGGTCTAGTGAGAGAGGGAGCTATGCCACTTTGAGAAGAAATGGAAATAAATTGGGTTTTATAAAGCATTATATACGATCCCTATTAGGTTCGTCTTCCGGGCATATAGGCCGTGGTCCAGTCGTTCTTCTACTCGAGTTACTTCGTCTACTGCTGCGGTAGACATCTTCAGGAGATACTGCGTGCTCTCTGTGAACTCCTCAACAGTCGGCTGCAGACTGGTGGTCGTTGGAAACTCCCTCCCTATTTATAGGCACGCCCCTGGTGGAGAGGCGGTTTTCTGCGCGGTCCGTGTTGCGTGCTGTTTTGCCCAGGCTGTCGCTAGCAGAAGTCATAGGCTTCGTTGTCGTATCGTGCAATGCCGGGATCCAGATTTTGTTTATCTTCATGGTTTCTTCTTTTTTGTTAAAGGAATTTTTGTGTTTATATATTTCAATGGCTTCTCTGTACAGTCTGGTGTAATAATGTGATGTTTGGGACAATACCTGTGTTTCTTCGAATCTTATTATATGTTCTTGGTTGTTCATCCAGTGTTCGAAGAAACACAGGTATTGTCCCAAACATCACATTATTACACCAGACTGTACAGAGAAGCCATTGAAATATATAAACACAAAAATTCCTTTAACAAAAAAAGAAGAAACCATGAAGATAAACAAAATCTGGATCCCGGCATTGCACGATACGACAACGAAGCCTATGACTTCTGCTAGCGACAGCCTGGGCAAAAACAGCACGCAACACGGACCGCGCAGAAAACCGCCTCTCCACCAGGGGCGTGCCTATAAATAGGGAGGGAGTTTCCAACGACCAGCCAGTCTGCAGCCGACTGTTGAGGAGTTCACAGAGAGCACGCAGTATCTCCTGAAGATGTCTACGCGCAGCAGTAGACGAAACGTCGAGTAGAAGAACGACTGGACCACGGCCTATATGCCCGGAAGACGAACCTAATAGGGATCAAGACGCCGGCCGTGAAAGCCTACAGTTATACATTATATACGACTTTATTTGTGCAATAAAGGGGTAACCTTTTTTTTTAACTTACTGTTGTGTAAACTATGCAAAAGGAAAAAAATATATTTTAATATAAATAGCTCTGATTATTTCCATTTCCTCTCAAACTGGCATAGCTCCCTCTCTCACTAGACCCCTCAATTATTGGATTATGCAATACTAAATGAAATGAAATGAAATGAAATGAACATCCAGAATGTATCGCTTATGTCCATGAGTTTGACAGTCTAAAGAAAGTGTTGAACAGTTTGTTCATCATTAACTTATCACTTAGATATAATTAGAAATAATATTTTGTGAGAATTGACTGTACCGGATTTCAGTTAACAATCTCACTTAACCACAGATCCAAGCTAAATTCGGTTGATAAAGGAACTAGTGGTTTATAATAAAGCTTTATTTCTTTCCATCCTCTTACTTTTTTGTTTGTTTTGAAACGAAATTGTTTTCCTTATAAATTTAGGCTTATTAATTTGTACAACTACTAAGATAGGAACATATTAAGGTACAAATTACTCAGTTATC
Organism: Diploptera punctata; assembly: GCA_030220185.1. Taxonomy (NCBI): domain Eukaryota; kingdom Metazoa; phylum Arthropoda; class Insecta; order Blattodea; family Blaberidae; genus Diploptera; species Diploptera punctata. The sequence continues at coordinate 506,230 of JASPKZ010009814.1, read as the reverse complement.
ATGTCAATGAATTTATTTCCTTTACCCTAGAAGTAACATAAGTATCATTTATATTCCCCTGGAAAAGTAGGAAATCGGGCTCAGGTGACATTTTAGATAATTAACACACTGGCACTATTGAAACTGGAAGTTCATGGCCGCACGGGCATAAGCTCTCCATGCATCCCTATCCTGAACTAAAACTTTACAATAATCCTTCTATAATTCACCTCCGTCAAATCATAGTTAATGTTATTTTCCCCATTTCATTCTTGGCGTAGCTAATGGGCGCTTTCCCTCTGGTTTTCCTACAAGAAGTTTCCATGCCCATTTTTCATTCCCCGATCGTGCCATATGTCCTGCCTATCGCAGTATATGAGCCTAACTGTTCTTATTACATCTGGTTTCACATTAAGATAAAATACCTCAATGTTAAGTAGTTTACTCCATTCACTTGTCTGTTCACCTCTCTTTGGCCCATACATTTTCCTATGAACTTTATTCTAACTTACATGTAATCTTTCCTCCTTTTCTGAAAGTGAATTTAAACATATTTCGCAACCATATAATAGAGCTTTACAATTGAAAAAAATAACACTTATATATATAGTTTAACTTTTTTTTAGAGAATTTGGGGCCATGAACAGAGTCCCTGTTAAATAATTAATGAGATGCATTTTCCAAAGTTGTAGCTCTTTTTTAATTTCTTTCTCTTCTGCAGCTTCTTATTGTTAATAAGTATTGTTCCTAGGTATTTGAATCAATCACTGCTTCAAAATTTCCCTCATTTATCATTAACTGTTCATTCCCCTTTCGTCCCATATGTCCATACATTTTCCTATGAACGTTATTCTAACCTACTTGTAATCTTTCCTCCTTTCTTAAAGTAATAAACCATATTTCGCAACCATATAATATGGCTACAATTGAAAAAAATAACAGCTTTATATATATATATATATATTATATATATATATATATAGGCCTATATTTAGTTTAACTTTTTTTTTAGAGAATTTGTGATGACAAGAGTCTCTGTAATGACATGAGTAATGGGATGCGTTTCCTGAATTGAGCTATGTTTAATTTCTTTCTGCAGCATTCTTATTGGTAATAATTATTGTTCCTAGGTATTTGAATAAGTAACTTCTTCAAACTTTCCCTCATTTATCATTAACTATTCATTCCATTATACAGGGTGTCCCATTCAAACCTCCCACATTTTAATTAATCATAACTAACAAAGTATGCGGAATTATGAAATGAGGTCGGTATTAAACATAGGCTCAATTCTGGAAATGCATGCTATTATGCATTGCAGAGACTTTTGATGTCCCAACTCCTTTCAAAAAACGTTAAGCTGAAAATATATAAAACTATTATTCTACCAGTTATATTATATGGGTGCGAAACATGGACTCTTACTTTAAGGGAGGAAAGGAGATTACGAGTATTTGAGAATAAAGTTCTTAGGACAATTTTTGGACCAAAGAGAGATGAACAGACAGGTGAATGGAGAAGACTACATAACAATGAACTACATGATCTTTATAGGAAGCCAGATATAATAAGAACAGTTAAGTCTCGTAGACTGCGATGGGCAGGACATGTTGCACGTATGGGGAATGAAAGACGTGCATGGAAGCTTCTTGTAGGAAAGCCAGAGGGAAGACGCCCAGTTGGTAGACCAAGAATGAGGTGGGAGAACAACATTAACTATGATTTGAGGGAAGTAGATTATACAGGGAATGATTGGAAAGCATTAGCTCAGGATAGGGATGTATGGAGAGCTTATGTCCGCGCGGCCATGAACCTACGGGTTCGATAGTGCCAGTGAGTAAGTAAGTAAGGTCGGTATTAAACGAATCAGAAACTCGAAGAATTTTCATTCCTACACATTAAAACACCTCTATATGTGCACGATTTCTTCAATATTTTCTTCTGAAACACATGTACGCCAGAACTTCTCAAGTCATATCATAATGGTCTTCCCATCAGGTTCATTTCCTCCATATTCTCTCCGGTAATTTCTTTGCACTGTAGTTGTTGACTTCGTCTCTGCATACCAGAAAACAGTTTGTGCTCGCCATTTTGTTTTACGTCATTATTGTCCAACATGCGACAGATGAATTTACTGCAACAATGAAAACAAAAATTCTTTGAGTTTCTCTTTCTTTTAATACCAACCTCATTTCATAATTCCGCATACTTTAAAGTTATGATTAATTAAAATGCGGGAGGTTTGAATGGGACACGGTGTATAATGTATTTATATGTGTGAATGTTAGTGCATTTTATAATAATTAGATCTGTAATCACTAGGGCTAGGATTTTTATGTACTAAAAGTTAAGATAAGTTAGACATCACTATCTTTGTTTTTGATTCACACACAAATAGTTGAATAATAATAGTGAGAAGTTAGATTTTGTTTTGGTTTCACACACAAACAGTTGAATAATGTATACTATCTGTATTGCAATCCTATCTTTTATTACATAAAAATCCTAGCCCTAGTAATCACGGTTATTTTATTTAACTTTTGAGTTTGTTATTAAGTATTATTAATGGATATGGAAATTTTATATAAAAATGTTTATGTGCATTAATAATAATAATAATAATAATAATAATAATAATAATAATAATAATAATAATAACAAACGCAAAAAGAATAAAGGTCTAAATAAAAGCAGAAACATTGGATACTAAACTATTAACATACAAGGTGGTACAGAACTGCTTCCGATAAACTCTCACATTTTTTCAGTAGCGTTTGCTTAGTGTTTTGTTATAAGGAAAAATGGTATCTTGTGACTTATTACAGAGGAATGTGTTGTTCATATGACATCATCTGATTAGTTGATTTTTTTTTATTTCTCTTAGTAATCTACCAGAATTCCAAAAGGCATAACTATTTGCCAAACACAACAAAAATAATTCCTATATAATAAGCCACCGGATATCATGGATTCCTTATATCAAAACTCTCATTCAATATCCCTGAACAATCTGTGAACATTTGTTGATATAATTCTGTTTTCACTCTTCATAGGTAATTTAGGTAATGACAGAAATTTAGATAAAAACACTAAAATACAACGATTCAATTATCTATGTGGCACAATTAAACGTACTTTATTGAATAAAACTAGAAAAGAAACTATTTGAAAATTTTATAAAGTATTGGCAGTTCCATCTCTTATCTATGGATGTGAAACCTGGACATTAACAAAGGCAGATAGTAAACAAATAGAGGCTACAGAAATGAAGATGTTGAGAGCAATAGCAGGATACCAAAGGACCGATAAAAAGGAAAACAAAGATATAAGAACAGAACCTAACATTTAATCTCTGTGAAAGAATAAAATACTATCAAAATGCTTACCTTCAGCACGTATTACGAATGAATGAACAGCGCATACCAAGAAGAATGTATAATTATAAACCAAAAGGGAGAATCAATACTAGTAAAATTCATATCAAATTCCGTTGAGGTGAATATTCATATGATGAAAGTTAAGAATTAAAATGTAACTGTTGGCAGGTGCCGTCGTCCTCAACTTTGTTAAAATATTGTATATAAAATTAACTGGAGCGCTTTCGGAAGTTATCCTCCATCTTCGGCAGGTTGAGGCTCCGCTACTCGTTGTTATTGTGTACGGTGATGTATATTACCCGTTTAAGGAGTAAGCGCAGTTGTTGACGGAGGGCACTGCAGTCGTGTTTATGCAGGAATAGACCACGTGACACTGCTATCTACGAGTGCAAAGGGGAATGGGACGTGGGACGCTGACAGTGTACACTGCCTTATATGACGTCACGTGTACCAACAAACAGAGGTTCCTGATTCTTCCGCCTGCAGAGATACTTTGAATGAGTAATACTCCAGTTGCTGCTACAAACAGTTGGAGTATACATCAACGTACACAACAACGACGAGTAGCGGGGCTTCAACCTGCCGAAGATGGAAGATAACTTTCGAAAGCGCTCCAGTTAATTTTATATACAATATTTTAACAAAGTTGAGGACGACGGCACCTGCCAACAGGTACATTTTAATTTTTAACTTTCATTATGCAAAAGGGAGAAGATTGTTAGGAAGACCATTGAAGAGATAGAAGGACTAATTCAACCTATAATGAGATCGGAACAGGCCATTGAGCTTAATCCTTGTTGTTGATGATGATGACTAGAGCGAGGAATTTTATGAAATTTCATGTTTTAAACTATTTGTCAGAGAGCGCTGAGACTAAGTATCTTTACATTTCATGATATGTAGAATCAAATAAGACCAACAAAAAACTTCATATTTCATAATATTTTAGCAAAGTGTTCATATTTTAGTGAAAGTTTCATACTCCTTCATATTTTTCAACTTTCAAATTCCCGTATTTTTTTTCAATAAAAGTTCTAGGAATTCATTAAAATGTTTCTTAAAATAAATGTATTTATGTAATTTTTGACAGTGTAATGTGGTAGACAAGTGAAAATTCTTCAATATCCCTTCTGAACAAGATAGATAGATTTTATAAAAGCAAATAATTAGATGAGGAGTCACAGAGTGACGTGTTAGATAGAGGTTTTTGTCCTAAACTCGATCCCCCGACAAGAACATGAGCCTAGACGAATAAGCAGAAGAACAATGTTGGAATATTCTATACTCTATAGTCAGGTATAATAGCTGTCAACTCGTTATTGCTACCTGAGAGCAGTCCTTACTTTGTGAACAGAATACAGCATTTAAATATAGGAGAGACTGCTGGTACACTTCAAGCAATAAAGTAAAGTAAAGTAATCACACTCATGGTCTTTATAGGAAGCCAGATATAATAAGAACAGTTAAGTCTCGTAGACTGCGATGGGCAGGACATGTGGCACGTATGGGGAATGAAAGACTTGCATGGAACTTCTTGTAGGAAAGCCAGAGGGAAAACGCCCAGCTGGTAGACCAAGAATGAGGTGGGAGAATAACATTAACAATGATTTGAGGGAAGTAGATTATACAGGGAATGAATGGAAAGGATTAGCTCTGGATTGGGATGTACGGAGAGCTTATGTACGCGCGGCCATGAACCTACGGGTTCGATAGTGGCAGTAAGTAAGTAAGTAAAGTAATCCCACTACAGCCCTCAAGAGGCCCTTGGGGTAGTAGGAGGATAAGGCTACCAATTTTTCTGGACAATCGGCACTTGATGTCAGCCCTGCGTGACGGCCGCCTTTACCCCCATAACAAGCGTCTGGTATTCATTTCCGTTTAAGTGCTTTGTGAAATTAGTAAAGTTCATGTAGGTAAGGGCATCAAACTGTCGAATATAGCATGATACAAGTATGCTGCCATAACATTGTGTAATGTTGAGCATAATTTTTCATCGTGCAAAACAATTCTGACCGACAGGCCTTATAGTTTACTATCAGAAAATATAGAAAAAAATCTGCTGTGTATTACAAACAGAATTGACAATTGGATTGTTCAAAACACAATTAGACCAAGATTATGGACACTATGTTAGACCCATTTCATAAAAAAAAATGTTAAAATAATTCTTAACTACATTTCACCATGTTTGAAGTCCAATATTAAATGTAACTTTAACTGCAAAGAGAGTTCTGAAACAATCCCTGGAATCAATTATAGACTAATAACTTTTAACATTTTGTTTCTCCAAATATGACATCTGGAATGGTTTACTTGTATTTTAAATCGTCCAATTTAATGTTATTGTTACACTTGCATCTCCAGGAATTTAACATTTTTATGCAATGTAAAAATAACAATAATTTAAACTATACCTGTTCTAAACTTTGTTATTTCATGGAAACCTGTTTGTTTTGGTTACAATGTTTTGTTTCTTGTATATGTTTGGATTTCATAATTAAATTAAATTTATTATATGTAACCTCTCAGTTTTTATTTATGAAGGTAAAGTGATTCCACTACAGTGTTGGGAGGCCTTAGGGGTAGTGGCCTGGTAGTGGTATGTTGAAGCTCCCTTCTTTCTAGACAATAGACACGATATGTCTGCCAGGTTGTCGGATCTGCTTTATGGCCGCATTTGTGCCCAGAACATGCATCTAGTACTCACTTCCATTAGGATCTGAGACCCCAGGCCCACAATGCCACCAGAAGGTCTGGTCCAGCTAAACATCTTGACAATATCGAGACTCGAACCCACGACATTCCTGTTTGCACCACGTTTCCTTATACAACTACACTATGGCGTGATCCATTAAAATTGTTTCAGATCATGAATATATTTTATATTGGGTCAGAATTAATGAAAAAGCTAATTAAAATCGAAATGCAGTAAATATCTTGATTTCTTGAGGTATAAATAAGTTCTGTTTGTCTCATTTATGTGCTGGTATGTACACTTATAAGTTATAGTGGGCCTATGTATATAAATATATGTAAAAAGTTTAGAAAATAGTAGCTTCATAATATTTTTGCGTCATAATTTTTCATATTTTTCATATTTTGTCTTCATGATTTCATATTTTCACATAATTTTCTTCGTATAATTCCTCGCTCTAATGACGACTCTTCATAGCCCCTACAATTAAATGGAGGTAGTCCGATATTTAAGGATCTCTTAGTCCTTTCAGACCCAATTGGCTACAATTATGTACTCGTACATTAAATAATCAATTTTTTTAATTGTACTTATTGCATTTTTCTTCCTGATTTTAATATTTCAATAAAACATCTAGCCTATAATATAAACATTCAGGTCTGCAATTTTCTAAAATAATAATTTTTAAATCAAAGCTATAATAAAACAAAGATAGCGATCCCATTACAGGCCCCAGGAAACCTTTGGAATAGTAGGAGATCAAGACTTCAACCTTTCTAGACAATCGGTTTGAATTCAGCCCTACGTGATGCTAACTCGGAAATTAAATTAAATTAAATATTTGGATATTCATTACCAACAATATGTATGGCGTTTTTAAATTAGAGTTAATGAAAAATAACATCTGAGAATTTACTATTAATTTATTGTACAGGTTAACTACACAAAAAATGGCCTATGGATGGTAACAAATTAAATATTTCGTGGGAAAATAAATTAACTGTTGTGATGTGCAAAATCTATCTTTGGCTTAGTTTAATGTTTCCCTTTGAAGGTACTTATAAGTGTCCCTCGTCTATGATCCTTAAAACACACAAATTGTCGGGAGAGGATTTTCAACTCTTGATCATATACATACTATTTTGACTACAGAAAGCATTGGCTCAGGATATGGATGTATGGAGAGCTTATGTCCGCGCGGCCATGAACCTACGGGTTCGATAGTGCCAGTGAGTAAGTAAGTAAGTAAGTAAGGACATGATGGGTCTTGCCAAATGAGTGTTGAATCCAATACTGAAGGCGCCCCCCAGAACAATACGAACAATTGAGAAAAGACGTACGATTCGTCCATACTGTACAGAAACAATGTGAAAGAAGTCCTTACTCGGTAAACTTGTTCCAACCGAAGAACGAGCCTGGGGCCGTTGCGCCCGAGGCAACTATATTACCTATAAACCACAAAGACACATTAGTACAATGTCCATCATTGTGTCTCCGATAGGTCTATTTGGTTCCCTTAGATCTATCCAGTAGTATCCTCCCAGAATCCCAAGGGCACAGGGGAAGAGGCAGACCGAAACAGACATGGAAGAGAATTAAAAAAAAATGGAAGAAATTGCAAAAGAGGGGAAAACCCGCAGGAAGTGAAGAAAGTGGCTCAGAATAGGATCCGACGCTTTGTGGATGACCTATGCTCCTGATAGGAGATAAAGAAGATGATCTACGGCTAGGCCATGCTAATGTCTTTTTTTTTCCTCGAGAATTTCTCAATAAAAAATATATAAAACAAACGGTGTAAGGAACCCAATACTACAATTTGTTTTTTGAATCCCCTTATATAGTGGAACGGTAATGATATCTGACCAGTATCACAGGGTTCGTATCCTATTCCTGTCTAAAACTAAAACTCCATGGCGCGACAGGTCTAGAATTTATTAGCTCTCCAGTCGGCTGTTAGGCTCACATCCACGTTTGTCAACTACAGAGGTGAACGATAATTTAGCGGCTAGATTCTAGCCAGTATAAGGGTGACATGTTGTCAGTACATCAGGTTCCCTAGCTATTATACTTACTCACTGGCACTATCGAATCCGTAGGTTCATGGCCGCGCGGACTTAAGCTCTCCATACATCCCTATCCTGAGCTAATGCTTTCCAATCATTCTCTGTATAATCTACTTCCCTCGAATCATAGTTAATGTTGTTCTCCTACCTCATTCTTGGTCTACCAACTGGGCGTTTTCCCTCTGGCTTTCCTACAAGAAGCTTCCATGCACGTCTATCATTCCCCATACGTGCAACATGTCCTGCCCATCGCAGTCTACGAGACTTAACTGTTCTTATTATATCTGGCTTCCTATAAAGACTATGTAGTTCATTGTTATGTATAAAAAATAATCTTCTCCATTCACTTGTCTGTTCATCTCTCTTTGGTCCAAAAAATTTCCTAAGAACTTTATTCAGCTATTATAGTTGATATTTCTCTAACTGGAGCTCCTATGTTACTGTAGCTATCTAAATTCTTCCCGATGCTGGGTGGCTACCTGCCTCATACTGACCAAAAATTCCATGATAAATTGTCTTTCCTCATGGATACTCAATTTAGCAAGTCATATAGGCTACCTTTGCGGATAGGACCTGGAACCAGTTCCGCTAAGCCTCTCGATAAAAACTGGGAAGATAATTACTATCAGTAATAACGATATCTGGTTAAGAAAACTAAAATTAAGGTCCCCTGTGACTCCTTGTGCTATTATCTACTTACAGTGATAGAAATCAGTTCAGTTGCCTTTGGTTCTTTAGAGCTATCATACCAAGAATTTATTTATTATTTATTTTCCCCATATAAAATTTGTAACTCCCTATGATAAAATAACTATATTATACCATTGTTAGAAAAGTAGTTCACCGTTTTGCCCTGGGGTAACGTTGATACCTAAGACGGAACTGACTCTGGTTCGATCCGGTCGGACAAGTTTTCTTGGGTGAAAGTTTTTTCAGAATTTTTCCTCATATGTAAGACAAATGTTATGAAATATTAAGGCTCGAAAAAAAAAAAAACTCCGAATACCATTTGACCATGACAATCACGTTCGTCTTGCCTGGTATGATTGTAACAGTGACTTGTGTTAATTATGTTATTCATGCTAAGGACAAATGAGGGAAATTTTGAGGAAGTGGCTGAATTCAAATACCTAGGAACAATAATCACACATAGGAATGAGATGCACAAAGAAATTAAACATAGGCTCAATTCTCTATGCTATTATGCATTGCAGAGACTTTTGATGTCCCAACTCCTTTCAAAAAACGTAAAAATGAAAATATATAAAACTATTATTCTACCAGTTATATTATATGGGTGCGAAACATGGACTCTTACTTTAAGGGAGGAAATGAAATTACGAGTTTTTGAGAATAAAGTTCTTAGGAAGATTTTTGGGCCAAAGAGAGATGAACAGACAGGTGAATGGAGAATACTATATAACAATGAACTACATTGTCTTTATAAGAAGCCAGATATAATAAAAACAGTCAAGTCTCGTAGACTGCGATGGGCAGGACATGTTGCGCGTATGGGAAATGAAAGACGTGCATGGTAGCTTCTTGTAGGAAAGCCGGAGGGAAAACGCCCGGTTGGTATACCAAGAACGAGGTGGGAGAACAACATTAACTATGATTTGAGGGAAGTAGATTATACAGGTCAACGGCCATACCATGTTGTAAATACCGGTTCTCGTCCGATCACCGCAGTCAAGCAACATTGAGCGTGGTTAGTACTTGGAAGGGTGACCGCTTGGGAACACCACGTGCTGTTGGCAACTTTTTTTTTCGAGTGGTTAAGGCAGGAAGTCTTGGTGCAGAGCTACGGGACTTGCGCTGGTTCGAGTCTCCATGGGGGAAGAAATTTTCTCATGGCATTTCGTCCAGTATGGGACCGGTGCCCACCCAGCATCGTGAGGCATTTGTGTAGCGGCTCCAGGTTGAGAAAACCAGCTATAACGGCTGGGGGACTCGACATGCTGACCACATGTCACCCCAACACTGGCTGATGATCATCTACCTCTGTGATTGTCACTTGTGGATGTGAGGCCAGCAGTCGGCTAGTAGGCTAAGGGCCCTCTAGGCCTGTTGCGCCAGTAGTTTTTAAATTATACAGGGAATGATTGGAAAGCATTAGCTCAGGATAGGGATGTATGGAGAACCTACGGGTTCGATAGTGCCAGTGAGTGAGTGAGTAAGTAAGTAAGTATGTTTAATCGGAGGTAGTTCTGGCATTGGGTTGATCACTCATCCCAGGAGGACCTCCATGACCTTGTGTGGTAGAAATGTTTGTATTTGACCATAGTTTAAAAATCCTCTCCCGACAGGTCCCGAGTGGCGTGGGACACGTAAAAGTGCTACAAATGGAGACGTTTTTCTAAGCAAAAGAAAACAACTTAGAAAAATAGGCCATCAATTGTCTATTGTTCGGAGAATTTCGTTACTATATAAATTCAATACACGATGTTTAGATTTCATATAGCAGTGAGCTATAAAATTGCTCAAATGTTAAGTTCTTATTGGACGATTTCATAAAAGTTAACCGTATAAAATATTTTATATTAAATAATACTATTGTACCGTAACCGAGCGGTTTATGGCACGATACCTTGGTGGAGAACTTTGGGACTTGCGCTGGTTAGACGAGAGAAGAAATTTTCTTATGGAATTTCGACCAGTATGGTTCCGCTGCCCACCCAGCATCAAGAGGATAGCTGATGTAGCGTCTCCAGATTGAGAAAATAAACTATAATAACTAGAGACCCGATATGCTGACCACATATCGGTCCTATGCTTCAGAACATTTGATTACTACACGTGGTATTAATTTATAAGTCCCATTGGTCGAGTATAATCCCTTCAAAAAGGGAAGGAGCATAAATTAACAAAGAAAAAATCTGTACTTTACATAAATACAAAACCAGTGCACTCTCAGTACGTTTAATTATGCAGTAATTGAAGAAAATATTCTCAAATTGTCCATTGCTATGGTCTCGAGGTAGCGTGCTGTCTTGTCACGCAGCGGGTCCGGGTTCGATTCCTGGTCTGGACAGGCTCCTGGGTGAGGTTTTTTCGGGGTTTTTCCTCACCTGTAAGACAAATGTCAGGAAGCTTAAGGCCCAACGGTCCCCGAAAATCATCCGGCCATCATCATCATTATCATCATCCTTCACCGGTGTGGAAAGCAACGGGAAGGTACCACACCTATAATTCCCTAGTAAAGCTGCAAAGCATAGCATTGAAGATGCTATGATTGCATTGAAAGACCTGCCCTCGGGCAGAATTACTATGGATGGATGGATGGATGGATGGATTCTCAAGTTGTTTATGTCATGTATGATTCACTAAGAACATGTAACCATTTTTGGGTAAACATTTTGCTGAAGTGTGATTGTGAGGGAAAAATAAATATGACAACTTACATTGTAAATTTAAAATATTTGAGATGTTTAATAAATTACACTGCGATGGGCAGAACATGTTGCACGTATGGGGAATGAAAGACTTGCATGGAAGCTTCTTGTAAGAAAGCCAGAGGGAAGACGCCCAGTTGGTAGACCAAGAATGAGGTGGGAAAATAACATTAACTATGATTTGAGGGAAGTAGATTATACAGGGAATGGTTGGAAAGCATTAGCTCAGGATAGGGATGTATGGAGAGCGTATGTCCGTGCGGCCATGAACCTACGGGTTCGATAGTGTCAGTGAGTAAGTAAGTAAGTAAGTAAGTAAGTTTAATAAATTACAGATTTATCACCTGGCAGTTAAAAAAAATCGAACCTACGTACAATAATACAAAAAAAGTGTAATCTCCCTTCGATTTTAGAATATTCGCTTAGTTCATTTGATAAATTGTCTTAGTCGTAAAATAAGCTTCCACTTATCGAACTACCTATTTTGCATGAGTATAATTTGTTAGTCCATTTGTTATTTGAAAATAATTAATTAGGTCTAATTAATAAATAAATTGCTTTAGTTCTTATAATTTAATTTAATTTATATTTTCATAATCATTGTCGAAAATCGGAAACTTTTATAGTAATTAAACTGTAGTAATATATAAATTTAATTAATCGTTTACGAGTATGTATACGTTCTATAATTTAAATTTACGCCACATTGATCTAAGATCAGGTTTTAGTTTCGTTCTCTGCTTCAGGTTTTATAGCTTGTCGTTTTGCAAAGATGTTCAGAAGAAAGATATTCGAAATTATTTCAATATAAAAATGAGTTTTATGATTTGTCTATAAGTTGAACTAAACATGTAATACCGTTGTACCAGACATATTGTTTGAGTAAAATCTACAGAGAATTAAAATGTATTTTTGCCATATGTATAAATCTATAAATTTAGACTATACATTTTACAGTGGCGTGTCACAAAGTGGAGTATCGTTCTTCATAAGTTCAATGCAGTTTAATCATTTCTCTCGGGGTATCGCGGAGTTTGCATTGATGGAAATTGTCTTGCCATGTAAATAGAAAATAGACACGGTTGTGGTAACATCCTGCCACTGAAAATGAAACATTCTAACAATACAAAGTATGAAAAATTACCACAGTCACACACCGACAAGGAATTTAATGGAGAAACCATAGGAAGTCCTGAAAGTGGAAGTGAACGGGAGGTGAGTTCTGTCAGAAGTAGGTCTGTTGATATTGATTATTGGCTCACAAGGGTTTCCCTAGCACATTCCTGCATTGTAAGGCCATGAATATTGTTAATTTGCCCAAAAATCCAAAACTATGCAGCATTAACCTAAAGTGATACATTAAAAACGAGAACAGCACTATTTCTTGTATTAAATAAGTATGCATGGAATTTTACAAAAAAAAAAAGCTATGACAGTTCAGAATAAAGCACATGTTTTTGAATTAATGTTTACCTGGTTTTTATAGGAAATAATCCTAAAAATGTATTTTTCCTGAAATATCAATATTTAGACTGACACATATTGGCTGTCATTCAGGATATTGAATAAATCTTTTTATTAATAGGTGGGGCATCAGGAAATGTGGCTCAAAACCGGAGAAGCAAGCACATTGGGCGTTGAAGAGGTAGCAGCCCGTCTCCGTGCAGATCTGCGGATAGGACTACGATGGAGAGAAGCAGAATTGCGGCGACAGTTGGCAGGATTTAATGAGCTGACTGTTAAAGAGGATGAACCAACGTGGAAAAAATATATAGAACAAGTAAGTTAAAATATTTTTATCTGTTAAGCCTCATATATTTTGAGTAATTTGATCATTACCAAGAATTCAATTGGCTGAGGTTACCTATCTGTCTCCCATGGTTTTCCATACAATATTCCCAATATTCTTATGCCACTGTTGCACTAAACACTTTTTGACCATTTGTAATAACATTTTGTACTATTTTAATCATTTTGGAACCATTTTATAAACATTTCTTACGATTTTAAAATATTTAATTATGTGAATATTGTGAATAGAGTTCTACAGACGTGGAAATGCTTAATGTAACATCCGCTAGATGGCTTGCGAATTGGTGTTACCAACATTCACAAATAATTCCAAACCATATTTCAAGAAATTAACTTATTTTTGTTAGATTCCGATGGGACAAGTACATACAATTAGTTTATAGTTTATTAAATAATTTGCATGTAATTTGTTTTGTTAGGTTAGGAAATGGGAAGTCAGTTTATGTCCATTTTTTTTAGCATTTGGGAATTCTTTCTGAAGGTTGGTAACACCGACTTCAGAGCCATCTACTGGAAGCTACATTAATCATTTACAGAAACTCGTGCATGCACACTGTGATTCTGTAGGACTTAGAAGAATTTATGGGAGACAAATAGTCCACCTTTTCCATTCAATAAATCACTCATCTGAATTGATAATAGAATGAACAGTACCTGTGTTATGTCTTAAAAAATTGCCTAAACTAGCAATGATGAGCAATTCTGACTCTGTGCATATCTTCTTGCTGGCCACTAGTTACTAAATATATCAATAATTTATTTTAAAATACAATAGGAAGTAACATTAAGAGGTTTGTTTAATAATTAAAACATTTTGTCTGTAATCGCTGACGATGGGGCTAAGAAGCTCTGAAACATATGTTCGACAAAAACAACTCTAAGAGGTAAGAATGAACAGACAAAATGCTTTAATTATATCAATAATTAGTGCTTATGTGTTTATACTATAGCAAAATTATCCATGATTTAGTCCAATGATAACCCACCAAAGTTTACTGAAGTTTCTGGTAGAGGTAACAAATATAACTTAAAAATTGTGAAAAAAATTTTTCATACATTTAGGTACATTTGGGCAGGTTAGATTAAGATTTGGTTATGTTAGCTGACATTTAGTTAATGTTACGAATATAATGAGTAATCTGTTGTCTAGAGCCACCTATAGTGATCTTTATTTTTTTGTAATAATATGAGAAAAACCACACAAATGTGTGCAGATTAAATTTTTTTTTGTATTAGCCATGGATTGATGCTGGGTTATCACTAGACACAGCTATGACAATATCATCATTTCTAGGTTATGTTTACGTAAACTTCTCATTCAATTTTTATACATTATGAGCATTTTTTGAGATAAATAACTTACATTCTTGAGTTATTTAACATTTTTATAATGAAATTAGTGTATTTTTTAATTTAAAAAATAAAGGGATTGCTCATCATTGCTAGTGCCCCCATATAATTATATATTTTTTCTACTAGATGTCCCTCTCTTTTCCTTTCCCTGTTTTGCTTTCTTATTGATCTATTCTGTTGTATAATCTGTCTCTGTAAGGTTAGAGTGTATTTCTAATAGCTTTTTAATTTCGAGACTAAACTCTCTTAAAATAAAAATACCTGGATGCCATTCATTGTGGAAATAAGGTACTGTTCTTCATTTATAACCTAATATTGTAAGTCAACTGATAACAGTAGCCAAAAAATCAAATTGAAAGTTTATACATTTATTCATAGCCTACATATACAATGTACTGTTCTTCATTTATAACCTAATTACTAACAGGCAAAATGCTGTGTGCCCATTAAGTTATAAATGAAGAACCCTGGGAAAAACTGCACTTAAACTAGCGTGAAATATTTTCAAAGGCCTATAGAACAACAGTGCGCATACACCAGAGTTTATAGGGCCAGCAATAACGCACAATCGAACCACATATCGATTATCATCCTCGATTACTATCTGTCGCTATGAAACTTAAATGACCAATATTTGCTGTAAATCCCCAAATCTATGTTCAAAAAATATATCAATATTATTAAAATTACCAATCATTTATTAAAAATGGGCATACACTTACTTATCACTCCCTAATGCTGATCCAACCAGCGATAACCCAAAACAGCGATAGAAAAATCATAGACTAAGTAATATACTCTATGGAGAAAATAGCAGTTAGCATCACAATATTGTCTGACAGTGTCATAATATTGTGATTTGCATATTTAAATAAATACTTCAAAATTGCCTAATAATGTTATAAAAATTGCTTGAAAAAGTTTAAAATATTAAATAAGCTAGTAAATACAGAAGAAGAGCTATTGTTTACAACAATATAACTGAAAAATCAAGCGCTAGTAGAAGTGCAGTTGAGCCGAACCCTGTACTATGATGAAAGAGTAAATCCTGCTTACATACTGAATCACTCATGTGAAATATGTAGCCTTCTCCTTAATTGTCATTTGTTTAAAATTTTCCCTCAGTAGTCCATGTGGATTTTTGAGAACTTACTGTATTTAAAAAAAAACAAAAATGGACAAGTTACTGTTATAGTATATGATTAGTGAAGAATGTCGTTTTTGGTTTGAAGAAATAAAAAAAAAAAACAGCAAGAAGAATAGTGAATTCTATGCAACATATTAGTCTATTACACCACCAAGTTAACTTTGCACGGGCGGAGGGGAAGAGTTTTAGCACTAGTGTTGCCAATCTTATGAATCTGTGGAAGGGATGTAGGGGAAGACTGTATATCTAATCATGTACTGAAATTTTTCAGCTTCAAATGTGGGGGGGGGAGAATCTCTAAACATATGTGAAAGATCTTAATATGGTTGTCAAATTAGTCATTTAAGCACGGACAGCCTGACAATAAATTACAAGTGGCAACATGCAATGAGGAGGGCAAGGAAGGGACAGCTCATTTGTAGACGTAACCCCAAAAGTAACAAGGTTTGTCAAGTTAGTCATTCTGCCACTGACTGCGCAGAATGACGGATCATTAAAATACATAGTATTTGTCAGCTGTCTACCTGCCAATCAAACAACATACTACAAAGGACTGGAAGTGACAACATAGTAAGGAAGAGAAAGACAGTTTGTTAATTAACATATTTTCCACCTGCACAAAACACTTAGAGCCGCATGCAAATGCATTAGTCTCTACTCAAATTACTTCCAATCACTGGTGAGCTGACTTTCCGTGAGCAAGTGCAAAGATCGAATTAGCTACCCACTAACTGGTCATGCATGAAAGTAGTTGTTTTCGTAATATTGGCAAGAAATTACCCAGAATTCTCAGCAATAAAACCACTTCCGTTATTTTCGTCTGCTAGAGGAATGCATTTACGCTTGCGTCCTGCAAATAATACCGTATACGACGACATCTGCATCGTGCAATATTACGCCGATTCTCCTGTTCTTCCAGTTGAATTCTTTGGTAGACTCTATCAAATTCCTGTTCTCCGCGTATACCGAAAACATGATCGAAGTCTTCAAGGTCCGACATCTTGGATAAAGCAGCAAGGTTTCAAACTACATTGGTTCTCATCGGTTCCCTTCAGGATTCCCACGATTCGTTTCTCTCTTAAGTCACCTCGCCAGGTAGCTTAGGAATTTCAACAATTATTATCGCATGAACAGATTTTTGAGTACGCAAAAACCTATTTGGATACAACTTTCTCAGCAGAGAATGACTTTTACGGTCTAATGCGTTCATAGATTCGAGCCTTGGAGGAGTAATAAATGCATGAATTCAAATAAAAAACCAAAAAATGAAAAAAATATATTAGTAGCATATGAATTATATTATTTTTAGTCTGGACATCTTACCTCGATATTATAATATGAATAATTACCTGAGGAATATATTACAAAAATGTGATTTTTTTTCAAAAGAAATGTGAAAAGCACCTTAAAATTGATTGTAAAGTTGAGGTAAAAACTAAAATATAACATTAAAAATGGAAGATATCTGTTATTCATTGCTAGAATAGAAATAGACAACTTATGAGAAAAGTGCTAACAAAAGTAATGGTTACCAGTTGCATAAACAGACAAGGCTTTATAAGGTTCTCACAAGACCAGTATTAACATATGGTAGTGAAGCATGGACAATACGAAGTAGAGATGAAAGCCGAATAACAGCAAATGAGATGCGATTTGTGCGCCGTACAGCAGGCTATACAAATTGGGACCTTAAAAGAAATGAGGAAATTATGGAAGAGTTGGATATAGATTCTCCACCATATATAAAACTACCAGAACAAGTGGAAAGCCCATCTTCAATGAATGCCATCTCATAGAATTCCAAAAGCCATGCTTCGTTACTGCTCCCAGCGCAAAAGATTGCAGGGACATCCTAAAACACTCAGGATGGAAAATTCCTCTTTGAGACTGTAACAGGGGCAAATGGAAAATACTTGCATGGATGATTCATCACTGCTATAATCTGCAACAGATTTACTCTCCTCTTCATCCTCGTCCCATAAAATATCATCTTCTGTGCCATCGATTGAGTTTGATATTCCGGTCTTCAAGAAAATTTGTGTTATTATTTCTGACATTATCCTGTTCCATGTCATACACTCTCACAGCACTTTGATTGATGGTTGCCATGTCTTCCATGTCAGTGTCATCTTATGAGGAGCATCTGC
Source organism: Diploptera punctata (assembly GCA_030220185.1). Taxonomy (NCBI): domain Eukaryota; kingdom Metazoa; phylum Arthropoda; class Insecta; order Blattodea; family Blaberidae; genus Diploptera; species Diploptera punctata. The sequence goes on along the minus strand of JASPKZ010009814.1, from coordinate 488,265 downwards.
CATCCACTCTGTGTATATTTTGTAATCCTTAAATGGTTTGTACACACATCCAAAGGTTGAAGACTGAGGTAAGACCACCAGGTATATCGGCGATGTCAGTTTTTGACTCAGAAAGGAGTTTCCTTGTGTTGTCACCTAAATGACATCGTAAACTGTCCTAAACGAGTTAAGCAGGTTGACAAAACAATGCCCTGGGATTTCACCATGCCCCTACTAAATCTTGTACCAGATCTGCATCCATCCCTTTACTTGGGCTCTGATGTGAATATACCTACATAGTAATTTAATTTTAGGCATTGTTTTCCTCTTGAAAATGACATATAGTGGCATCTGTCACTCTTAGCATCACTGTGCAACACATTTTCTCGCAACTGGTTGTGTATATCATACATTACTTTCTCCCTTCTTAGAAATTGTGTTTGTCAGGATATCAAAAAAAATTGGTGTCTGGTTTACATTGCCTATTTGTCACACAAATAATTCTTATTTCTGTATCCTTTTTTAAAAATTGATATAACATTTTCAATGAGCCATAAATGGGATATACATAATAAAGTAAACCGATATCAAATGATGCATGGCACTATAAGAAGAAAGACTCAAGGAGAAACTCAGCTCAGGTTTTATAAAATTATGGCTGTTCCTGTTCTTTTATATGGATCTGAATCTTGGGTACTTACAAAAAGAGATATCTCACATATTCAAGCCGCTGAAATGAAATTTTTAATATCTGTAAAAGGATGGATAGATACACAATGAATCAATAAGAAATAAACTGGAGATATTTTCAATAGTCGATAAACTAGAAGAGCACAAATACCAATGGAAAGAACATTTAGACAGAATGGACAATGCAAGATTACCCAAAAACATCAACACCTACAAACCACATGGAAAAAAGATCTTTGGGACGGCCAAGGAAACGATGGACTTGAGACCGGAACAGGTCGCATTGACCTAATCCTGGAAAGGAAGAAGAAGAAGAAGAAATGATTCTTATCATTTCTCATATTTATTATGAATTTGTGGAAATGTACAATTTTTTATTAATAGTCTTATGGCTTCCAATGACAGATTGAAGTGGGTCTTCTAAGCAAAATAGTCTAAATTCTACTTGCTTTTAATTCACTGATAGTTGCAGTTTTTCATGTGACATTCCAGTTCCTTATTCCATTATTCCTTAACTCCGTTACATATTCCAGTAGTTGATTTTCAATTTTGGGATACTTCTCACACTTTGGATCGTGAAATGATTTTTTATCTGTAAATTTTTATCCAGCGGCTCTGTTACTATGTTATTCTGCAAATTTGGTAACTTTCAGCTTAAAATTCATTATATAACTTCAATATTTCATTTGATTCTTATCCATTGTCCCAAACACAAGTTTATCAGGACGACTGTCTACTGAATTGCATGAGGCAAAATCCAGATTTGTAACCAATGTGAATGTGTATTGAACATTTTTAGGAATAAATCACTGTGAGGTTTAATTTATGTTTAAATTAAAATGCTTCATACCTCTCCTCATATCCAGTCTTCTAAGTAGATCGTGATTTTAAAGCCTTGATGGCTTCATGTTCAGTACTTTCTTGTCGGCTGATGTTATGTCGGATCAGAAGAACTGTTGGTGAACTGATAAACCTCCGGATCCAATCAGAATCTGCAGGAATTTCGAAGTTCATAAGTTTTTCTTTCTTTGTTTTTTTGAATGTGAATTTTTTCCCAAACCGTTGAGTTCTTTTAGTGTTTCTGTTTGTTTAATTAGACTGACTTTTGATTCAATTAGATGAGCAGCTACTGTTTCACAAGTGGGGAAAAGTGAAAGTGGAAAAGTCAGCAGTAGCTTCTCATGCTTGGTCCAAAAAACATCTAATTGAATCAAAAGCCAGTCTAATTAAACACACAGAAAAACTAAAAGAACTCAACGGTTTGGGAAAAAATTCACGGTTTGGGAAAAAACCCACATTAAAAAAAACAAGAAAGAAAAACTATGAATAAGAATCAAATGTATCGTGAATTCTTCTTACCTCATCAATCTATGTTTTTTAACACAGAACTGCAGTATCGGAAAAAACATCTTTTCCATCTTCAGCTGTTTTCACGCCTGTCAATTTTTTCTTTTGTCAGTAATTTTCTAAACTGCCATCTGGTGTTCTTTTGAAGAACTTTGTAATCAAACTTGGTTCATCTGGAACCTCGAAGTTCATGGTTCTAGTATGGTTTTTTTGAATGCATATCTTTTCTCAAGCTGTTAATTCCAAAGGTTTAGGTAAATGTTTCAAAAGTTTTACTTCTTTTTCAATTCTATGATTCTCTAATAAACTATGTGCTGCTATAGCTCATCTTTAATTTCACCATTTTTTATGTTTCTAAAGTGTTCTTTTTTGTGAGTGTCTTAAGTTCCTTTTTGTTTTTTTACTCGCAACTTCTCAACTATAAATATATATAGTCCACCGCTGTGGTCTCGTAGCATGCTGCCTTGTCACGCAGCCGCCTGAGTTCGATCCCCAGTCAGGGCAGTTTTTCTGGGTGAGGTTTTTATCGGGGTTTTTCCTCACCTGTAAGATAAATGTCAGGAAAACTTTAAGGCCCAAACGGTCCCTGAAATCATATGATTCACCATCATCATCCTTATCATTATCATCATCATCTTCATCCTTCACCAGTGTAGAAAGCAACGGGAAGCTACCACACCTACAATTCTCTAGTAAAACTGCAAGCATAGCATGAAAATGCTATGATTGCAGTGAAGGACCTGCCCTCGGGCAGAATTACTATGGATGGATATATATATATATATGGTATGATAAGAAAAATAAATGCCTGGACGGGATTCGAACCCGGATCTCTGAGTCTGTACCTCAGCGTGATATCCATTACACTACCAGGCGAATCCAATTCAAACACTTATTTTTCTTATATATGTATTATACTCTCCATTATTACTAGATGTCGCGAGAACACTGTATTCACGGCCATCTAGTAGCTGACTATATCAAGTAAGCAAATTAAAGAGAATATTATTTTACTTTATAGCAGTGACGCTTTATCGATGTTATAATTAAATCTTTAACATTGAGCAATGCAAGCTTAATATGGTATGATAAGAAAATAAATGCCTGGACGGGATTCGAACCCGGGTCTCTGAGTCTGTACCTCAGCGTGATATCCATTACACTACCAGGCGAATCCAATTCAAACACTTATTTTCCTTATATATGTATTATACTCTCCATTATTACTAGATGTCGCGAGAACACTGTATTCACTGCCATCTAGTAGCTGACTATATCAAGTAAGCAAATTAAAGAGAATATTTATTTTACTTTATAGCAGTGACGCTTTATCGATGTTATAATTAAATCTTTAACATTGAGCAATGCAAGCTTAATATGGTTATGATAAGAAAAATAAATGCCTGGACGGGATTCGAACCCGGATCTCTGAGTCTGTACCTCAGCGTGATATCCATTACACTACCAGGCGAATCCAATTCAAACACTTATTTTTCTTATATATGTATTATACTCTTCATTATTACTAGATGTCGCGAGAACACTGTCTTCACTGCCATCTAGTAGCTGACTATATCAAGTAAGCAAATTAAAGAGAATATTTATTTTACTTTATAACAGTGACGCTTTATCGATGTTATAATTAAATCTTTAACATTGAGCAATGCAAGCTTAATATGGTATGATAAGAAAAATAAATGCCTGGACGGGATTCGAACCCGGATCTCTGAGTCTGTACCTCAGCGTGATATCCATTACACTACCAGGCGAATCCAATCAAACACTTATTTTTCTTATATATGTATTATACTCTTCATTATTACTAGATGTCGCGAGAACACTGTCTTCACTGCCATCTAGTAGCTGACTATATCAAAGTAAGCAAATTAAAGAGAATATTTATTTTACTTTATAGCAGTGACGCTTTATCGATGTTATAATTAAATCTTTAACATTGAGCAATGCAAGCTTAATATGGTATGATAAGAAAAATAAATGCCTGGACGGGATTCGAACCCGGATCTCTGAGTCTGTACCTCAGCGTGATATCCATTACACTACCAGGCGAATCCAATTCAAACACTTATTTTTCTTATATATGTATTATACTCTTCATTATTACTAGATGTCGCGAGAAAACTGTCTTCACTGCCATCTAGTAGCTGACTATATCAAGTAAGCAAATTAAAGAGAATATTTATTTTACTTTATAACAGTGACGCTTTATCGATGTTATAATTAAATCTTTAACATTGAGCAATGCAAGCTTAATATGGTATGATAAGAAAAATAAATGCCTGGACGGGATTCGAACCCGGATCTCTGAGTCTGTACCTCAGCGTGATATCCATTACACTACCAGGCGAATCCAATTCAAACACTTATTTTTCTTATATATGTATTATACTCTTCATTATTACTAGATGTCGCGAGAACACTGTCTTCACTGCCATCTAGTAGCTGACTATATCAAGTAAGCAAATTAAAGAGAATATTTATTTTACTTTATAGCAGTGACGCTTTATCGATGTTATAATTAAATCTTTAACATTGAGCAATGCAAGCTTAATATGGTATGATAAGAAAAATAAATGCCTGGACGGGATTCGAACCCGGATCTCTGAGTCTGTACCTCAGCGTGATATCCATTACACTACCAGGCGAATCCAATTCAAACACTTATTTTTCTTATATATGTATTATACTCTTCATTATTACTAGATGTCGCGAGAACACTGTCTTCACTGCCATCTAGTAGCTGACTATATCAAGTAAGCAAATTAAAGAGAATATTTATTTTACTTTATAGCAGTGACGCTTTATCGATGTTATAATTAAATCTTTAACATTGAGCAATGCAAGCTTAATATGGTATGATAAGAAAAATAAATGCCTGGACGGGATTCGAACCCGGATCTCTGAGTCTGTACCTCAGCGTGATATCCATTACACTACACAATATATATATATATATATATATATATATATATATATATATATTGCATACGGCTTTCTTGCAGCTCCATGTTTATTGAGACTTTTGTTTGTTCCATTATCATATTCTTTCAACAGTTTAATTTTGTGGTATCAGTTTTGGTACACTCTGTATAAAGAAATGTTTCTATGAAATGAGGAAGGAAGCTTGCCTGCTGACTGTTTACTACACTGAGATTTAGTAATGTATTCTGTTTACATAGCATTATGTAAGCGATTTAATTATGGCACCAGTCTGACTATCATACTGCATACTAAATTTGTTTTTCTTCCAAATCCTTTCATATCATAGTTTATGATACAGAATTAAAATAGATAATGGAAACAGGACTGTCCCAACGTTGACAACCTTAGCTAGAAACAGGAACAAAGATTTAGGCAGGTGTAAGACAGAGATGTCTGATTTCATCCTCCCCTTTTAATTTTTATATTGACAATATCATATATAATTGGCAGATAAATTTGGACTCACATTTCGAAATAAGAAATAAGATCTTAGATACCTTACTTTTTGCAGACGACCAAGTTCTAATATCTAGCTCAGAAGTTGGTCTACAGAAATCACTCTTTCAATTAAATAACATTATACAGAATTATAATTTGAAAATATCAATAAGCAAACAAAAAATCTTGGCTTTTAAGGGATCAGATACCATGAGAGCTAAAATAATTTTGGACGGGAAACCCATTGAACAAGTGAACCATTTTAAGTACCTCGGTTATGAAATCTCCTATTTTAAAAATGAAGATCTGTTTAACAAACTTAATAAATGTAATTATATATGTGGCACAATTAAAAGAATATTTAAAAACACAAGAATGGAAACAAAACTAAAATTTTATAAAGCAGTGGCAGTCCCCTTACTTATTGTATGGTAGTGAATTTTGGGCTTTAACTAAAAGAGAAGAGAAGATCATAGAAACAGCTGAAATGAGAATTCTGAGAAGTGTGGCTGGCTGCAAACTCCTAGATAAAAGAAGAAGTGAAGATATTAAAAATGAGCTAAATATTTTTAAACTTTTGGATTAAATAAAATAATCTAGAAAAAACTGGAAAGAACATGTTCAAAGAATGAAAGATGATCAGATTCCAAAAATTATACTTAATTACAAACCAAGAGAAGACAGGAATATTGGTAGACCAAAAAAGAGATGGATTCAACTTTTTGAATGAGAATCTATGAGACCGGGACAAGCCACATGGGTTTAATCCGTGATTGTTGTTGATGTTGATGATGATTAAAATAGATTCCGATGCACATAAATCAGTAGACAAGTGAGAATGGAATTCATTAGACAGTCCCTAGAGTTTCAGGATTAGCAATTTCATATCTGGTTGAAATTGATATAATTATTCTTTCATCTCTGTTGCATGACAGACCTAGAGGGTTCTTGGCCTATCAGCCAAGGAGGTAGATGATAATCCAATCAATATACTTACTTACTTACTCACTGGCACTATCGAACCCGTAGGTTCATGGCCATGCAGACATAAGCTCTCCATACATCCCTATCATCATCATCATCACTCCAGGGATTAGGCAATTGCCCGTTACGACTTCATAATGCATCAGCCCAACGTCTTCTAGGTCTTCCAACATCATGTCTTCCTCTTGCTTGATAATTTCTTGCTAACAATGGATATCTCTCCTTACTCATTCCATCCATATGATCAATCCATTTCTGTCTGTAATTCGTGACCTTATCCAATAAAGGCTGTACTTTCAATTCTTCTCTTATATCCTCATTTCTTATTCTATCAAGTCTTGTACATCCTTTTACTTGTCTTAGGAACCTCATCTTCGCCGTCTGTATTCTATCCTTCTGTTTTTTCATTGGAGCCCAAGTTTCACATCCATACAATATTGTGGGAACCGCCATAACATTATACATTTTTATCTTGGTTTCTTTTCTAATTTTATTTTTTTGTTCTCTGTATTGTTCCACACACCATCTGAAATTTATTTATTTTGGAGTCGATATCTCTTTCCACATTGTAGCCAACATCACAGCCCAAATATTTGAAACTAGACACCTGTTCTATACTTTGATTTTCTAAAATAATTTTGTATCCCTATCCTGAGCTAATTCTTCCCAATCATTCCCTGTATAATCTACTTCCCTCAAATCATAGTTAATGTTATTCTTCCACCTCATTCTTGGTACAACTGGGCGTTTTCCCTCTTGCTTTCCTACTAGAAGTTTCCATGCACGTCTTTCATTAAGAGTGATGATCTTTCACCGTAAAAATACAACCGTCAAGAAATGCGGACATGGGTTCAACTGGGGTAAAAAATGGGGACTACTTCAGGGAACCCATGCCAAAGGCTCAAACACAGGGAAATGTTCCTAGGAAATGGAATGTTAGGACTTTATACAAAAGTGGGGTACTAGAGATATTAACGCAGGAATTAGATAAATCGCCCTTGAATATAGTCGCTTTACAGGAAGTTAGGTGGCTGGGAGAAGATAGTCAGGAATCAGGAAGCTTTGCATTATACTATAGGGGTGCAGAAAGACCTGAATTTGGAATGGGTTTTTTAGTCAGAAGGAGGATCCTGCCTGCTGTCCGAGAAAAAATCCAATCAATATAGAGGTGACATATATTCAGCATGTTGAATCCTCAGCTGTTACAGCTGATTTTCTTAACCCAGAGCTTCTTTATAATAATAATAATAATAATAATAATAATACTTTATTTATTCTGGCAGAGTTAAGGCCATAAGGCCCTCTCTTCCACTCAACCAGCACAAATACAAATAAATATTCGACAAATATAGATATACACTATACTAATTATAAACAGTTAAAGATACAATAAATGTAGCAATATAAATGTCATGTACAAACAACATTTTATAGGGTAATAACAATAATGATACGATAATAATAATAATAATATAAATATGATACATTATACGGGAAACACCAATTAATATATATATCTTACACTGGATAATAATGAAGTCGAGTTTAGAGCAAATATAAATTTATAATTTAAAATATTATAATTATAAAAATTTCTCACAATGCCCATTGGCCCATTGCGTAAAATTTCATGAGAAAATTTCTTCCCTCAAGGGAGTTTGAACCAGTATACTTTCTGTAGCTTAGCACCAAGACATTGGTGCCTAGACCACATGTTCAGAGTAATGGAAATGATTAATTTTTTCCAGGTCATAAAAATTCTGAGTATTGTTTCCTTCAGAAAAAAAGTAAAGTTATAGATTGCATTTCCCAACCTTTTTCAATTTCTGGTACATTAATGGTGTAACTTGAAAAAATGTCCTCAGCATGCTCATAGACTTGCATTGTATTCTCAATTAAAAATAATATTATTTTATTTTACTTTGCAAGTTTATAATGTAAATATAATTGTGATATAAATGTGTTACATTCAGTACCAGGCACTGAGCAGGGCATTTAAACCCACAGGCCAGCCATTTAAATACCCCAGCTACCCTTTTCGTGGCATTTCAGAAAATGGACCATTATTTACAAACTATTAGTCCTAGAAAATTCAAATTTTGTGCATACCTAAAGGAGATATCCTAGTAGGATTAGATGGTGAAATAACTTGGGTGATTGACATCACATGGTATTGGCATATCAATTTTAGGAAGATGGAAGTTCATCTTCACTTTCACTTTGTGAATCTTCTAATTCAGGAATCAGTTCATCACCTGAATCATCATTATACAAAATATTCACTAATTCTTCTTCAGTGAGATATTTTTCTTTCGCCATGGTTTCACTCACGCACAAACAACAGCGCGATAACGAGAAACATATACGACTGCATTGGAGCCTGGAGTCAAGTTTGGGTGAACGAATTCCATGTGTTGTTTGTTTTAAAAATAAAAGGGGATTCACCAAGGTTAAACGTGTCAAACAGGAATAGAAAATGTACATTTACATGCCATCTATGATCTCGAAGACATACTAAGCCAACACAATATTTACTCGCCGAATATAAATGCGGTTTGTTCGCGCCCGCTCTTAAATGAGTTAACTGACCGACGGCCGCATACACAATAGTTTCTTTAAATGTCTTAACTGGTTTACGGTACTGAATGTGTTAATGATGGAAAAGAAAATAAGAAATGAATTCCTTTGGAGAGAAATGAATGTCACCACATCTGTTGTTAAGAGGATTGAAAATCAAATGATTAAATTATATCGCCATGTACAAAGAATAGAAAATGAAAGATGGCCAAAAAAATATATACCAATGGTCACCCCCTGGAAGAAATAAATGTGGCAGACCAAGATGGAAATTGAAAACCTACATCAGAACCATAACGGATGATCGGAATTTGGAAGAGGGAGATTGGAATGATAGAGATAAATGGAAACTGAAGATGGCAAACCTATAAGTGGGAGAAAGCCAAAGAAGAAGAAGAATGATGGAAAAGTATTACAATATAATATAAAGCATAATGATTTACATTTTGTAATTTATTTATTGTATTTACCATTGGTTCTGAGGTTTGGTGGATTTTTCTCAGAATGTAAAAGCACAATTTGTCAGCTCTTTCATGCCTAGATTTGAATTTTGACATTAATGGCCTTAGCTCTTAAAACATTGTTAAATATAATACTACTTTCCTACTGCCACCTTACATAAACTAAACTAAACTCCACAGAACAACAGACCTAGAAGGCCCTTGGTCTACCATCCAGCTGCTGGCCTCACATCCACATGTGCTAATCACAATCATCCAGCCAGTATAGGGGTGACATGTGGTCAGCATGTCAGGTCTCCCAGGCGTTATAGCTGGTTTTTTCATCCCGGATCCACCTCTTATTGTATTTATCCAAATTCCTCGCAATGCTGGGTGGTCACGAGTCCAATACTGAAATTCCATGAGAAAATTTCTTCCCCCATGGGGACTTGAACCAGCACAAGTCCTGTAGCTGTACAGCAAGGCATCTTGCCTTAACCATTCGGCTACAATGCAAGACTTACCACCTTACCTATATTAGTTTTGAAATGAATGCTGATTCCATTGTTTTTTAAATTAGTTTACTAAAGAATAAAATGAAATATGTTGTTATAGTCTAATAGCGAGACTTGAGGATTCATTCCGTAAGTCTTCAGGCATTCCAGTACAATTTTAGGAGGGGGAGAGTTGCTAATGTCTGCAGTAAACCTTAAACTGTTAATTTCTCTTGAGTGGTGCCAAATAAGCAACAGCAAAGGCAGCAGACACATTTCAATTACATAAAGTAAAATATTTGAGATTTTAAAATCTATTGAAAAAAAAATATATGAAAGATGTGAATAATTTATTGAAAGAGAGTAAATAAATAAACCAGAAAAAATGAATTGCCTAGTTGAAAAATTATGCCATGAAAGTTGAAGGAAGTGTGTATAGGGAACGGAATGACAAGAGAGTTAGCTGTAGACTTATTGCTAATTGACCTTCTGAAATAGAAGGGCCAATCATATATTGAAATAATATGATGGTTCACATATTTATCTAAAACAGGAACTTTTTTCTCAAGTTCTGTTAAGTTTGAGTTGTGATTTTTTTTTTAGAATTATATTATCACAGTACACAGTGGATAGAAATTATTTTCCTATTATCAGCTAGATTCATTATAAATTTTTTAACATTTACAGAGAAAGTATATTATACAATTATTATATTCTGTACATCATCAGTAATGTTCCCATTGCTTTGGATTGTCCAGGTACAAATCCTCTTCCATTATATAATGTATGTCCGCTATTCTTTCTTTCCTTTTTTTTTTATGTATTTATTTATTTATTAATACTGTATTATAATACCAGCCTTTTGCCTGCATGTCTCTCTTCACTCCATCTTCTATAGGTATACCTACTGTTTCTTCCTTGATTGTCTATGATCCAGAATTTTTGTGGGAATCATTTTGTGCAGGAAACTACAAAATGTTATTTAACAATAATACATTTGAATTTGTCCATGAATTAACATCTGTTGCTGTGGCATAATCAGTCCATGCTTTCTGGTTCATTTCTTGGCGGGATAGGTGATTTTAAGTATTCATCTTGGATCTCGTATGTGTCCTATCCTTGTGTTTGTGTGTATGAATAAGGAGAAAGTTAAATACATATAAAACAAAAAGGAAAAACATTGGTAAATGAAACAAAGACAAAATTAAAGTATAAAATTATGGAATATTTACCTGAAAGGTCCATCTCCTCAACTTTATTAGTTATTTAACTGTAGCGCTTTCGGGACTAGTCCCATCATTTGCAGGATTCAAAACTGGTGTTTCACTGAAGATCTGGTAGAAGGGGTTACACGTACTGGGTTTGTGTTCGTTTATCAGATGATCGTTGTTGTGAACTGTTTTCAAAATTTCCATCTCCTCAGGTACGTGTAACCCCCTCTACCAGATCTTCAGTGAAACACCAGTTTTGAATTTTGTTGATGATGGGATTAGTCTGAAAGTGCTACAGTTAAATAACTAATAAAGTTGAGCAGATGGACCTTTCAGGTAAATATTCCATAATTTTATACTTTAATTTTGAATAATACCTCAACGGAACATATCATGAATCTTATAAAAGAAGACAAGAAAGAAAGAAAAAAACTCCATGAATCCAACACTTTACAAGTGCCTGATAATTAGGTTGGTATCTCAATTGTAAAATTTTTGAGTTTAACTCCTGTTTTGTATGTATGTGCAGTAACTCCCCTTCCTTCTTCTTCTACTTCAGGATTAGGCATTTGTGCCTGTTCTGTTTTGATCCTTCTAGTCAATGATTGTAATTGATTCATCCATCTTTTGGTTTTATATAACAGTGCCCATTTTGGTATGTTATCCATTGGTTGCAAGTTTAAATTGTTCATTTTGTCTTATATTCAACTGTGTTGTCATCTAAATTAAATATATTCAATTCTTGCCTTATTTTTTCATTTCTTTTCATTCTATTTATTTATATCCTGTCATTGCTCTCAGAAATTTCATTTTGTCAGCTTGTATTCGTAGGTAATCCTTTTTTAATTAACATGTAAGTTTCACTTCCATACAACACTGCAGACACTACCATTACTTTGTAAAATTTTAGCAGAGTGTGTCAGCAAGTTTTTGTTTTTAAAATTCTTAAAATTGTGTCACACATATTTTGAAATGTCAACATTTTTCTTTATAATTAAAATTTTAGCTTATTTGATATGCCAAATAATTGAACGCATGAACTTATTGGCATGTTATTGTAAACAATTTTGTCTCTAATTGGATGTTTCCCATAGAAAGCTATTGACTTAGTTTTGTTGGTTGAAATTTCTAAGTTATACATATTTATTACATTATCTACATTATAAAATTCTTTCTGCAAAAGATTCTCTGATCCAGATATTAGGACCTGGTCATCAGCATATAAAAGAGTTCATAATATTAAATATTTTAATTTAAATCCTACACCCTTATCTGCTTTCCTTGTCCTAATTGCATTGTCCTTATAAATATTAAAAAGTACTGGAAATAGCAAACAACCTTGACTTAGACCTTGATTTTTTGTTGTATAATTTTTACTTAGTTGATTATTATTTTAAATTTTATATTAATACATTTATATAAAGTTTTGATAACTTCTATTAGCTATAAAGGAATTCCTTTTTCTGTTTAGAATTTTCCATAATATTTGCCTATTAACTTCATCAGAAGCTTTAACATAAATAATCAATAAAATAATGTATGCCAGTTTATTGAATTCTCAATGTTTTTCTAATATTTGCTGTATTGTGAATATAATATCATCTATTTCATTAATTCTTGCCAGGCCATTTCCAGCTTTACCAGTTCCTAAAATTAAATATCAGCTTTATATTTTGGGACTTTTGAAAAATCTTAAGTTTTACATGGATACCAGCCCTTGCAAAACCCCCAATCTGGAGGACCAGAGTTTGATTTTTGAGGCTTTCTCCAGGGCTAAGAATCTCATCTCCCCAAGCATCTGATTTTCTTCCTTTTGTTGGAATTATAGTCCATTTGCTCAATTAAGAGAATCTTCCCTCGCAAATATTTGAAGGGATTAGGGGCGACTGGGGGGTGAATTCTCTGTCTACTTGAAGGCCAGCATCAGGTATAGGAAGGGTCGGAAATTCTTTCTTTCTTTCTTTTGAAGGTATTGTACACTTTTGTATTGCATTTAGTGGTGAGTTGACTATGAATTGTGCTACGTGAAGTATTTTTTTCAATGATGAGTGTTAACATATTTTAGAAACTTCGGCTAGTTGCCCCCACTCTCCGACTGGCCATGCAGCAACCGTTTGAAAATATACATGGGAAGATTCTCTTAATTGAACAAACGGACTATAGTATTCAGCAAGCGGCTTCCCCCCCCCCAAAAAAATTGATAACATATAATTGGTTAATCTTTGGACTCATGTTTAGTGGAACTGTTTACCTTTTAATTATTATTTACTATCTTTACCTTTTGGACATACACTTTTGAAACATCTTGTATAATAAATGTCATGTTCAAGAAAAAGAAACGTTAAATAGAATGGTAACTTAATGTAAACTTCTAATTTAGTCATTTGTTCACTGATAGTGAGTATTGTATTTTAAGATATGTTTACAAAAGGTGTCAAATGTAGCACAGATTACTAGATATTACAAAGGACATAAATATTTTATTTCAAAACATTCTAAGAAATCAACTTATCTGCTATTAAACTCAATGCTCTTGATTGACAGCTATTAATTTTCAGTATGTGTTTTAATATGACCAAGAACATTGGAACTTGCTCACCATTGAATTTAAAGGTTTAAATCATTCCATCTCAGTAGATTTCAAGGTGCACTAAAGATAATAACAGTAATTGTGATATGAAACATTTTCTTACTTAGAGGACATATAAATAAAGAAGTTGAAAAATAATTCACCTAGGACATATACATAAATAAGTTGAAAATTAATTCACCTATTTTATTTTATTAATTAAATAAAAATAAAACGTAGTTTTATTTGATTTTCATATACTTACTTACTTACTCACTGGCACTATCGAACCCGTAGGTTCATGGCCGCACGGACATAAGCTCTCCATACATCCCTATCCTGAGCTAAATCTTTCCAATCATTCCCTGTATAATCTACTTCCCTCAAATCATAGTTACTGTTGTTCTCCCACCTCATTCTTGGTCTACCAACTGGGCGTTTTCCTTCTGGCTTTCCTACAAGAAGTTTCCATGCACGTCTTTCATTCCCCATACGTGCAACATGTCCTGCCCATCGCAGTCTACGAGACTTAACTGTTCTTATTATATCTGGCTTCCTATAAAGACCATGTAGTTCATTGTTATGTAGTCTTCTCCATTCACCTGTCTGTTCATCTCTCTTTGGTCCAAAATTTTCCTAAGAACTTTATTCTCAAATACTCGTAATCTCCTTTCCTCCCTTAAAGTAAGAGTCCATGTTTCGCACCCATATAATATAACTGGTAGAATAATAGTTTTATATATTTTCAGCTTAACGTTTTTTGAAAGGAGTTGGGACATCAAGAGTCTCTGCAATGCATAATAGCATGCATTTCCAGAATTGAGCCTATGTTTAATTTCTTTGTGCATCTCATTCCTATTTGTGATTATTGTTCCTAGGTATTTGAATTCAGCCACTTCCTCAAAATTTCCCTCATTTGTCATTAGCTGTCCATTTCCATTATATAATGAATTTCTACGTGTGACCATATATTTAGTTTTACTGATATTTACTTCCAGTCCTAAGTTCTTAGTGTTACTCAATATTGTGTGCGTGTTGGCCTTTAGTAACTTCTCGCTATCGGCCAGTAGTACTACATCATCAGGATAAACTAACAGCTTATTAATACCATTCAGTTGTAAGCCTTCCTCATTCTCTAAAGATATAATGGCATGCTCTAGTACAAAATTAAATAGTAGAGGAGATAATTCATCTCCTTGCTTCAACCCATTCTGGATTTCAAACGTGTCTGAAAACTGTTTGCCTACACGCACCCTACTCTTTGAGCCATTTAGACACATTCGTGTAAGTCTAACTAACTTTTTAGGAATTCCGAACTCCAGCAGGATACTGTATAACTTCTCCCTCTTAATTGAATCATATGTTTTTTTGAAGTCTACATATAGTTGATGTACAGTACCATTATATTCCCATTTCTTTTCTAAAATCTGTCTTACACTAAAAATCTGATCTGTTGTAGACCTGTTTCTTCTAAATGCACATTGATGATCTCCTAGAATGTCGTCAATATAGGGAAGTAAGTCTGCTTACTAATATATTTGTTAGAATTTTGTACGAAGTTGAAAGTAATGAGATGCCCCTATAGTTGTTGCAATCAGTTTTGTCTCCTTTCTTATAAATTGGTACGATAATTGATTCCTTCCATTCATCTGGAAGAGCTTCTTTTTCCCAAATCATACTAAGCAAACAGCGTATCTTGTCCATCAATTTTTCTCCCCCTGATTTTATCAGTTCAGCTGGGATCTCATCTGAACCTGATGCTTTATACATCTTCAATTTTTCAATTGCCATTTCAACCTCTAATGCACTTGGCTCTGCGACTAGCATTTCGGCTGTCTGTAACTTATCCTCCTCAATGTCCTGTTCTGTATGTACATTTAATAGCTGATTAAAATAACTTTTCCATCTATTTAATATACTCTTGGAATCTGCAATCATATCCCCATTTTCATTCCGAATTATGTTTGTTCTAGCCTGAAACCCTTTCTTCTCTATACTAATTCTCTAATGTTCTTATTTTTTGCATTCATTTCAAGATCATTAATGTTCTCTCTCAAATATTCCCTCTTTTTACTCTTTAGTAACTTGGTGGTTTCCCGTCTAACACTACCCAATTGCTCTAAATTTACCTCATTTGGCTCGTGTAACCATATTTATTAAGATATAATTGAGTGACAGCTGTTTCGGTACACTGTACCTTCTTCAGACGTGTTAACTGTAAACACCAACTCAATTGATTATTTTATTTTAGGAAGTGATATTTTGAGGTTATTTTAATTAAATTATTTTTAGTCTGATCGTCTTACCTCAATATTAATGTTGATTTGTTCTTGAACATATTTTGATTATATCATAATCATCATCAGCATCATTGAGGTAAGATGATCAGACTAAAAATAATTTAATTAATTCACCTGTCTGTCTCTCTTTGACCAAAGAACTTTATTCTCAAATGCTCGTTATCTTTTCTCCATTCTTGATGCAAGAGACCATGTTTTGCATCCATATCATCATCATCATGAGGATAATAGCCTAAGTTGGGCTTTGCCTGCTCACAGGAAAGATATCCATTTCTATCATGAGCAAACAAACTTCCACAGTTACGAATGCCAAGCTTCTTCACATCCTCAACAACTCCATCCAACCATCTAAGCATTGGTATTATCCTCCTGCCATCTGGCTTTGATTTCTTCATCCTCTTAGGTATCTTGTTTTGTATCCTTTCTGTATGGGTGTCCAGCCCAGCTCAATCTACTTGTTTTTATTGATGTTACAATATTTAGTGATTTATAAAGCTCGTACAGTTCTGAATTAAATCTAATTCTCCAACCATTTGTATTGTGAATTTGTTATGTATATTTTACATAATATCTTTCTTTCAAAAGTTGCAAGTTTCATTATATCCAGTTGTGACAATATCCAGGTTTCACAACCAAACATCAGTACAGGTTTATTGTGTGTTTGTATTATCAGCATTTAGTATCTCAAGTTAGAAATTTGGATTTGAAATGCCTTTATTGACCAAAATAGATTTTTTATTTTATTTTATTTTTGAATTCTTTGTTCTTGTATTAATTTTCTCACTTAACTGATTGGTGCATTTACTACTGATCCTAATTTGCATCCTTGAACTGGAAGAATTGCCATTTTTGTATTTTTGGTTTAACAATTTTTTTTTTTTGAGAAGATGGAATGACTTATCTCCATTATTGGATTTTAAACTTTAATCTACTATGTATTGTTCATAATGTAAACATTTACAAGTATGATGTTTAAATTAAACATAAACCATTATTACGATAAATGGACTTTCACAGTGTATTTCCTAATATTAAAAAAAAATATGGTACCAGTATGGATAAAGGCATATGGAAATATAGAGATATTTCGTGGTAAGGAATTCAGAAGACTTAATTAACTACCTAACCCACTAGCTTTGTCAATTCCAGACGTTCAGAACAATGCAGACATAATCTCTCTATATATCCCTATCCTGAACTAATATTTTTCAATTATTCTGTATATAATTCATCTCTCTTCAAATCATGGTTAATGTTATTCTCCCACCTCATAGTGGCCAATCTACTGGACAATTACTTCTGGTTTCCCTACAAGAAATTTCCATGCCCCTCTCTCCTCCCCATTCATGCCACATGTTCTGCCCATTGCTATCTATGATACAGAATTACAAAAGAATAAAATTAGAACAGTTGAATTTGATTACTTTAGAAGAAGCCTCCAAAAAAAAAAAAGACAGGATAAAATAAGAAATGAATTCCTTTGGAGAGAAATGAATGTCACCACATCTGTTGTTAACACATTCAGTACCGTAAACCAATTAAGGCGTTTAAAGAGACTATCGTGTAGGCGGCTGTCGGTCAGTTAACTCGTTTAAGAGCGGGCGCGAACAAACCGCGTTTATATTCGGCGCCTAAATATTGTGTTGGCTTAGTATGTCTTGGAGATCATAGATGGTATGTAAATGTACATTTCCGTTTGACACGTTTAACCTTGGTGAATCCCCTTTTATTTTTAAAACAAACAACACATGGAATTCGTTCACCCAAACTTGCTTCAAAGCTCCAATGCAGTCATATATGTTTCTCGTTATCACGCTCTTGTTTGTGTGTGAGTGAAACCATGGCGAAAGAAAAATATCTCACTGAAGAAGAATTAGTGAATATTTTGTATAATGATGATTCAGGTGATGAACTGATTTATGAATTAGAAGATTCACAAAGTGAAAGTGAAGATGAATTTCCACTTCCTGAAATTGATACGCCGATACCATGTGATGTCAATCACCCAAGTTATTTCACCATCAAATCCTACTAGGATATCTCCTTTAGGTATGTACAAAATTTGAATTTTCTAGGACTAATAAAGTACTTAGGAAAATTTTTGGACCAAAGAGAGATGAACAGACAGGTGAATGGAGAAGACTACATAACAATGAACTACATGGTCTTTATAGGAAGCCAGATATAATAAGAACAGTTAAGTCTCGTAGACTGTGTTGGGCAGGACATGTTGCACGTATGGGAAATGAAAGACTTGCATGGAAGCTTCTTGTAGGAAAGCCAGAGGGAAAACGCCCAGTTGGTAGACCAAGAATGAGGTGGGAGAATAACATTAACTATGATTTGAGGGAAGTAGATTATACAGGGAATGATTGGAAAGCATTAGCTCAGGATAGGGATGTATGGAGAGCTTATGTCCGTGCGGCCATGAACCTATGGGTTCGATAGTGCCAGTGAGTAAGAAGTAAGTAAGAACTAATAGTTTGTGAACAATGGTCCATTTTCTGAAGTGCCACAAAAAGGGTAGCTGGGGTATTTAAATGGCTGGCCTGTGGGTTTAAATGCCCTGCTCAGTGCCTGGTACTGAATGTGACACATTGAAAAGAGAATTGAAAATCAAATGCTTAAATGGTATGGCCATGTACAAAGAATAGAAAATGAAAGATAGCCAAAAAATATATACCAGTGGTTACCCCCTGGAAGAAATAAACGTGGCAGACCAAGATGGAAATGGAAAACCTACGTCAGAACTATAATGGATGATAGGAATTTGGAAGAGGGAGATTGGAATGTTAGAGATAAATGGAAACTGAAGACGGCAAACCTACCTGGGGGAAAGCCGAAGAAAAAAAAAATTGTACACCACCACCCCTCCTAGCCTGAGATTGAAACTTTTACAATTAAAATTTGCAATTCAGCTGGAAATTAATCCTGGATATACTAGTTAGGAGGCATGCAACTACCACCCTAAGCTACATATTCTTCTGTATTTTACTGGGTTTAAGCAATAAGGTAGAGCTATTTATGTTCAATATTTATGGTTTTAGTATTGCAGAATTGAAAAGTATTTATTTGAAGCTATTTAAAGAAGACAGAAAGTTCAGTTCTTAAAATAGATACAGGACATGTGGGTAGTCACTGATTTATGAACTCAATCTAGAATAGAAATCATTGATTACTGCTGCTACTGTATGTAGACAATTTATATGTGGGACAGTCTGAGTAAATTTTATTGAAGAGTTGAAATATGACAACTTGTTTCATATATGACAAATTCTTTTAATGTTACTTATACATACAGAAGTCCACCGCTCTGGTCTCGAGGTAGCGTGCTGCCTTGTCACACAATGGGCCCGGGTTTGATCTCCGGTTGGGGCAGTTTTTCTGGGTGAGGTTTTTATTGGGGTTTTTCCTCACCTGTAAGACAAATGTCAGGAAAACTTTAAGACCCAAATGGTCCCCGAAATCATATGGCCATTATTATCATCATCATCCTTATCATCATCATCATCATCATCCTTCACCGGTGTGGAAAGCTATGGGAAGCTACCACACCTACAATTCCCTAGTAAAGCTGCAAGCATAGCATGAAAATGCTATGATTGCAGTGAAAGACCTGCCCTCGGGCAGAATTACTATGATGAATACATACAGATTGTTATATTAAATGAAGAAAATAATATTAACCCAAAAAACTAAAAACTAATACATTTGTAAAATGTAAGGTGATACAACAAATGGCCCTTAGAAAGTCTTTGGGGTAGTAGGAGGTTAAGGCTCCCATTATTTTAGACAATCATCATGAGATGACAGCATGATTGCTTTTATTCATAGAATGTGTACCTGGTATTAATTTCAATTAGCACCAGAATCAACTCTAGGAACATGGTGCTGCCGGAAGGTATAAGCTAATTTAAAAATCCTGACCCCCATCGGGGCTCAAACCTGCAACCTTCTGACTTATAGCATATTGCCTCTATCAACTACACAACCCTTTACATGTTTGTCCAGAAAATAAGTTTATGAATCCAGGTTTCTATTTTTATTAGCACATTACAACAACACTCCTAAATGGTCCAACTTCAACATATTTCATCAGTGTTTGGAGAAATGTTGTAAGTCCAAAATATTGTGTTTTAGAGATATTGTGCAGATGAAATCAAGAAAAGTACAGTCTTGTTTGTGGAAGTGGAAAAGTAGTACATGTCATTTGCTGAAGCACATTTTCTGTGCTCTAAAAGCTAAAATTGTAACATAATATAATGTGTAATAGGTCTTCCTTTTTCAATCAATTTAAAATAACTTGTTTACAGTTTTATAAATATTTATTTATTCTTAGATTTAACAACGTCTTTGATATTTTCTTTGCTATTTTTTCATGCCTCTTCCTCCAAGCCTCTTACTTCTATTGTTCTGATTACTCCATGCATCCATGTTAGCTCTGGTCTTCCTTCTTCCTGTTGGTTTCCATTTATAAATCTTCTCCGGCAAATTGTCTTCCGTCATCCTTTTTATATGTCTAAACTATCTTAATTATGTTTTTTTAATAGTTTGCACTTTCATACTTTTTCTTATAACATTATTTCTCTCTCCTCAAAAGATATGCTGATCATCTCCAGAAGTCCACTTCTGTCAAATGTAATTTATCTATTGTTCTTGCTTTTAGTTGCCATTTTGTTTTTATTGTGATCTTTATCCCATAAAATATTGTTTTATAAATATAATTATAAAAACTTAATGAATGTTTTCTGTAGGATCTAACATATTACCTAGATATTACATGTTTTACTTTTGTATTAAGAAACAAGTTAGGCCTGATGTTCCACTTGAATTAAAATTTTACTGATCTTACTTACTTACTCACTGGCACTATCGAACCCGTAGGTTCATGCCGCACAGACATAAGCTCTCCATACATCCCTATCCTGAGCTAATGCTTTCCAATCATTCCCTGTATAATCTACTTCCCTCAAATCATAGTTAATGTTATTCTCCCACCTCATTCTTGGTCTACCAACTGGGCATTTTCCCTCTGGCTTTCCTACAAGAAGCTTCCATGCAAGTCTTTCATTCCCCATACGTGCAACATGTCCTGCCCATTGCAGTCTACGAGACTTGACTGTTTTTATTATATCTGGCTTCCTATAAAGACCATGTAGTTCATTGTTATGTAGTCTTCTCCATTCACCTGTCTGTTCATCTCTCTTTGGTCCAAAAATCTTCCTAAGTACTTTATTCTCAAATACTTGTAATCTCCATTCCTCTCTTAATGTAAGAGTCCATGTTTCATATCCATATAATATAACTGGTAGAATAATAGTTTTATATATTTTCAGTTCAACGTTTTTTGAAAGGAGTTGGGAAATCAGGAGTCTCTGCAATGCATAATAGCATGCATTTCCAGAATTGAGCCTTTGTTTAATTTCTTTGTGCATCTCATTCCTATTTGTGATTATTGTTCCTAGGTATTTGAATTCAGCCACTTCCTCAAAATTTCCCTCATTTGTCATTAGCTGTCCATTTCCATTATATAATGAATTTCTACATGTGGCCATATATTTAGTTTTATTGATATTTACGTCCAGTCCTAATTTCTTAGTGTTACTCAATAGTGTGTGCGTGTTGTCCTTTAGTATCTCCTCGCTATCGGCCAGTAGTACTACATCATCAGCATAAACTAACAGCTTATTAATACCATTTTACTGATCTATGTTACAATTTTAACTTTTAGTACGTAAAAATCCTTTCCCTACCATTAGTTTTAAATGAGATACTAACAGTCAAATAATATATACCGTTTCTACAAACAAAATTGTACTTTTTCTGTGTAACTCTAAAACAGTATTTTTGGACTTATTCCACTTTTCCTCAAAAAAAAGGGAATTTATTGGTGGTAGAGGTTTCTTTTCTACATTTTCTATTGAAATACTTAAATTTTATAAGATCAATTCTTATGAATTAGATAACATTCTGTTACAAATTAAAAAAAACTCCAAGCGCGACAGGCCTAGAAGGCCCTTGGCTGACCAGCCGACTGTTGGCCTTACATCTACATGTGTTAATCACCGAGGTAGACGATCATCTAGCCAGTGTAGGGGTGTCATGTG
Organism: Diploptera punctata; assembly: GCA_030220185.1. Classification (NCBI taxonomy): domain Eukaryota; kingdom Metazoa; phylum Arthropoda; class Insecta; order Blattodea; family Blaberidae; genus Diploptera; species Diploptera punctata. The sequence goes on along the minus strand of JASPKZ010009814.1, from coordinate 466,129 downwards.
GTCAGCATGTCGGATCCCCAGCTGTTATAGATGGTATTCTCAACCTGGAGTCGTTACTTATTGTAGCTACTCAAATGCCTCACGATGCTGGGTGGGCACCGGTCCCATACTGGCCGAAATTCCTTGAGAAAAATTTCGTTCCCCATGGAGACTCGAACCAGTGCAAGTCCCGTAGCTCTGCGCCAAGGCTTCTTGCCTTAACCACTCGGCTATGGCGTGGGACACAAATTTTAAAAGATTCGCTTAAAAATACAATATCACTTTTATGTTAACAGCTCCATAGTGCAAATGTTTAGATACTTTCCCGTTACCTCTGGTTCTCAAGTTTATAGTTCAGTCACTCCAGCCGTATTGAAGTACATTTTTTGTTAAGAGAGGCCATTGACTAGCAGCTTTTTAACTGGACATGCAGATAGAGGGAAAAGGATATTTTGTGAAGTAAAAACAATTGGTTATCTGATGTTGCAAGGAAAAAAAGAGAATTGAAAGTAAAATTATTTTCTGATGCAATATTCTATGTATGTGAATTGCACTTTTTTTAGGTAGTAATGTGTTGTGACTTGATGACATGACTCAGTTCTATTGATTCTCTGGTTTCACCCACTCTCATCTGCATGACTGCCCACTAAATGTTTCATAGAATATAAGTCAAGTATTTTAATATAATTAACAGTGAATAAAATTAAAGTATAGAATATAGAATTATCAACATACTTTAACATATTTTTATCATGATATACTGTATTTATTAAATTTTAAACTCTATTTATCTTTAAAATGAATAGAGTGTAATATTTAAAGACATGAAATCCCATGATGAAAAGTAAAATATTGTATTTTGCTGCAATGAATAATTATATTAAGTCCAAATTTAATCTAATTCATACGGAAATTTATGGCTTAATAATAATAGACGCTCTCTTCTTCTTCTTCTTCCTTTCATGTGATAGACCTAGTGGTCTGTTACGGTCTCAATCCAACGTTTGAAGGGTCTGCCCAAAGATCTCTTGCCTGGTGGCTGGTAATTTAAGATCTGACGTGGTGCTCAAGAAGTCAAAACAAAGTTTCTTTAAGTCCTTTTGGGGAAAAAATTACCCACTTCTCTTAGAGATGATTCCGGTGGGTCAGGATTTTGAACTGACTCAAACTTTTTGGTGGCACTATGACCCAGGGGTCGACTCAGTCTCTAACGAAAATGAGTACCGGACACTTGTTCAGGGGATAAAGGTGGCTGGCAGAGCTGACAACCCAGCTGACATCATGTGCCGATTATCTAGAAAAAATGGGAGCCGTAGCGTAGTGCCTACAAACTGGAAGGTCAAGGGTTCAAGTCCCGGTGGGGTCAGGATTTTTAAACTGACCCAAACATCTGGTGGCAGCATGGCCCTGGGGTCGACTCAGCCTCTAACGGAAATGAGTACCAGACACTTGTTCTGGGGGTAAAGGCGGCCGTCATGCAGGGCTGACAGCAAGTGTTGATTGTCTAGAAAAAGTGGGAGCCTTAACCTCCTACTACTCCAAGGATCTCCTCTGACCTGTAGTGGGATCACTTTACTTACTTTACTACAGGATATTTAAAGCTGAAGGAAAAGACTTAACCATGTCCAGGACATTTGCCACAATGAACACTTTAGATTGTCGATGCTGTGGGCTAGTGATTACCGAGTTTGCCACAATTAATCATCATCAACATAATTCATTGGGTTAAACCCTCAAAGTTCATTCCGATCTCTTAGATTTTAATTATGAAGTTGGATCCATTTCTTCTTTGGCTTATTGGCATTTCTTCTATTTGCTTGTTACTGAGGTTGTCGAGGTTTGATGAATCCTTTTATCTACAAGACTTTAAATAAAAGAATGTCCTCTGAGTACATTATTAGCATTCCACAGAGTAAGATGAGTGATGGAACTGTGTTGTTTTATTATGCCAAATCAATGTGAAGACAACCCGACAATATTTTGGCAAGAATGCATCAAAGAGGGTTCTCGCCTGCTTCTCAAATAAATATAATTTTATATTTAATAAAATATCTAATCTATATAGAGATAAGAAAAAATGCGTAAATCTGTGTAACAATCATATTTGCCTTTTGTTCTGAGGTTTTATTTGTTCATACTCAGTTGGAATCAATGTATTTTTTCAGGGTGTCAGTATCCTGAGTAAGGTTTCCTTCAGAAAGAAAGTAACGACATGCCTCCCAAATCATAAATTTAGGGCATGTGAAAGAACCTCAAGCATGAAATATGAGACCTCTGGGCAAAATTTGTCAGCTCTTTCATGCCCACATTTTAATTATAGTGCTAATCACCTGAATTATTAAAGAGCATCGTTAAAATAAAGAACTAACTAACACTGCATATTACTTGATCATACTGTAACTTTTCCTCTTACATCCAACTTACCCTTTCAAAAGCTTTGGAACGATTAGTCCACAAACAACTGACTGACTACCTAACTGAACACGACCTTTTAGATCAATACCAATCAGGCTTTAGGACAGGACACAATACAAATACTGCTCTACTAAATATATGTGAAGACATACGCGAAGCATCTGATAATCGAAAACTTACTATTCTTACACTACTTGACTTTAGTAAAGCATTTGACACGGTAGACTTGGACTTATTGTTGCTTAAACTAAAAAACCTCTCACTTTCTGACAGTGTCACGCAATGGTTCAACTCCTACCTTCGTGAGCGCCAGCAATATGTTGTAGGAAATTCTACATTACGCTCTTCTTGGACCTACCGTAAAGCTGGAGTTCCACAGGGCTCGGTGCTCGGCCCATTGCTTTTTACAATCTATATAAACGACATATCTGACTCCCTAAAACATTGCAAACATCATTTATTTGCGGACGACATGCAGATCTACCTTCACTCAGACAAATATTCTTTAAATGATGCGGTAACCAAAATTAATGAGGACCTTGACTCGCTAACGGCGTGGACAGAGAAATATGGACTTGAATTAAATCCTAGAAAGACACAAGCAATCATTATGGGCCATCAGAGACTATTATCCTCAATTAACACAAATGCAGTATTACATGTGTCACTTAATGGGGTTCAGATCCCTTATAGTGAGACAGTAAAAAATCTAGGAGTGTTTATGGATAAACATTTAATTTGGAATAAACAAATAAATAACACTTGCAAAACTATCTTCTCAATAATACACTCATTAAATCGTATAAGAAATTGTTTACCGTTTTCTCTAAGAAAAATGCTAGTAGAAACACTCGCAATGCCCCATTTTGATTATTGTGATACTCTTTTTACTGACCTAAATACTGTTCTTACCCAAAGACTTCAACGTGTTCACAATTCTTGCATACGTTTTATTTGTGGTATACGTAGATTTGATCACGTTACACCATCCCTGGAACAATTGTCATGGCTTCGTCTTCAAGATCGTAGAACCATCCATTCCCTATGCCTACTCTATAACATATTACACACATCTTTACCTTATTATTATCACATCACAACCGCTTCACTAAACTCTCTGATACACATAACTTAGATACCCGATCCCTTGAGCACAGTGTCCTCTATATCCCTCCTCATCATACTACCTATTATTCGAAATCTTTTACAGTTTCTCTTGCTAGAACATGGAATTCACTTCCACCCTATGTCAGAGACTGCCAAACTTTACCATCTTTCAGAAATAAATTGAAATAAAATCACTAACAGAAACAACTCACTAATACTACTTTTTAAGAATTAATAATGCGTTTTTGCATTATTTAATAAAAATAGACTTAGGATTTGTTAATATATTTACCTAATGCCTTGTATAAAAAGCGTAGATTAATTCATTGTAGTGTATTTTTTTTCTCTTCTTTTTATGCATAGTAGATTCGAGCTGTTATTCCTTTTTTTATTCATTGTATCATTAATTTATTTTAATTGTATTTAGTTTCATTCTATTATTAGACATTAATTTCATTATTATTCAATATGACAGATAATTAATTGTTCAATGACTATTATTGTAACTTTTTTTTGTATTCATATGTAACATGTTTGTCCTGTCTAATATGACTACTATTGTAATTTTTTTTTGTATTCATGTGTAACATATGTTTGTCCTGTTTTATATGACTATTATTGTATTTTTTTTTGTATTCATATGTAACATATGCTTGTTCTGGTGAGTGGAAGAGAAGGCCACATGGCCTTAACTCCACCAGGCTAAATAAATCTATCTAAATCTAAATCTATCTAACTAATTCACTGGTACTAGAGAATCTCGAGGTTCATGGCCAAGTAGATATAAGCTATCCATACATCCCTTTCCAGAGTTAATGTTTTCAATCATTCCCTGTGTAATTCACCTTCCTCAAATCATGATTAATATTATTCTCTCAGTTCATTCTTGGCCTACCTACTAAGTGTGTAACTTGAAGCATAATCATTCACTCAGCCTCTCCTAAATTAAGAAATTAAAATAATTAATTGATTAGGACGAGTATTATTATCATACATCTGTTAAATCTCTATTGGATGAAATAATCATTGAAGATATACGAAGTGTATATGCAATCAAATTGTGAGAACACGAGGGATTTGATTTTTATATAATTAAATAAAAATTAATTAAATTAAAGAAGTTGATAGGATTAGGAATAAACATTCAGTTGGTTATTACGGAAATAATTTAGCAACTACATGGTACCACTATTGTCAAGCGACAGATACTTGAAGTGATGACAAAAGAGTTAAAATAATTTGAGGAAATACATTGTACTAGCGGATTACCAGACGTTTCTTTGTAGACCAGCAATCTAAGATCTTAAACCGAGCTTCGCTGACAGGTTATGAACAAAGAATTGATGTAGGGCTTGGAAACTACAGCGTGGAGTAAACAACTCCTAATAAGAAACCAGACAAACTGTGAAAGGCCGAGCTAGCAAACAAGTGGGGAAAAAGTCACTGACCTAAACAAAGTTATATAATAAACTTAGACCGGAATTCCCCAGAGTGCAAACTTATGATAAAAACTGTATTTTAGAATGGGCGTATTCGGTCAGGAAACTTGGTGAAATCTTGTCCAATCAAAAGATGGCGATCCCTTCTTTGGTCATAATGAATCATCAGCCAATGTAGTAAAGGGTTATATCACGACAAGGTAATGACCTCATGACGACATGATTACAGGGAGAGGGTAAACGAAGTTTTCCTTATATCCAACTAAATTATGTTAAGTTAGTTCTGCGTTCCGCGTAACTCATTGGGGTGGGTGTTCTCCGCTACTCATCAACATAGTTCTTAAATGGCACAATGACCATCAGTTAGCAATATTAGTTGAAAAGTAACTTTCAAATTTCATCCTTAGAAATAATTCGGCCATGATAGACTCTCAGAGATTCTGAATCTGAACTCTAAACGTGCTTCTGTGGTCAATACCTTTGTCCGACATTAAATGTGTCTATAATTATACGTGTAACCAGTCTCCACATCGATGAATAAAGCATATTTATTAAAATTCATCTAGCGTAGTCTTGCTCCTTGCTTTCCCTGTAGAAAAGAACCTCAACTCTACCAATTTCCAATCTGAGCAACCTAAGTTCTCACACATGGAGAATTCCTTCCATACTCCTGGCGCCCAAACATCCTATTATTAACCCATAAACCTAAGACAGAAGAAGGAACCCTTAATTATTCCTCCCACAAACTTCTGATTTTTCTACAAGAAGTGTCTGTGCCCTCTTTAATTCCCCACTCATGCCAAACATCCAAATCATTGCAGGCTTAACGGTTCTTATCATATCTGGTTTCCCATAAATATCATGTAGCTCATTATTGAAACCATGGTTAATATTATTCTCCCGCCTCATTCTTGGCCTACCTACTTGATGCTAACCTCTGCCTAATATTACTACATCATAATATACGAACAGCTGATTAAAACTATTAACATGTACACCTTCATTATCCTCTTAAAGATTTGATTGCATGCTGTAGTATAAAATTGAATAGCAGAGAAGATAGTCCATCTCCTTGATTTAACCCATTGTACAATTCAAAAGTATTTGAAAATTATCTTTTCCTCTTATATTAACTTCAAATTTGAATTTTTGTGTTGCAGTTCAAGAACCCGTTAATTATGCTGCTTCTAGGATCTGCATTTGTGAGTGTGCTTATGAAACAGTTTGATGATGCCGTTAGTATAACAGTGGTAAGTTGTTTTTCTATACCTCATACTGTAGTAATGGACTTTCTTTTATAGTTTTCTTATCTAACTCCCAACAATGAAGATCCTTATATGGTAACATAAATAAAGATTATCATTTCAGGTGCTTGAATGTAGTGGCAAATAATATTATCTACATTTGTTATGACTATTCGTGTTACTTTTCATTTAACTTGAATGTATTTGCATTTAAAAAATCTAATTATCTATTATTTTAATTTTTCAATATCATTTTATGAAACTGATACATTTATTATTTAAATGTGGAAAAATTCAGGTAAAAGAATCAAGAAAAACTAAATAAAAGCAAAATCTTATCAAACTACCTTATCTCAACTTCAGCAACAAACAAGGAAAATACTCTGGAGAAATATATGACAAACTGGAAAAATGACACAATGAACAATCTAAGGAAAATTGCAAGTGACTAATTTGAATATGGCAAGAGACAGATTGGCATGGAGGAGGATTGTTGAGAAGGCCAAAACTTTCACTTTTGAAGTTGTCGTGACTTAAGATGATGATGACTGGAAAAATATAAGCCAAACCATGAGCAACCTTTAGATAGACAACTGAATAAGACTATCTTGTGACTCATTTAATACATATAAACTGACTACACCATCTCCATAAAACAATATAGTCGAACACAGACTATCTTATATTTGAAGAGGAAAATATACACTCAGACTGGGGTTTGAACCCAAGACCTTTGGCTTTCTATGCCAAAGGTTTACCAACTGAGCTACCTGAGCACTGCACTCTAAACACAAAATACATAATGTCAGTTGAAAATGAGAGAGATGTTTCTCTTGAAAACTAGTTCCTGTGTTTAAAGAAACATGAAATATGAGGTAAGATGTAAAAGTGACTCATTAATTTACAAAATACATTGTTAATTCCCGAGCGTCAAATGCTATGAACAATTGTTCGATCACTCAAATGGCGGCTTCTTATTTAAGAAAACATTTATTGGGAATTTAAACACTATTTATAAAGCTTCTTTAATGTAGGGCTTCTTTCAATGTTTTTGTTATTAATTTAATACTCTCTGAAGGACAAATTATATTCCTGGATTCAAACTCCAGTTTGAGCGTATATTTTTCTCTTCAAATATAATTTGTCCTTCAATGAGAAGTATTAAATTAATAATAAAAAACATTGACAGACTACCTTATATTTTACAAGAAATTATACCACAATCTACACAAAAATAACATCATTGCACAATGTTGGACAGTGAGAAACATAATGGGACCCAATTGAGGCCATTATAAGAAGAAGAATACAATGTAATAAATGTATTGACTTAGGCTTTCACGGCTGGAGTTATTATAATGATCTTGAAGTAGATTTCCGGGCTGTAGGCCGCGATCTTGAGCTTTGAAGTTCCCCGACGTTTTGCCAGAGACTGTGTCTGGCATCCTCAAGGTTATCTTGAGACTGGCAATTTTATCCACAAATAGGACAGGCAGTGGACAAAATTGCCAGTCTCAAGACAATCCTTGAGGATGCTGGACGCAGTCTCTGGTGAAACGTTGGGGAACTTCAAGCCTCAAGACCATGGCCTTCAGCCCGGAAATCTACTTCAAGATCATCGTAATGTAGTAAATGTCAGTCATAGTACTTAGTTGAATAGCTCAGTTTGGATCTGAGGTTCAGGGGTTCAATCCCAGCTGGGATCAGTGGATAAAAATCCCACATATGTCTTCCTTCAGAAAATTTTAGAATATGAAATAATAGGCCTCTGAATAAAATTTGTTGATCCTTTCATCCCCATTTTTTAATTGTGATGGTAATGATTTGCGATATCAAAGAGAGTCATTAAATATAATGAAGGGTTTGAAGAAAGAAAGAGCTAAGTTCAGTTTTGTCAAATTTTGAGATTGCACTTAAATGTATGTTACAGGCTCGATATTTTACACTAAATATGATATACATGAAAAAAAAAATTATAAATTTCAAAGTATGTGCAGGACTATTAAAAGAACACAACAAACAAAAACAACAAAAGAAACAATGCTAAAGTTTTATAAAGTAATGGCAGTTCCCATTGTGACATATGGATCAGAGAATTGGGCCATGAACAGATCAGACAGAAGATTACTAGAAACATCAGAGATGAAGTTCCTCAGATACGTTGCAGGATATACTCTAAGAGACCACATTCCTAGTGAAACAATTAGGCAAGAACTCAAAATTTTTTTATCTAAATGAAAAAAAATAAGTAACTATAAACAAAAATGGCATGAACATATTTTAAGAATGGACTCTTCTAGGCTAATAAAACAAGTACTGTTGTACCAACCTCAAGGCTATAGAGATGTGGGATGTCCTAGAAGATGATGGGAAGATGAATTCTGAGAGCGGAACAGGCCGGCGGCCTACCATGAAGATGATGATGATGATTATGGGGGTCTCTTAATAAATATAATACTTAAGCATCTAAACAATGAGAATCAATTGCTGATTATAAAATTACAATTGGAAGTAACATTATGCGGGTCTTAATAAATAAGGTGAGTCTGTTGCATCTTACCTCATAAAAGTTGAGTTCTTTTAGAACATGTTTCAAAACACTTCCGTTTCATTGTCAGCTTCTCCAGACCAGCTGAACATTGAAATAGAAGTGTTTTGAAACATGTCCTAAAAAGAACTCAACTTTTATGAGGAAATATACAACATATTCACCTTATTTATCAATTAATGAGATAATATTCTATTATTAAATAATGTTTAAGGTTGAAAGTTATTATTTTAGATTCTATGTTGGTTTATAGTTAAAATAACTTGTAAGTGTAATTCAAATCGGATCAATGATTTCAACTTCAGATCTCTAGTTTCTCTTAACATTCTTTCCATTATAGGATCTTATAAGTGAATTTTTGTAACAGCTTTCATAAAATTAGTGTAATTGCAGTTATTGTTAGCTGGAACAAATTCTTATATACAATAATTTATTTTCAGGCCATAATTATAGTCGTGACTGTAGCTTTTGTACAGGAGTATAGATCAGAAAAATCATTGGAAGAACTCACAAAGCTTGTTCCACCTACATGCCATTGGTACGTATTATTGTGGATAATAAAATTGAGTGTAACTAATATTTAGTACTTGGGAATAATTTTCCCAATGAGAAAATTTTCATATCAATAATTTAAAAAAAATTATTTTGAACCACTGTTGAAGTTACTATATAAAAAGTTAAAATTATAAAATCTTATCACAGATCTGAATTGTCCTCAACTAAAATTTAGGTTAAATAATTTCATTGAAGGTCTTTCAAAAATGTGTTCAGTCTTCAACTGTTGCTCAAGTACTGTTTTGTTTGTATAGAGGATTATTGTCACTGGATATGTTCTCATTGAGGATGTTTTTTGTTTTCTGCTTGTTTCAAAATTCAGTTTCCTCCAAGATTGAACTTTTCTGAGAAAAATCACTCTGAGGTTTAATTTAAGATTTAAATTAAAATTCTTTATACCTCACCTCATATCCAGTCTTCTAATTAAAGTGGTTTCAAAACCTAGGTAGTTTCATTTTCAGTAATATATCGACTGATGTTATGTCGTTCAGGAGAACTCATTTGGTGGTTCATTGGTCCTCCAACAGATGGAGTAAGAAACAGTTCTCCTGATCGACATAACATCAGTTGAGATATTACCAAAGATGAAACCACCTAGATTTTGAAACTGAAGACTGGATATGAAGTGAGATATCAAGAATTTTAATTTAAATCTTCCTCGAAGTTATGTATTATGTAATTGTCTTCTTCTTCTTCTTCCTTCCAAGTATTAGGCCAAGGCCTGTTACGGTCCTATAGAAAATTTTCCCTCCAGCGTTTCATAGGACGGCCCAGTGATCTTCGTCCTCTTGGTATATAATTATAAACAGCTTTGGGGATCCGATTTGAACTCATTCTTTCAAGATGGTGTTTCCAATTTAGTTGGTACTGTTTAATATAATCCAAAATTGGCGTAGTCTTCAATTCTTTTAAGATATCGGTGTTCCTTTTCCGATCCCATCTGGTGTAACCCGCTGTTCTGCGCATGAATCTCATTTCACAAGCCGTTATTCTGCTTTCATGTTGTTTTTTTAGTGTCCATGCTTCACTACCATAAGTCAACACTGGTCTAGCCAAAGTGTTATATAAACGTAATCTGGTGTTTTTTTGTACAAGGATTGTTTCATAACTTGATTAATAATTCCTAAACTTTTATTATAACTAGTAACTTTTTCAGGGATATCCTTTTCATCCCAGATAGAGAGATAATATCCAAGATATTTAAATTGATTAGATCTCTCTAAAATTTTATTCTGGAGACAGATTTTACTTTGTATGGGGTCCTTCCCATGAAATGCCATAATTCTAGTTTTGTTAATTGATATTTCCATATTAAATTTGGCACCTATTTTTTGTAAATTATAAATTGATCATTGCAAATCATTTTCGGAAAGTGCCAGAAGAGCTAAATCGTCTGCAAAAAGAATAGCATCGAGTTTGAGGTTCCTATTGATGGGTATATATCCTCGTTGTGTTTTCTCCATTCATTTATTAATTTATTCATGTATATAATGAAAAGCACCGGTGAAAGTCCACATCCCTGTCTTACTCCAGTGTTGATCTTTTCCCAAGAAGATAATTTGCCATCTTGTTTAACAGAGATTTCATTATCTTTATAGATGTTGAAGATATTAGTAATATATTGTTGTGGAACGTTATCATCAGCTAAATTTGTAGAAATATATTTCTGTCTACTTTGTCAAAAGCCTTTATGAAGTCAACGAAGGCGATATGAGTTTCTATATTGAATTCCTTGTGCTTTTCTAATAGTAGTTTTAGAGTAAAGAATCCATCTGTACAAGATCTACCCTTTCTGCTCTTCTCCAATTATATTTTCATAAATTTTCCTCAATTTATTCTTAACTGTATTAGTATAAATTTTATATCCAGAGTTCAACAAGCTAATTCCACGATAGTTATCTTTGATTTGGCGACTTCCTTTTTTGAAGATTGGTATTACAATGGATTTGTTCCAGCTTTGTGGTGGTTCTTGTCCTTCCCATATCATATTAAGGAGAATAAGACCATCTTCGCTAGGTTTACCGTACAGGCCACATGGCCTAAAACGAAGTTGTTCATGATGATGATGATGATGATGAAGAAATCTGTCTAAAAAAATTATAGTTGAAAATTTAAATAATTCTTGATTAATGTGGTCTTCTCCGGGAGCTTTGTTACTTTTTAATGATTTAACATCATCAGTTAATTCATCTATAGAAATTTGTTCCAAAGCAGTGTTATTAGAGATTATGTAATTGTTATCTTTGTATAGTATTGAAAATGTGTTGTTTAGTGTTTTGAATTGGTGCCTCACTCTGTTAAATGTTTAGCATAACTTAATTTCCCCTCATTGTACTTCGAATTTGTAATGTGTTCATTAAATCTTATGTTAACATTTCTGGTGGTTTTTATAAAATATTCATGAAATCTTATGTTAAAATTTCTGTTTTTTTTTTCCTTTCAATGTCTTCTTCTTCTTCTTCCTTCCAAGTATTAGGCCAAGGCCTGTTACGATCCTATAGAAAGTTTATAAGATTGTAAATTTATTCTAACTGTTGCTTGTGTTTACAAATTCCTTTATTTGTATATATATATCAATGTTATCTATTTTATTTGGTATAATACTGTTTATGTTGTTAGTTTTGTATGCAGTCCTTATATTCTTGTCATGTTTTTTTAATGATTTTTGCTAATTATGATTTAATTCCCTATGTATGTTAATATTAACTTTTTATTTTTATTGGATTCTTTACCTAGTTTAGTTACAAGATGGCAAACTATCTTCTTGGAAAAAGATCAACACAGGAGTAAGACAGGGATGTGGACTTTCACCGGTGCTTTTCATTATATATATGAATAGAATAATAAACAAATGGAGGAAAACAACGGGGATATATACCCATCAATAGGAACCTCAAACTCAATGCTATTCTTTTTGCAGACGATTTAGCGCTTCTGGCACTTTCCGAAAATAATTTGCAACGATCAATTTATAATAGGTGCCAAATTTAATATGGAAATATCAATTAACAAAACTAAAATTATGGCATTTCATGGGAAGGACCCCATACAAAGTAAAATCTGTCTCCAGAATAAAATTTTAGAGAGATCTAATCAATTTAAATATCTTGGATACTATCTCTCTATCGTCCACCGCTGTGGTCTCGAGGTAGCGTGCTGCCTTGTTATGCAATGGGCCCGGGTTCGATCCCCGGTCGGGGCAGTTTTTCTGGGTGAGGTTTTTATCGAGGTTTTTCCTCACCTGTAAGACAAATGTCAGGAAAACTTTAACGCCCAAACGGTCCCCAAAATCATATGGCCATCATCATCCTTATCATTATCATAATCATCATCATCCTTTACCAGTATGGAAAGCAACGGGAAACTACCACACCTACAATTCCCTAGTAAAGCTGCAAGCATAGCATGAAAATGCTATGATTGCAGTGAAGGACCTGCCTTCGGGCAGAATTACTATGGATGGATCTCTCTATCTGGGATGAAAAGGATATCCCTGAAAAAATTACTAGTTATAATAAAAGTTTGGGAATTATTAATCAAGTTATGAAACCATCCCTTGTACAAAAAAACACCAGATTACGTTTATATAACACTTTGGCTAGACCAGTGTTGACCTATGGTAGTGAAGCATGGACTCTAAAAAGACAACATGAAAGCAGAATAACGACTTGTGAAATGAGATTCATGCGCAGGACAGCGGGTTACACCAGATGGGATCAGAAAATGAACACCGATATCTTAAAAGAATTGAAGACTACGCCAATTTTGGAATATATTAAACAGTAACAACTAAATGGAATGCTGGAGGGAAAATTTTCTATAGGATCGTAACAGGCCTTGGCCTTAATACTTGAAAGGGAGAAGAAGAAGAAGAAGTTACATTTTTTTTTTGTTTGTTTGCTTCATTGCTAAATTTGTTAATTGTTTCTTTATCATATTGTCATGTATAGTTTTCAATTCTATTCTCTTATAATTGTGCTTGTTCAATTTGTATTACAGTTTACGTGAAGGTCAGCTAGAAACATTTCTTGCTCGGAACTTGGTTCCTGGTGATATAGTTCATATTAATGTTGGTGACAGAGTACCTGCTGACATTCGACTGTTCGAAGTAAGTCTGCTTTGACAGTCCAATTATTATTTTTTTTTTAGCTTTATCTTCATATTGAATATCTCTGTATTTATACTTTCTTGTCTTGCTTGTCCATCTCTGCAATATCCTACCCTATTGTATCAAGGACTACCCATACAAACAATTACATAAATGTACTTACTGAATACTTTTTTAAAATAATACAATGCCAATATTTTTGTGTGTTCTGAGATTGTCCCCTGGGCTGAAAGCAAGTCATTTGTTGGTAAAGTCTTGTGTATGTAATCCCTCAATTCAAGTGCACAGATTTCTGAAATTCAATTACAAATAGAATAATCACCTACCTTTGTTATAGAAGATGTCCTTGCACCACTACACATTTCTGTGACACATCTGTGTCATGTTGAGTTGTAGCCATTTTTTACACCTTTTGGCTTTGTAGATCTATTTCAAAACAGTTTGGACATGATTTTTACAAAATCCATTATTATAATAAGAATAATAATCATGGGTAATGAAACTAGCAAGAACTATGTTCTATCTCTGTTTTATTTGCACTTTATAAATTTATTAAAAAAGAATTGAATTTACAGAAAAGAAATAATTTTCATAATATGGATGAAGTCCTATTTGCAAGTATATTTCCTTTGTATGATTGAACTTGAAACATATTGGCATATTTCATAAATAAATATGTACAAATTGACTCATAAAACTAATGAAAAGAAACATTGTCCGAAAATTGTTTGTTCAACTTCTGATAAGATGGCACATGTAGTTCACTTATGCATTATTTACAATTTTCTGTAATAGTTATCAAATCAGCATATGGCAACACCATCACTGATACCAAAGAGAAAAGACAGCGAACATTTCCATGTAACCCAAATTCAAGTTGTGGTCTTGCATGTGAATCAGATTCTGGAGAAATGTACCTTGACTTGCGACTAATTTGGGTATAGGATTCAAAGCATTAAGAAAGTTTGAAATTCTTATTAAATTAATATTGAGAATCTAAAGCTATTACTATGATAGAAATAGGTAAATTAATGAACACAAATTATTGTAATCAATGGTAAAGAGAAAAATTTTTGCCTGAACCGGGAATTGAACCCCAAACTTTCATTCTTTCTGTGCTGATACTCTGACCACTGAGCTAATTCAGGTTTCATTCCCATCCAAGCATAAATCCTCCCTTTACTTTACTCTCTTGGTCCCACATTCAAATACAGTGAATCATCATTCACAGAAACACGCTGAATGGCTTCTATATTAAGAAGACATGAAGGGACTCCACACAGCTATAGCATTATTTATTAAATTAATATTGAGAAGCTAAGGCTTACTTTGATAGAAATAGGTAAATTAATAAACACAATTAATCAATGGTAAAGAGAAAAAAAAATTGCCTAACCAGGAATCGAACCCTGAACTTTCAGCTTTCTGAGCTGATACTCTGACCACTGAGCTAATTCAGGCTTTATTCCCATTAGCTTCTCAATTTTAATATAATTAATAATGCTATAGCTGTGTGGAGTCCCTTCATGTCTTCTTAATACAGAGGCCATTCAATGTGTGTTTGTGAATGATTCATTGCATTTGAATGTGGGACCAAGAGAGTAAGGTAAAGGGAAGATTTATGCTTGGATGGGAATGAAGCCTGAATTAGCTCAGTGGTTAGAGCATCAACACGGAAGCTGAAGGTTCGAGGTTCGATTCCCGGTTGAGGCAAACATTTTTCTCTTTACCATTGATTTGAAATTCTTGTTTCCTGTGAATGCCTTTGTTAGAAATTTCTTTGGACTTTGATTACCAATTTTGTTAAGTTTTCCCTCAGTAAGCATGTGGTGGTTTATATTTTATTTCTTATTGAAATTCAATCAAGTTTCCCTAAATTTATTTACAAGATTATGCTGGTATTTCTTTGAGGTCCAGGAACAAAGGAAATCTTCATAAAAGTTTAGCCTCTCTATTCTGTAAGATTGTTTTTTTACATAGGAGTCGCATACATAAATTCTCTGTTTTTGTTCCCAAATATACCTATGTTGTGGAATTATAACAATACACACACACACACCCACCCACCCACATTTAACACTTCATTTCAGGAATTATCATGTTTGTAAACTCTAGCTAGGTCTCACAATGTGACTTTTTACCAAAGAAACTGAATGTCAAAAGTACTGATTATTGGCACATGCTTGTAACATGAGATCTGACACATTCCAGCAGCACATTAAAAATATCATCATCATCATCCAGGAATTAAGCCTGTTGGCTCGTTCCAGTTTCATGAAAGCTAGAATTGTTAAAATTGTTCAGATCATCTTCTGTGTGGGCATCCAACATTTCTCCTTCCGTGCGGTTTATAAATTAGCAATAATTTTGGAAATCTTTCTTTTGGCATTCTATCAATATGTTCTTTCCAGGTGTTCCTATATTTAATTATTCGGTCTGTAAGTTTGAAAATATTTAGTCCCTTTCTTATATCTTCATTTCTTTTCTTATCCAGCAGAGTATATCCTGCTATATTTCTTAAAAATCTCATCTCAGTTGCTTCCACATTGTTCTTGTCTTTTACTGATCATCCAACATTCTGATCCCTACAGGAACAGCCATTACTTTAAAAAATTTCATTTTTGTTTATTTTTTCGTGTTTTTAAGGGTTCTTTTTATAGCGCCACACATTAAATTAAATTAATTAATTTTGTCATTAATATCTTCAATTTTAACATATACACATTAAAAATAATGGCTTTATATATAATTTCTTCTTCTTCTTCTTCTTTCATTACGTGTATCCAGCCTTAGCTGATAACACGAATTCATTGCATACTTATGCTATAAGTTGCAATGGGACTGCATTTGAACATGCAGCTTATGTGGGCATTCAAGGTGAGTGTCCGCAAGGTTAAAAGAAAGTGATATAGGAAAGACCCTTCAGCCTCTAATACCATCGGGGTTGAAGAGAACAAGAGGCAAGGCAAGGGAGACTGGACAGGAAAGTAAAAAAAAGAGGGATCTGGTACTAGAAAAGGAAGAAATACCAGATCGGTTAAAGATAAAATAAGGAGCAAAACACAAGTAAGTGGAAGCAATGTTTTGCTTAGTTTGGGCACCTTGTGGTCGCCATCCACATATCCCCTAGATGGGGACCCCTGAGGGTTTATATATAATTTTATAATACATGTTTTTTTTTTAAATTGACTCTTTCATATGTATTAAGATGTCGGAAGAACTAGAAAACGTTGAGCTGATGCATTATGAAGTTAGAATGTGCAATTGCCTAATCCTTGGAGTGATGATGATGATGCTGATGATATATATTAAATATAGAATTGTTTCATACTTAATTGAGGTGATGGCTAGAAAATGCAAACTGAAGCTGACCCTATGTTTAAAGAAGTATTTCATCATTAATTGTAAATAGATGTTTCCACATATGTTAAGATCATCTTAGATGATAGCTTCCTCTACAAAGTTCTATCTGTCATACTTCCTTCTCCTGGATTTGTAAAAATTATAACCTTTCTTTTCTAGATACATTTTAACTTGATTCAACCATTTGGGCCAAGGTCTTCCCATGTTTCTTGTGCCATTCATTTGCATCTCCATGACTTTCTTTGCTATTTTTTCCTCTTCCATCCTTTTTTAGATGTCCAAACCATTTTAGACACTTTTTCTCTATTACTTTTGTCAGTTTTTGTTGTCATATGGATCCCTAACAGTTCATTTTGATTTTGTCTTTTTTTGGTCTTATTTTCAATCCATCCATAATAATTCTGCCCGAAGGCAGGTCCTTCACTGCAATCATAGCATTTTCATGCTATGCTTGCAGCTTTACTAGGGAATTGTAGGTGTGGTAGCTTCCCTTTACTTTCCACGCCAGTGAAGGATGATGATGATGATGATGGCCATATGATTTCGGGGACCGTTTGGGCCTTAAGGTTTTCCTGACATTTGTCTGACAGGTGAGGAAAAACCCCGATAAAAACCTCACCCAGAAAAACTGTGCCGACTGGGGATCGAACCCGGGCCTGCTGTGTGACAAGGCAGCATGCTACCTTGAGACCACAGTGGTGGACTTATTTTCAATGCTACTCAAAAATTTAGTTTCATTTGCTTCAATTTTACTTTGATCTCTTTTCATAAAAGTCGAGGTTTCAGCACCACATTCATATTAAACATGGATCTCTGGAAGGCTATTTACATGCTATTATATAAAAGAAATGATCTTATGATGTCAATAATAACAATAATGATTTCTGGAATTTAGGTTTTAATGGCTGATTTTGTCATGTTTAGGGTTGATAAACTTTTTTATTATTTTTTTAGGCTATTGATTTGGCGATTGATGAGAGCAGCTTCACTGGTGAAACAGAACCTTCAGCTAAATTAACAGCACCAGTGTTAAAATCAAATGGTCACACTTCTAAGAAAAATATAGCATTTATGGGCACGCTTGTGAGATGTGGAAATGGAAAGGTAATTACTAACAATTTTTAGTTATAATATTAAGATCTCCAGCTTACACATTGGCTCTCTTAGACAGCCTGTCTGGAAACATTATTTCCCATGTATTGTGAGTACCTTATTTTTAATAGCTGACTCTAGCATATCATCTTCACCCGGAATGACAAGCATTAATGCCAGACTTCAAGTGCCATAAATAATGTCATATACCATTTTGTATGATGTATAATGGAAGGAAATTCCAAAATTTAACTTTTTTTTTTACTCTTTTTGGTTAAGCTAGATTTCACTTAAGTGGAGTTTTACTGTATTTAAATTGCATTTGCATTTGGTTCTTTGTAAAGGTGTGTAAATTTCTCAATTAATTTTTTTTTTTTTTTTTGCAAATGCCCCAGGTTGTCTTTCGACATTCC
The DNA here is from genome assembly GCA_030220185.1 of Diploptera punctata. NCBI lineage: Eukaryota > Metazoa > Arthropoda > Insecta > Blattodea > Blaberidae > Diploptera > Diploptera punctata. Next base: position 447,866 of record JASPKZ010009814.1, on the reverse strand, counting down.
TGGTGTTCTCTCCTGGCATGGCGTACTTCTGAGGTTTGGGGTGCCTGGAAGGTGAGGTTACATTGCCCCGATGATATGATGGGTGATGATGATGATGATAGGGTTTGCCAGGAGAGTCCCTAATCCTAAGCTTAATCTAAGATGAATATAAATGATGATGATTGCGATGGCCATTTGATTTCGGGGACCGTTTGGGCCTTAAAGTTTTCGTGACATTTGTCTTACAGGTGAGGAAAAACCCCGATAAAAGCCTCACCCAGAAAAACTGTCCCGACCAGGGATCGAACCTGGCCCTGCTGCATGACAAGGCAGCATGCTGCCTCGAGACCACAGCAGTGGACTATTAAAATATATATACTTCTTTACTTGTTTTAGGAATTCACACTATGAGATATATTCATTTAGGTAAAATTTTGTTACCTCATATTTTTTTCTTTTTTTAAACTAGTTTCGTAACTTTACATTTCAGTTCCATCTTCAGTATTTTTGTGACCATTGTTCTGTCGTCTTGAAGAACTGCCTTTTGCTCCTTCTGTTGGTAGATTGAAAACCTCAAAATCAAGTCATTTTCTGCAGGAATTTCAAAGTTAATTAATTTCTCCTTTTCGTTTTTTTGAATGTAGGTTTTTTTTCCATGCCCATGCATGGTCCGAAAAACATCGTATCGAAAAGAAGGCTAAATTATTCAAACAAATAGAAAATCCAAAAGAATATACTGTTTGGAAAAAATCTACATTCAAAAAAATGAAAAGGAGAAATTAATGAACTTTGAAATTCCCGAGGAAAATTATCTGATTTCGAGGTTTTTCAGTCTAGCAACAGAGGGAGTGAAAGGTGGCTCTTCAAGACAATAGAACAATGGTCAAGAAAATACTGAAGATGGAACTGAAGTCTAAAGTTCCGAAACTAGCTTTAAAAAAGAAGGAAAATGAGGTGAGTGATAAATATATATATATATATATATACTTCGTTTTGTATTATTTTGTGATATACAATTTTGTCTCTAGGGGATAGTTGTAAACACTGGAGAGAAATCAGAGTTTGGTGAAGTGTTCAAGATGATGCAAGCAGAAGAAGCACCAAAAACACCACTTCAGAAAAGTATGGACATCTTGGGAACTCAATTGTCTTTTTACTCCTTTTGCATCATTGGACTAATTATGATGTTAGGTTGGATTCAAGGACGATCAATGCTTGATATGTTCACAATTGGTGTAAGGTAAAAATAAAATATTATTACATAATTTTTATTCAATAAGAAATGAAAATATATTCATATAATTAAAAATAGCTCAACCATTCAGCACAATACTGACTGAAAGTTGCCATGATGCATTTTAACCATTTATGAAAACATATTTTATTTTAGGAATTTATATTTTGAGGTTCTTTTAATCAAGTTTTTTGAATCTGGAATCATCTTACCTCAATTTAATGTTGATTTGTTCTCGAACATGTTTTGATATACCTTCTATATCATCCTCAGCTTTGGCCAGACTGATGAATTTTATGTTGTATATCCTGGATGTCGATATCAGCTCCCTCCTCTGGCTGGCCGAAGAACCTGCATATAAGGTCATATTCACATGTGAACATTCAGAACTGATGTCTAAAAATTATATTTTCAGCACCTATGTACACAAGAATAACAGAGCTACATGAAGCAGTACAATTGCCCTATCTTGATGCTATTGTCAAAGATCAAGTTACCAAAATGTATCAAAACATTTTGGAATATGATAACCCAATAGTACGCACGATAGGACAACTACCACAATGGCGTACAGTGCATCAGAACATATTCACCGGGAGAACAACCCCCATAAGGGTTAATCTAGTGGACAAATAAGTACATGTCGCTAAATACCATCTCAGCGCAAGTCAAAACATCTTTGTTTCCATATCTCGTTAGAAATTCCTAAAAAACACTGTTTAGGTAGAGGTTACAATTAGGAAAGCCACTTAGAGTTAACCATTAGTTATTTTGCTGCCGAGGGAAAGATCAGATCCCGGAAACAGCACACTGGACAGCAAACAAATGCTGTCAGAAAACAGACGGACGGACGACAGCTGATATCGACATCCAGGGTTCACAACATAAAAACTCATCAGTCTGGCCAAAGCTGAGGATGATATAGAAGATATATCAAAACATGTTCGAGAACAAATCAATATTAAATTGAAGTAAGAGATATTAAGTTTGTTAGTGATAGGATATCATACATAATTCTAAAGGGTAAACGACATGATTTTATAATTGTAAATGTACATGCTCCCACAGAAGATAAAGATGACAAGACCAAGGATGAGTCCTATGAAGAATTAGAATGCTTATTTGATAGCCTTTCACGATATCATATAAAAATTGTCTTAGGAGATTTTAATGCAAAAGTGGGGCTGGAAGATATATTCAAACCAACAATAGGCAAATTCAGTCTTCATGAAGATAATAACGACAATGGGGTTAGATTAGTCACCTTTGCCACATCAAAGAATCTCATTGTTAAGAGTACAATTTCAGCATAAGGATATTCATAAATACACCTGGACATCTCCAGATGGCAAAACTCGGAACCAGATAGATCATGTATTAGTGGTAAAACGCTGGCACAGTAGCATCATCGATGTTAGATCAGTTAGAGGGACAGACTGCAATTCGGATCATCATCTGGTCAGGGTGAAAATCAGACAACGGCTATCGCTTATGAGAGGAACAAACACTAAAGATGATTCTGTAAAATTTGAATTAAAAAACTTGAAAAATGCGGCAAGAATACCAAATCAAAATTGCTAATAGTTTTGAAGTACTGGAATCTTCAGATGGCAATGTGGCAAACGAAGAAGAAACTGATATAATTAAAGAATGGGAGGCTATAAGAGATACTATTAAATTGTCAGCATCAGAAAGCATTGGTTGTTTAAAAAAGAGGCAAAACAAGAAATGGTTTGATGAGGAATGTGCCGACATTGTAAAGAAAAGAAAACTAGCAAAAATGAAATGGTTACATGAGCCAAATGAGGTAAATTTAGAGCAATTGGGTAGTATTAGACGGGAAACCATCAAGTTACTAAAGAGTAAAAAGAGGGAATATTTGAGAGAAGATTAATGATCTTGAAATGAATGCAAAAAATAGGAACATTAGAGAATTATATTAGGGAATTAGTATAGAGAAGAAAGGGTTTCAGGCTAGAACAAACATAATTCGGGATGAAAATGGGGATATGATTGCAGATTCCAGCAGTACATTAAATAGATGGAAAAGTTACTTTAATCAGCTCTTAAATGTACATACAGAACAGGACTTTGAGGAGGATAATTTACAGACAGCAGAAATGCTAGTCGCAGAACCAAGTGCATTAGAGGTTGAAATGGCGATTGAAAATTGAAGGTGTATAAAGCATCAGGTTCAGATGAGATCCCAGCAGAACTGATAAAATCAGGAGGAAAAAAATTGATGGACAAGATACGCTGGTTGCTTAGTATGATTTGGGAAAAAGAAGCTCTTCCAGATGAATGGAAAGAATCAATTATCGTACCAATTTATAAGAAAGGAGATAAAACTGATTGCAACAACTACAGGGGCATCTCATTACTTTCAACTTTGTACAAAATTCTAACAAATATATTAGTAAGCAGACTTACTCCCTATATTGATGACATTCTAGGAGATCATCAATGTGGATTTAGAAGAAACAGGTCTACAACAGATCAGATTTTTAGTATAAGACAGATTTTAGAAAAGGAATGGGAATATAATGGTACTGTACATCAACTGTATGTAGACTTCAAAAAAGCATATGATTCAATTAAGAGGGAGAAGTTATATAGTATCCTGCTGGAGTTTGGAATTCCTAAAAAGTTAGTTAGATTTATACGAATGTGTCTAAATGGCACAAAGAGCTGGGTGCGTGTAGGCAAACAGTTTTCGGACACTTTTGAAATCCAGAATGGGTTGAAGCAAGGAGATGCACTATCTCCTCTACTATTTAATTTTGTACTAGAGCATGCCATTAAATCTTTGGAGAATGAAGAAGGCTTACAACTCAATGGTATTAATAAGCTGTTAGTTTATGCTGATGATATAGTACTATTGGCCGATAGCAAGGAGATGCTAAAGGCCAACACTTACACACTATTGAGTAACACTAAGAAATTAGGACTGGAAGTAAATATCAATAAAACTAAATATATGGTCACACGTAGAAATACATTATATAATGGAAATGGGTAGCTAATGACAAATGAGGGAAATTTTGAGGAAGTGGCTGAATTCAAATACCTAGGAACAATAATCACAAATAGGAATGAGATGCACAAAGAAATTAAACATAGGCTCAATTCTGGAAATGCATGCTATTATGCATTGCAGAGACTCTTGATGTCCCAACTCCTTTCAAAAAACGTTAAACTGAAAATATATAAAACTGTTATTCTACCAGTTATATTATATGGGTGCGAAACATGGACTCTTACTTTAAGGGAGGAAAGGAGATTACAAGTATTTGAGAATAAAGTTCTTAGGAAAATTTTTGGACCAAAGAGAGATGAACAGACAGGTGAATGGAGAAGACTACATAACAATGAACTACATGGTCTTTATAGGAAGCCAGATATAATAAGAACAGTTAAGTCTCGTAGACTGCGATGGGCAGGACATGTTACACGTAAGGGAAATGAAAGACTTACATGGAAGCTTCATGTAGGAAAGCCAGAGGGATAATGCCCAGTTGGTAGACCAAGAATGAGGTGGGAGAATAACATTAACTATGATTTGAGGGAAGTAGATTATACAGGGAGTGATTGGAAAGCATTAGCTCAGGATAGGGATGTATGGAGAGCTTATGTCCGTGCGGCCATGAACCTACGGGTTCGATAGTGCCAGTGATTAAGTAAGTAAGTAAGATGATACCAGATTCAAAAAAACTTGAGATACTAACATATTTTATTTATGTCAGTTTTTCATGTTAATTTATTCTCAATATGCATGCCTAAGTATTTAATGTTAGAAGAATGCAATTTTTAGATATATAATGTGCTATAATAAAATATTATTTATTAATTGATTTACAGTCTTGCTGTAGCTGCTATTCCTGAGGGACTGCCAATTGTTGTCACAGTTACATTAGCTCTTGGGGTCATGAGAATGGCGAAGCGCAATGCTATTGTGAAAAAATTGCCTACGGTAGAAACATTAGGTTGGTATTTAATATTCATAGTTAAATATGGGAAATAACATTATGAGGTTCTTAATTCGTAAATTAATGAGCCATTTTTACATCTTACCTCATATTTCATGTTTCTTTAAACACGGGAACTAGTTTTCAAGAAACATGAAATATGTGGTAAGATGTAAAAATGACTCATTAATCTATGGTATTTAATATATTCATTATTTATGGCTATACACAGGATGTAAATAAATTAAACCCAAGAAAATAAATTTAAATGGTTGTTTACATGTCACCTCATATTTTGCTCTCTTATCTGAGACTAGCTTTGAAAGTCACTACCACCATTCTCAGCCAAAACCAACTGTGAAAGGATTATTTCTATAATAATTATTTATTCAAAAAATTTCAGCTTTGTTGGTACTGGTGCTCTACTGATTACTTTGCTCACCTCTGACTAAGTTTCCACATTTAGACATGACAAAAATCTATGGATTTTTTCCTGTTGTAAAAATCTTGAACATGGTTTCCTTTCACAGTGAATAACAGCTCTGTGTCATGAATAGAAGCCAGATTTTCATGTAATATTACCCTATTAAATTTGTACTATTTTTGTAAAGTAAATTGTAGACTGCAATGGCCAGGACATGTGGCACATATGGGGGTGAAAGAGGTGCATGGAAGCTTCTTGTAGGAAAACCAGAGGGAAAACGCCCAGTTGGTAGACCAAGAAAGAGGTGGGAGAATAACATTATCCATGATTTGAGGGAAGTATATTATACAAGGGATGATTGGAAAACATTAGCTGAGGATAGGGATATATGGAGAGCTTATGTTCGCATGGCCATGAACCTATGGGTTTGATAGAGCCAGTGAGTTAATTGGTTAATTATGAATAAAGTAAAGGTTTCATTTCAGATAACCGTATTAAACACTTCTTTTCCCATTAGTTCTGCTAAATTTTTTGAATACAGTTTTACAATCCCAAAACAAAGGTGGTCCTTGTCCACTGAGAGTTGCAATATATTTGACTTTGGAAATGCTCTTTATAAGCTGTTTAAAACAGTATTTTTTATATTTGAAGAGAAAAATTTTCGCCTAGACCAAGTTTAAACAGAGTTTAAAACAGATTCATAAATTAAATATAGGAAATAACATGAGTTTTTCATTTAATAAAAATTAACTAAATGAGTCATATCTCACCTCATACTTCTTGTTCTTCAAGCACCAAAATTCAGCAGTTATAATGATGGCTGAAAATGGGAGGGATTCATATTGAAAACTGCAATTTCCGTGCTTGAAGAACAAGAAGTATGAGGTGAGATACGACTCATCTAATTAATTTTTATTATTTGTTTAAACCAGAGTTCATATTTGTTTTTAAAATTAAAAAAAGTATATATAAAAGTTATATTATAATTTTAGTGGGGGACACACTGCTCAAATTTGTCATATCAGACAGGTTAAATCGGACTTATACTATATTATGCTATATATATATATATATATACACGGTGATTACAAATGATTGGAGCGATTTCATGATTTTATTGTAGCGATCTTATTTGACATATCTTCACAGAACTTTAAAGTTATGTATAAAAACTCATAAGGTTTTTTTTTTGTTTTCTCTCGCAGCCGTGTTTCAGCTTTAAACCGAGAGAGCGCAGCAGTTATCAAAGATGGCGACAGGCGAGGAGAAAGCATATGCTGTGCTTGAATTTCATTCAACTCAATCTGTGATAACTGTGCAACGACACTTCAGAACGAAGTTCGAGAAAGATGCACCGAGTGCCAACTCCATTCGGCGATGGTATGCGCAATTTAAAGCTACAGGATGCCTCTGTAAAAGGAAATCAACGGGTCGTCCTTCAGTGAGTGAAGAAAAGGTTGAGAGTGTGCGGATGAGTTTCACACGTAGCCCACAGAAATCAACATGAAAAGCGAGCAGAGAGCTGAACATTCCACAACGACCGTTTGGAAGATCTTGCGGAAAAGATTGAAGCATAAACCTTACCACTTGCAATTTCTACAAGCCCTTACGCCCATTGACAAAGTGAGTCGGTTTGAATTTTGTACACAAATGCAGCAGTTTATGGATGAGGATGGTTTTTGTGAGAAACTTGTCTTCAGTGACGAAGCAACATTCTTTGTGAATGGCAAAGTGAACAAACACAATGTGCGAATCTGGGGCACAGAAAATCCCCGCGTTATTGTGCAGCACATTCGCGACTCCCCAAAAGTTAGTGTGTTCTGTGCGGTTTCTCAGTTCAAAGTTTATGGCCCTTTTTTCTTCTGCGAGCAGAACGTTAAAGGACACGTGTACCTGGACATGCTGGAAAATTGGCTCATGCCGCAGCTGACGACCGACAGTGAGACCTTCATCTACCAGCAGGATGGTGCTCCACCACACTTCCATCACGATGTTCGTGAATTTTTAAACATGAGATTGCCAAACCGATGGATCGGTCGCAGTGGAGAGAATGATCAGAAATTGTTGTCATGGCCTCCACGCTCCCCCGATTTGACGCCGTGCGATTTTTTTGTTTGGGGGTATGTGAAAGATTCAGTGTTTGTGCCTCCTTTACCAGTAGACTTACCAGAACTGCGAGCTCGCATAATCAATGCCTTTGAACAAATTAATAGGGACATGTTACGTCGAGTATGGGACGAACTTGATTACAGACTCGATATCTGCAGAATCACCAAGGGGGAGCATATGGGGCACCTGTAACATCTCAAAAAAAACCTGGGAAGTTGCTCTATGTATCTGTAAAAGTTCGTGAAAATATGTCGAATACTACAGCTACCATAAAATCATGAAATCGCTCCAATCATTTGTAATCACCCTGTATATATATACTATTTAACTTTTACAGGAATTAATCACTATGAGGTTTAATTTATGGTAAAATCAAATGTTTCCTACCTCTCCTCATATAAATCATCTAAGTAGATCGCAATTTCGAGACCATAACGGTCTAATCTTCAGTGCTATCTTGGCGATTGATGTTATGTCGGTCAGAAGAAACTCTTCTTCTTCTTCCCTCTGGTGGACCTGCAAATTCTGACCTGATCCAGAGGTTCATCGGTCCACCAAAAGAGGGAAGAAGAAGAGTTTCTTCTGATCGACATAACATCAATCACCAAGATAGTACTGAAGATGAGACCGTTATGATCTCAAAATCGCGATCTACTTAGAAGATTTATATGAAGAGAGGTAGGAAACATTTGATTTTACCATATATTTACTAATTTAACCTTTTTTCTTTTGTTTGAGGTTTTTAATGTTGTAATTATTTCTTTAGGTTCTGTAAATGTCATCTGTTCAGACAAGACAGGGACCATCACAAAGAATGAAATGACTGTTACAGTCATTGTTACATCAGATGGCTATCTAGCTGAGGTATGTCATATATATATATTTTTTTGCTTTATTTATGTATTTTAATGGCATTATACCATTCATCCATACATCCTTATGATTTAATAATATTTAATATATTCCAGAATTATTTGTGATTTATTTTCTTAACTATACCATTGCCTTTTGTCTGATTTACTTCCGAACAACAAACCCTAATAAACCAATAGCTAATATAGCAAAAATTATTCCTAAATTACCAAAGGCTAGTTGGGCCCTGGCCTCTCCAAAACTTTTCCTCCATACTTCTCTGTTCCTAGCACTGTCTGTTTGTATGTCCATTCCAAGACTGAGGTTAGGGTTTTGTAACAAGTGAGGTTTTTCGGTGTTGGGTTGTTAATCCTATGACAACCCCTAGCAATCCTGCAGAACCTTCTCCTTATGTCTGGAACCTCACCCTTCATCTTTCCTGCGTGGAAGGCCTAATTAATAGCTATGCTACAGCCAATATTGCTTTTGGGTTCATTGATACATACAAGCCCCACTGCCACTACAAGGCAGAGACATTGTGAGGGATGGCATTTTGCAGTATGATTAAAATCCAATGTTAGTAATAGAAGAAAATAATTTGTAGGATGAAATAAGAAACTACATTCTGCTTAAAATATCTTCAGATTGATGTTATATATATAAATTTATACACTCAGGTTCAGGGGTCCTCATCTAGGGGATATGTGGATGGCGACCACAAGGTGCCCAAGCTGAGCAAAACATTTCTTCCACTTACTTGTGTTTTGCACTCTTTTAACTTTACTATCTAACCTCTCTTGGTTAACTCCTGTTTTTTCGACCCCGACACCATTAGGGCATCTGAGGGCTAGGGAGTTTTTCCTTTCTTCCATTTATCCTTTCCTTTATTTTCTTTTCTTCTCCAGAAAAGCCTGACCAGAGGCTATAAGATGGCAGCCCCATCACTGGTCTTGCCTTCCTTTGGCCAGCAACCAATCGAAGGGACTATTATCATGCTTTCAAGTCTTATATGAGAATTTCCCGTAAATTTTCTATAGGATCGTAACAGGCCTTGGCCTAATACTTGGAAGGAAGAAGAAGAAGAAGATACACTCAGGTTGATATCCATAATTTTTAAAGATAAATAAATTGATCATTATTTTAAATTAATATGTTCCAGAATTGGATTTAGTTTTATTTTAGAAAAAAACTACATTTGAACCGGAACGGTTAATTTAATACATACGATCAAAGATAGTAGCTTTAACTGCTTAAAAATTGTTTAAATTCTCAATAAAAATTACTTCGAAAAGAAGTCATCAGATGACATTGTTGATAGCGATGGCTATCGGCCTTTGGATGAAAGGAGAATTAACAGTATAAGTAGAAAGAAATTTGAGGTTCCTATCGGAAGTTTGAATGGTTACTGCACTGACGTACAGAGTCAGAGGTCTGGGGTTCGACTCCCGGTTTGAACGTAATTTTTCTTTCTAAAATAAAAAAATTGTACTGACTGGATTTGAACCCAGGACCTCCACTGTTATGTACTGGTACACTAACCACTTGTGCTACCCAAGTATCGAAGGTTGCCATTGGGAAAGTAGGATTATAAGAGAGAGAAAAATTAGTGTCATAAATTAATTATGGGAAATAACAATATTAGGTTTTCAAGTTAATTACAAGTAATGAGTCATGAAATCTCACCTCATACTCTGTGATCTTCAAGCATGGAACTGTAGTTTCTGGAGGTATCCCTCACACCTTTAACCATGACTGTTGAATGCTGGTCTACACTTCATCTTGATAGTTGCCTTAGAAGGAACAACAGAAGCATTCTTATATCTGATGTTAATATGTCTGTTTTTTATTGCAGGTCTCGGGAGCAGGATACAATGACCAAGGAGAGATTCATATTCATAAATGTGACAGTGTTGATAGAGCAAGGGATTCAATTTATTCCCTCCTAGAGGTAAGAACTAAGAAATAAGTAGTGATTACTATATGGTAAAATCAAATATTTCTTACCTCTCCTCATACAAATCTACTTATAAGAATTGTATGGGGAGAGGTAAGAAACATTTGATTTTACCATAAATTAAACCTCATAGTGATTAATTCCTGTAAAAGTTAAATATAGTGATTAATATAATCCAATCTATTGAATTTAAAATAAGAATTTAAAAATTTACACTTCACCCCATAAAATAAGATCATCTCACCTGATCATGTTTCAGAGGCCATCATCCCCACTATCAACTAAATTGTCAATGGTCTCCAAAACATGTCGTATTATAAGAGATTAGGTGTAAAGTTTCTGATTCACGTTTTGATTCTATTTAAGTTTTTCATATAGAGGAACTTACCATTATTTATTATGAAAGTAAATAGAAAATAACATTATGAGGTTCTACTTATAGTCTGTTTGCTCAATTAAGAGAATCTTCCCGCGTATATTTTCAAACAGTTGCTGCACGGCCAATCGGAGAGTGGGAGCAACTAGCCGAAGTTTCTAAAATATTAATAGTGAGTGGAGAACATATTTTTATCGACTCACCTCATATAAATTCAAATTTCTTTGATACCGACGGTTTCAGACAATATGTCCCTCTTCAGTCATGGCTTCCACTGATGAAATTCTGTGATTGTTGATTTCTCTAATGACATCACCTCTTGTGCTGCCATCTTTGGTTGGGATTATAAACTTTGTAATTAAATTTTTATCCACCGGAATATCGAAATTCATATATCGATATTTATTCTTCTGAATGAATATAATTTCCCAAATTGTCAATTCCAACGGTTTATCCAATTGTTTCAAAAGTTTTGCCTCTTTTTCAATTTTATGATGTTCTAGCAAACTATGTGCAGCAATTGCTGATTTTTCAATTTCACAATTTTTAATATTTCTAAAATGTTCTTTAGTGCATGTTTCCAAATTCCTTTTTGTTTTTCCTATGTATACTTTGCTACAATCATTACAATTTATTTGATAAATTCCAGTTTTCTTACTGTCTGGAATGTTGATTTTTTTATTGGTACTTAGAAGTTTTTCCAGACTAAATTTATTTATTGGTGCCAAAGTAATGTTGTATTTGTCAAATATTTTTTGAAATTTCCTATGTACTATTGGATGGTATGTAATTTCCTTGAAATTCTTCTTTTCTTTATTAACAATTTGTAGGGTAGAGCATTCTTTAAGTTGTTTTATCTTTCTGAATTTCTTTAATTTGTTAGATATTATACTCTTGTTGAAACCATTTAATCTGGCTATATTTAGGATATTCTCGTATTCTTTCTTAAAATTTTCTCCTTTTAGTGGGACCTTTATCAATCTATATAAGAGGCTATTAAATACTTCCCAATATTAATTTAAATATTTCTAAAATATGTTAACACTCATTGTTGAAAAAAATACTTCACATAGCACAATTCATATGTCAACTCACCACTAAATGCAATACAAAAGTGTACAATACCTTCGAAAGAAAGAAAGAATTTCCGACCCTTCCTATACCTGACGCTGGCCTTCAAGTAGACAGAGAATTCACTCCCGCCCCTAATCCCTTCAAATATTTATCGCGGGAAGATTCTCTTAATTGAACAAACAGACTATAATAAATAAGTTGGGTCTGTTTTCATCTTACTTTATACTGTATCAACTGACAATGGATGAAAGATGCTTATATTGTTGACTAAAAAATCATCAAGCTTTGAGTTCATGTTTTAAATTGGCATAAACCTTCTGGTGGCACCATGCACTGGGTCATCTAAGCCTCTATGAAAATGAGTATCAGACACATGTTCTGGGATAAAGACAGCTGTCCTGCAAGGCATAAAAACTATCTCGTGTCAGTTATATGGAGTAATAATAATAGGAGGGGAAAATGAATAAGTTTTTTTTTTCTCTCTCAAGTGACACTAGTGTAGAATTAGTCTCATCTGCCATTTATTATCATCATCCTTGAACTAATGATACAACAGCCACTATTTGTTGGCAAATTGAGATTTCATGCATAAAGCCTCTCTTAAATTATTATAATTTAATAAAAAAAATGTTTCATCTAAAAATTGTAACCTGTTCAAGGAGTATACTTCATTATTATCAGAAGAAGAAAAAAAATGTTCACGAGCTTTAGGGAACTTCTCTTGACTTTATTGGTTCTTCAATTTATAATTTTTATGTAACCCATGCTGGGCTAATAATTAAAAATAATTAAATAAATTACTTCCAGTTTTCATATTTCTTTATTGAATTTTTGTTAATAAAAATCTTCCTGTTATAAATCTTTCAGTTAAGTATGATATATTAGGACATGTGGATCATATATTTCGGCTTAATAATCATAAAAAATCAGAAATTGTTACCTCACCTCATAATTTGTAATCTTGTAAGCACATGTTTCCCTTAACGGAGATTTAGGCACTCTCCCCCTACAGGGAAGAATATGAACCATATTAATTTAGTTATACTTGTTTTCGTATAGATGTCATGTGGTCCATGGTCAGCATTCCACCTCATACTGACATCTAGGAAACCAAGGTAGTACTAGGACGGGAAAATTCGGTAAATTTTGCTTAGAGGCCTTTTCATTCAGGCTTAACACTTTGAGTCCGGCACTGGTACTAGTACCACTGCAGGACTCAAAGTGTCAAGGATCTTTTACAAGCCTGAAAATCTTCAGACTCGGGACCCACGGCTTAAAGTCCCTCCCAGAGGACTTGCTCCTTGGATTTTTCCATCCTAAAAAAATCCATCGACCCCGGCCGGGTTTGAACCCGCAACCCTCAGGACCAGAGGCAAGGAGCATAACCACTAGTCCACTGCAGCCAATCTCATAATTTGTACTATCCAAAATATAAATGATCATTTTGGCTAGTTTGGACAATATTTTACTTTTTAATAATGATAAATTTGCGTAGATTTTCATAAGTTATATTACCTTTTTCTGTTCAAAGGTTGGTTGTGTTTGCAATAATGCTGTGATAAATGGTGAAACCCTTCTTGGACAACCAACAGAAGGTGCTCTTCTTGCAGCTGGAATGAAGGTACAGTTTTATTTGAGATGATTTTTACAGTATTAAATATTTCCTACATATTTGTTATTTCTCTTCATTATGTATCCAATTTTAAAATGTTTTGAGCATTGTAAGCATAATTTTAAAATAGTCCTGCACCTTAACCAAGTGGTGCAGAGCTGTGGGACTAGCACTGGTTCATGTCCCCATTAGAGAAGAATTTTCATGAGAATTTCAGCCAGTGTATGGAACTGGTGTCCATCCAGAAAAATGAGGAATTTGATATCTATAATAATAAGCTGCTTCAGATAGGGAAAAATCAGCTGAAATGGCTGAGGAACCCAACATACTTTCCACATGTCACCCTATACTGGTTGGATGATTAACACATATGGATATGAGAAGCTGATGGTTAGGCCAAGGATGCTTCTAGGCCTGTCGTGCCATGCTGTTTAGTTTTTAAATGTTAAAGTGTCTATAAATAAAAGTGAAATAAAAGTAATTTGGTTTCTTCTGTCGTTGACAAGATTGATAATACTGATAAATTTATGGTTTTATTGTATTGAAATAATATAATTGTTGCAGCATGGTATGTATGGAGTAGCAGAAAAATATGTTAGACTGCAAGAATATCCATTCAGTTCAGAACAAAAGATGATGGCTGTGAAATGTGTCCCTAAATATGGAGATGTAAGTAATTTCTAAAAATAAACTAAAATATTAATCATATACAGATATATATATATATATATATATATATTAGATCTGACTCTAATAGGTAAGACATATGTCACAGAAGAGGGACGAAAACTTTATGTGGGGAAACTAGAGTTAAAAATGCTCAGTAGTTAAGCCAAGAAAGGGATAGGAGAATAATAATATCCATTAGAGACTTTGAAATTCTTTTCTGAGTTTGTTACTGTCCAGATGTTTACATGTCGGATCCTTTTTGAGTACATTGGAATCGTTAACACGTACAACTTCATGAAGTTGGTTAGTTAAGTAGTGATGGCCAGTAAAGAGGGAGAATGCAGAGCTACAGCCAATTTCCTTGACATTGTCAGGATGTGGGACTGGAGGTGGATATTTACATACATCTTTTGTTCTACTTTTAGTGAATTCTGAAGGAATATACTATTTGGGTTGTTCCCATGAAAATATTTTTGAAACATTTTTTTTACAAATCTCTATCAATGCTTCTTCATAGACACCAAAAGCCAGTATGGGACCGGTGCCCACCCAGCATCGTGAGGCAATTGGGTAGCTACAATAAGTAGCGGCTCCAGGTTGAGGAACCAGCTATAACGGCTGGGGGACTCGACATGCTAACCACATGTCACCCCTACACTGGCTGTTAATCATCTACCTCTGTGATTGACACATGTGGATGTGAAGGGCCAGCAGCCGGCTGGTAAAAGGGCAACCGCTGAAAAGTGGAAAGACCCTCAATCGGAAGGATCGGGATTAAGAAAAGTGAAGGTGAGTTTGTTAGCCATCAAACTTGGACCATTAGGAGTTAGGTTTCACCTGAAGGAAAAATTAAATAAATGTTCTAACATCAGTAATTTGTTTTTGTAACAAGACTCAGTATATGTCACTGATATAAAACAAGAAAAGTATTAAATAATCAATTGAGTTGGTATTGTTTATTTTTTATTATTTCACTCACCTCATACTTCATAATTCATAGCAGACCCTGGGTTTCTTCACATATTTTGTGACATTCTCAATGCTGCGTCACGTTCACAACTGACGTCCAACGGCCTTCTATCCTGCAGACTGACCTCCGCGCCATCTGGTGGCCGACCGAAGAATTTCCAAATCAGTCCTCTTTCTTTATAACCGGGTATTTCAAAATTCATAGTTGTATTTTCATTCTTGCATATGTAAATTTTTTCCCAAATTGTGAGTTCCTTCGGTTTTTCCAATTGTTTAAGTAATTTTGTTTTGGTTTCTATTCTATGTTTTTCTGACCAGGCATGTGCAGCTATTGCAGATTGTTAAAAATGGAGAAACCGAAAAATCTGCAATAGCTGCACATGCCTGGTCAGAAAAACATAGAATAGAAACCAAAACAAAATTACTTAAACAATTGGAAAAACCGAAGGAACTCACAATTTGGGAAAAAATTTACATATGCAAGAATGAAAATACAACTATGAATTTTGAAATACCCAGTTATAAAGAAAGAGGACTGATTTGGAAATTCTTCGGTCGGCCACCAGATGGCGCAGAGGTCAGTCTGCAGGATAGAAGGCCGTTGGACGTCAGTTGTGAACGTGATGCAGCATTGAGAATGTCACAAAATATGTGAAGAAACCCAGGGTCTGCTATGAATTATGAAGTATGAGGTGAGTGAAATAATAAAAAATAAACAATATTAAAAAACCTCATAGTGTTATTTCCTATCTACATAACTTAATTGAGTTGGTGTTTACTTGATGAAAATCCATATCTATTAATTAAATAAAAATAAAAAACAGTCTTATTTTTATTTAATTAAAAAAAGTATTCTCCAAAAACCAGCAAAATCCAACCCTTATGACTGAGGATTTACCTGAAGGCCAGAATTTAAAAATTGGTCTAGTGACAGCCATTATTTTCTTTGCAGCATAACTGTATAATTAACAAAAGAAAGGTACATTCCATAAAACACCAAAATTGATTAGTTTATGCAGTTTCTGCATGATGAGCTTTGTTTTACATTCATAAAACTTTAACATTATGAGGCACTTAGGTTAATAAATGGTTGGTTGGTTGGTTGGTATCTAATGTCGAGCACTTGATAATGAAATCATTCGCTCTCTTGCACTCCAATATTTAGCAGAAAGGCTGGTCTCTTCTACAAAAGCTGGACAACGGAGGAGATGGTTTCTTTCCATATCTTCATTTAAATTGCAAAAAGGGCATTTAGGTGAATCTGTTATGCCAATTCTGTATAGGTGTTTATTCAAGCAGTCATGTCCCGTTAGCAGTCTGAATGTTGCTACTGCAGATTTTCTTTGTAATGTAGTAATGTCATAAGCTTGTAGATTTTCCCATTCCTTTCCAGATGTTTTGGTGGTGTATTCTTCTCTAAGTTTATTGATGTATTTATTTGAGATAATTCTTTTGATAGAGTGAAAGGAAACTGAAGTAGAAGTTGGGTTTGAAACAATTTTGCTACCCTTCTTGGCCAGAAAATCGGCTATTTCATTGCCTGTCACTCCACAATGGGCCGGAATCCATTGAAGTACAACTTTTTAATGTAGATGGGATAACTGTTTTATCATTTTGTGACATTCGATAATTTTGATGCTTTTGGGTGTTGTGTCTCGTGTTATAGCAAGAATGGCTGCTTTGGAGTCACATAGAATTACAACTTTTGTAAATTTTTGGATGTGATATAAGAGATTTTGTAAACTTAAGAAATTGCTAGAATTTCGCCATCAAAGTTTGTTGAATTTGTGTTTAGTTTACGATAAAAGGAAAAAAGTGGACATACTGCACCAGCACCAGTGCCACCATCATTTGGTAGGCTGGAGCCATCTGTAAAAATATGTATCCATTCAGGAGCTGGGTATCTTAGATTTATCATTTCCAGTGACATTTGTTTTAAAATATATGGAGGAGTTTCAGATTTCTTGATGTCTTCTGTTAAATGAAGGTTATATTCGATTTCCAAAAATTCTAGAGGGTTGTTTCTCATCTGCATATTTTCTTTTGAATGTGGAAGTTGCAATTTCTGTTTGATTTCTTGTACAATGCTTAGGAAGCTTTGCTGAGATTTTAAACATACTTGTGGTTTTGTTTGGGTCCAGTTATTATGGGGTAGCCTTAAAAATTTTTCATACTGTGTGACTGCTGTTTTCTCAATTTCAGATGCTATGTTTGGGTTATTTGTTAAGATTTGCATGGCAGTGATTGGTGTTGTTTTAACGGCTCCTGTTATCAGACGGAGGATTTGGTTCTGCAATTTATTAAGTTTTTCCAGTTAATAAATAGAATAGGTCATAATTATCTCACCTCATACACACCATGTTCTTCAAAGTATAGGACCATGGTTTCAGGAACAGTTATTCCTTTGTTCAGCCATCTTTACAACTGTTGAATTTTCGTCTTCACCTTCATCTTCTAAATTGCCATCTAGTGTTGACTTGATGAACTTTGAGATCAAATCTTGCTTGCCAGGAATTAAAAAAATTCATTGATCTAAATTTGTTCTTCCGAATATATATCTCTTCCCAAACTGTCAATTCCAAAGGTTTCACCAAATATTTCAAAAGTTTAGCTTCTTTTTTCATTTTATGATTCTTTAGCAAACTATGAGCTGCAAGTGCTGATTTCTCAGTTTCACCATTTTTAATATTTCTAAAGTGTTCCTGAAACCATGGTCCTGTGGTTTGAAGAACACGGAGTGTATAAGGTGAGGTAATTATGACCTGATGTTTTTATTATTAATTTAACATTTCTCAATGAAAGATAAATTAAATTTAAAGAGAAAAATTTTCGCCTAGACCGGGACTCGAACCCGGGACCCTTGGCTTTCCAGGCCAAGTGCTCTACCAACTGAGCTATCGAGGCGAGTTACGATCTAGACGCAAATTTTTCTCTTATATACGTTGTAATTCCCTATCGCCAAATGCTTTTGAAACCATTGTTTCTATCTTTGCAAATGGCGGCTTCTTAGTTAAGAAGACATTTATTGGAAATTTAACATTACTTTAAAAGCCAGTAAGGCCTCTAATGATGTTTTTATTATTAATTTAACATTTCTCAATGAAAGATAAATTAAATTTAAAGAGAAAAATTTTTTCGCCTAGACCGGGACTCGAACCCGGGACCCTTGGCTTTCCGGGCCAAGTGCTCTACCAACTGAGCTATCGAGGCGAGTTACGATCTAGACGCAAATTTTTCTCTTATATACGTTGTAATTCCCTTACAAGGGTCCCGGGTTCGAGTCCCGGTCTAGGCGAAAATTTTTCTCTTTAAATTTAATTTATCTTTCATTGAGAAATGTTAAATTAATAATAAAAACATCATTAGAGGCCTTACTGGCTTTTAAAGTAATGTTAAATTTCCAATAAATGTCTTCTTAACTAAGAAGCTGCCATTTGCAAAGATAGAAACAATGGTTTCAAAAGCATTTGGCAATAGGGAATTACAACGTATATAAGAGAAAAATTTGCGTCTAGATCGTAACTCGCCTCGATAGCTCAGTTGGTAGAGCACTTGGCCCGGAAAGCCAAGGGTCCCGGGTTCGAGTCCCGGTCTAGGCGAAAATTTTTCTCTTTAAATTTAATTATGACCTATTTTATTTATTGAGCTTTATTTATTTATTTTTATTAGGTTTCATTCATTTACACTCTAAATCTTTGAAATGGTTGGTTGGTTGGTATCTAATGTCGAGCACTTGATAATGAAATCATTCGCTCTCTTGCACTCCAATATTTAGCAGAAAGGCTGGTCTCTTCTACAAAAGCTGGACAACGGAGGAGATGGTTTCTTTCCATACCTTCATTTAAATTGCAAAAAGGGCATTTAGGTGAATCTGTTATGCCAATTCTGTGTAGGTGTTTATTCAAGCAGTCATGTCCCGTTAGCAGTCTGAATGTTGCTACTGCAGATTTTCTTTGTAATGTAGTAATGTCATAAGCTTGTAGATTTTCCCATTCCTCGATGAAAAAGACAGAAAGATTGAGGTGTTAGAAAATAAAATAGACGACTTAGAACAATACCAGAGACGTCAATGCCTCAGGATTTTTGGTGTAAAAGAAGAGGCCGGAGAGGACACTGACCAGAAAGCCATCGAGGTGGCCAAAAAAATCGGTGTCGATTTATCAGTGACTGACATTGACAGAAGTCACCGTGTTGGTGTTAGTAATGCTGAAAGACCGCGGGCTATAATAGTGAAATTTGTTAGTTACCGCAAGCGCAGTGAAGTTTTTCTAAGCAAGAAAAAGTTGAAAGGAAGTGGGGTCACTGTTCGCGAGGACCTAACGAAGTGTCGCTATCGCCTGCTACAAGAGAGTATACAGAAATACGGTATTCAAAATGTATGGACAATGGACGGTGCCGTCATAGCCAAAGTGAATGGCGAAAAACGCAAAATTACATCTTCTACGGATATCAACTAGATAGGACCTGAGTGTAAAATATGTTTACTTTGTCTTTTCTTTGCTAACAATTATTATATTGTTAATTTATTTCTAATTTAGGTAAGTTTTAAGTTTATTATTTTTTATTTAGGACAACTTACTTGTTTTATTTTAATTTAAGTTCTTTGTTTAGCTAAATTATTTTAATTTTATTAGAGTTATTACAGTACATAGTTTATTTTTACTTTCTGCTATTGGCAACATTGAGCTGACAAATGAAGACATGTTTGCAACCTCTGACTCACTCACCTTCTCCAATCACCCTCTTATTGTGCAGACAACTTTTAACGCAGGTAGCAACATTCCTCAATCCCAACCATCCCCTCCAACAACAAATACTACTAGTCTACTTAAGAGTGCATTTTCTATTGATTAAATCATCACTTAAAATCGCTCACGTAAATTCACAAAGCATTCTGTCCCACTTTGATGAGTTTGAAACCATATTTTCATCTCTTGGACTGAGCGCCATTTTAATTTCGGAAACCTGGCTGACCCCTTCCATACCTTCGTCCCTTGTTCACCTAGACGGATATACATTGCTCAGAAATGACAGAATAGATAAAAGAGGTGGAGGAGTTTGTGCCTTTATATCAAATGAGCTTAATCCAAGAATTGTCCACAAGTCCCCTTCTGTATATTCCGCTCGCCCCGAGTTCTTATTCGTAGAAATTCAAGCCAGTCTAAAAAAATGTCTCTTATGCATTGTATACAAACCTCCAAAAATAAGGCACCTTTCGGATCTAGAAAACGCTCTGAACGATTCATTACCTCATTATGAACACGTTATTGTCGCAGGCGATTTTAATACAAATCTTCTTCAGACTGACTCACCAGCCATACAACTTAAAAATATGTTCCAAAGCTTAAATATGACAATTGTTCCTTTCTCTGCCACACATCATACTGCTAATACCGACACTCTACTGGACTTAATAGTGACTACACATCCACAGAAAGTACTGTCATATGGACAAATTCCTGCTCCCGGCATATCTGCTCATGACATTGTATTCGTAGAATACTCACTCCAATGTCCTAAAAGACGCTCTAAATTGATTACGTACAGAAATTTACAAAACATAGACGATACTAAACTAAAATCAGACGCTTTAGAACTACCTTGGTACACAATATGGAATCTTAGATCAGTTGATGAAAAAGTAGACACATTTAATACACTGATATTACAACTATATGATAGACATGCACCAGTAAAAACCCGACGATTTTCCCGCCCCCCTGCACCCTGGATGAATGACTCAATACGTGAACTTATGTCAAAACGAGACAAAGCATACCGAACATACAGACGACATAAAAATGACGAGAACTGGCAACTGTACAAACAACTTAGAAACACAACTACACAAACTATACGCAATGCCAAACTACGACACGCCCACAGTATAATCGGACCTGAAATAAGTGCACGGGACACTTGGCGAAATCTCCGTGCAATGGGACTTAGACAGTTGAATCCCTCAACTGACTCTATAGACATTTCTGTAGATGACTTAAATGAACATTTTACCTCAATACCCATGACACCTCCAGACAACAAGACTAAAACAGACATTCTTAAAGACTTATCCCCATCCCCCCATATAGGAAGAGATAAATTTCACTTTAACGACATTTCGCCTATAGACGTTAAAAAAGCACTCAAGCGGATTAAATCCAATGCACAAGGAACAGATAACATCAGCATTTTAATGCTAAATAAAATCATTGACATTATACTACCCACAGTGACTCATATTTTTAATGCTTCCCTTATAACTTCTATCTTCCCTACTGTATGGAAACAGTCTAGAGTTCGGCCTATACCAAAAATAAGTACACCTGCTAACTGTAATGACTACCGACCGATTAGCATCCTTCCGACATTATCTAAAGCCCTGGAACATATTGTACATAAGCAAATGACTGAATATCTCCAAGAAAATCACCTCCTTGATCCTTATCAATCCGGCTTTAGATATGGTCATAGCACAACCACAGCTTTGCTAAAAATTACTGAAGATATTCGTGAAGCCGTGGACAGACGTCAATTGACTCCTTTAACCTTACTTGACTTCAGCAAAGCTTTTGACACAGTAGACCACGACTTACTTATGATAAAGCTCAAGCACCTACACTTGTCTGACAGCGCTGTATCCTGGTTCGACTCATACCTGCACGGTCGTCAACAATACGTTTCATTAAACTCTAGATCTTCGTCTTGGCGCAACGTGCCGGCTGGAGTCCCCCAGGGCAGTGTTCTCGGACCTCTTCTTTTCTCAATCTACATAAATGACTTGCCAACTGTACTAAAGCACTGCCGTTATCACCTCTACGCTGATGATCTCCAAATTTACCTACATTCACCTCCTCATTCTCTCTATAACAGCTTGACAAAAATGAATGACGATCTCATATCCATCTTTAACTGGTCTTCAAGTATCGGTCTAAATCTAAATCCTAACAAGTCACAAGTAATTCTAATGGGACAACAAAGACTGCTTACAACCTTTGACATATCTACACTACCAAACATTACTATAAATAATATAATCATCCCTTATTCTTCTTCAGTAATAGATCTTGGACTACATCTAGACGCAAATTTAACCTGGCAAACACAAGTGAAACACATATGTAAAAAGACTTTCTCCATCTTACATTATCTTAGACGTTTAAAGAATTTTCTCCCAGTTTCGTTAAAACAAATCCTTGTGCAGAATCTTGTGTTACCACACTTCGATTATTGTGACATTATATATAATGATCTAAACTATGACTTGTCGCAGAGACTGCAGCGTGTTCATAATGCTTGCGTTCGATTCATTTTCAATATCCGCCGTTATGACCATATTTCCGAACACTTTAATAACCTCTCTTGGCTCCGTCTTACTGACAGACGTAAATTGCACTCTCTTTCACTACTTTTCAAGCTTCTGAATTCCTACATCCCTACTTACCTGGCGTCTAGATTTGAGAAGTTATCCTCTTACCACAATATTGACACTAGATCACAAGATAGCAGTCTGCTAACAATTCCTCTTCATAGCACTTCCTCCTATTCTACTTCCTTCACAGTAGCCTCTGCCCGCTCCTGGAATCTCCTTCCTCAAGATATCAGGGGTTGCCGCACACTTGGTACCTTTAAGTCACGCTTATACAGTTACCTGTTGTCTAATAATTAATTTTTCTCTATTTATTTAATTTTATACTATGTCATTAATCTTTTCCTGTTTTTTATATATATTGTACATATTATATATTTAATTCGTTAAATTTAGAGTAAATCAAAATACATTATAAATATTAATTGTATTGTATTCATAACTTGTAATCGTTTATATATATATATATATATATATATATATATATATATTGTAATTTAGATTTAAGACTATTTTTTGTTTGTATTTTTTTAAACCTGGTTGAGTGGTAGACAAGGCCTTAAGGCCTTAACTCTGCCAGGTAAAATAAAGCTATTATTATTATTATTATTATTATTATTATTATTCCTTTCCAGATGTTTTGGTGGTGTATTCTTCTCTAAGTTTATTGATGTATTTATTTGAGATAATTCTTTTGATAGAGTAAAAGGAAACTGGAGCAGAAGTTGGGTTTGAAACAATTTTGCTACCCTTCTTGGCTAGAAAATCGGCTATTTCATTGCCTGTCACTCCACAATGGGCCGGAATCCATTGAAGTACAACTTTTTTTATGTAGACGGGATAAATGTTTTATCATTTTGTGACATTCGATAATTTTGATGCTTTTGGGTGTTGTGTCTCGTGTTATAGCAAGAATGGCTGCTTTGGAGTCACATAGAATTACAACTTTTGTAAATTTTTGGATGTGATATAAAAGATTTTGTAAACATAAGAAAATTGCTAGAATTTCGCCATCAAAGTTTGTTGAATTTGTGTTTAGTTTACGATAAAAGGAAAAAAGTGGACATACTGCACCAGCACCAGTGCCACCGTCATTTGGTAGGCTGGAGCCATCTGTAAAAATATGTATCCATTCAGGAGCTGGGTATCTTAGATTTATTATTTCCAGTGACATTTGTTTTAAAATATATGGAGGAGTTTCAGATTTCTTGATGTCTTCTGTTAAATGAAGGTTATATTCGATTTCCAAAAATTCTAAAGGGTTGTTTCTCATCTGCATATTTTCTTTTGAATGTGGAAGTTGCAATTTCTGTTTGATTTCTTGTACAATGCTTAGGAAGCTTTGCTGAGATTTTAAACATACTTGTGGTTTTGTTTGGGTCCAGTTATTATGGGGTAGCCTTAAAAATTTTTCATACTGTGTGACTGCTGTTTTCTCAATTTCAGATGCTATGTTTGGGTTATTTGTTAAGATTTACATGGCAGTGATTGGTGGTGTTTTAACGGCTCCTGTTATCAGACGGAGGATTTGGTTCTGCAATTTATTAAGTTTTTCCACTTTAGTAGTTACTAGGATTTCTTCACAATATTGAAGTACAGGTTTTATGTACATTTGGTAGAAGGTGTTTAGGGTTTGTGTGTTGCAACCCCACTTTTTCCCTGCTAATCGTTTTAATAATGGTAACCTTGTTTCTATCTTTGTACATATATTCTCCATGTGTTTCTTCCATGTTAATTTTGTGTCCAGAGTTATTCCTAAATATTTTGCTTCATGTGTTTGAGTTAATAATTCACCCTCCAATTTCAGAGTGATGGCTAGTGGTTTCTTTCTTAATGTAAATAGTTGATAATTTGTTTTCTGTATATTTATCTTCATTACGTTCTGGGATGTCCAATTCTCTAACTGTATTAGTGATTGTTGGGCTATGGTTATTAATTGTTGACTTTGGTTTTTCGGTTTGGAGACCCATATTACAACATCATCAGCAAAAAGTAGGGTTTTCGTTTCGAGCTTTTCTATATGCTTAGGTAGATCATTAATGTAGATATTGAAGAGAATGGTACTGAGTACAGAACCCTGTGGTAAACCTCGATGTGTTTGTTGGTATTTAGAGAGGTGATTATTATACTTTGTAGCGATGAACCGTTGGATGAGAAAATTGCTGATCCAGAGTAGCATATTCCCTTGAATGCCTAAAGTCTGCATTTTTTCTAATAATTTATATCTCCAAATAGAGTCATATGCTCCTTGGAAATCAACGAACGTTGCCAGAGTGTCTTCTTTTCTGTTGAAACTGTCTTTAATAGCTTGACTTAGGTGTACAATTTGTTGATTTGTTGATTGTAATTCTCTAAATCCAGCTTGATTGGGTGAAAGTAAATTATTGGTTTCTAAATACCAATTTAATCGATTTGAAATCATTTTTTCCATAGTTTTAACAATTACACTAGTTAGTGCTATTGGGCGATAATTTGAAAAAGTATTTGTTGATTTTTTGTTTTCAAATAGGTATTATAATAGCTTTTTTCCAATCATCAGGAACTTTTGTGTTCCAAGAAAGATTATAAAGGGAGAGCAATTGAGTTTTGGCTTTATTGCCAAGGTGTTTGAGAAATTCTGCATGTATATTATCTGCTCGTGGAGATTTGTTTGATTTTAAACTATTAATGGCTATGTTTAACTCTTTAATGTTGAAATTCTTATTAAAAATATTATCTTTTGTACTGCTTGTTGATTTTATGTAATTTTTTAGGTTCTCTTTTATTGTTTTTTGTTCTTTTTTGATCTCTGAGGACAAAGTATAGGTGTTAGCATAGTGTTTGTTGAATTTGTTGGCTATTTCACTTTCATTTGTAATCTGTTTGTTGTTGTGGATAAATTGTGTTTTTTGCCGTTCTTTTTTATTTTGTATATTGTGTACAAATCTATATGCTTTCTGGCCATCTTTCCTATAATCCATTTTTTGGAGGAATCTTTGAAATATGGACAGTTGTAATTACAAAAGTTGCCTTGCTGTTTAACATTAATGTAGATAAATTGTTCTTAGTTATAATTTCAATATATTCAACGAGGTTACTGCACTGGAAGTGATCTTTTCTTATCTTAACACTTTCTTATTGTTTTTTCTTCCAGAGTAAAGAAGAAAGTTATTTTGTTAAAGGTGCTTTAGAAAAGATATTACAACAATGTACCAAGTATGCATCAAATGGAGCTCTTCATCCACTGAATACAAAGAAAGAACAAGATTATTTGGCTGAAGCTTATGAAATTGGAAGAAAAGGTTTAAGAGGTAAATATGCTAACATAATACAGTTGACCAAAGTTTTCAAACCTATAGTATCTCAGTGCAGATTGAAATACAAGTAGTAACTAAGGAATATCATTTGAAGTAGATTTGGAATGTAAAATTTTGTTTTTGGCTTTACGGATATCACAAACTCCAATGCTGTATATCTCTGACCTATTAATCAAAAAGTCTAAGCTTAAAAATCTTAGTTATGTTAACATTAGCCATGCTAGCTCTAGTGGTAGCATGTCTGCTTCCTGACAAGCAGTTCTGAGCTTGATACCTGGTGGAATTGGAATTTTAATTGTAGAATTTTAAATCTTGTGGCAAGAAGGGGGGAAGGTGGTGTTGGTGATGATGTACAATTTTTAATCTTTAGATTGTACATCAGATATCTTGGATTAAATTCCAAATCCCTGGCAGTACATATGTTGAGAAAGCTTGTGGTACTATTGGTCGTGATTCATCTGTCAGATGGGAATGTTAAGCCTGGTGGTCCTTTTTTGTGCTTTTCAATGGGAATTGTCTACATGCCAGTACTGGGTTTAATCTTTTTTTTCTTCTATTCATCATTATCCCTCAAACAACACACTTATATTACACTCAAACTCAAACATACACACATCCTCCTGTCTTTTTTCTACTCAATACAAATACACATCTTGTATAAAGTGATCTGCTGAAGTGGTGCATAAATTAAAAATAGACCATATTAATACCATTTAACAGTCTATTATTATCCCGTGCATTTTAAGACATCATTGCCTTGGAACAGAGCTACAAGATGTACGCTGGTTTGCGCAGAAAATAAATTTTCTCATGTAATTTCGGCCAATATGGGACTGGTATCCACCCAGCATTGTGAGGAATTTCAGTTTATAAAAGAGCAGGTCCCAGTTTAGAAAATGGTTGGTGAGCAGACATGCTCACCCCTATACTGGCTGATGGTAGTCCATCTATATGATAAACACATGGATATGAGACCAGCAGCCAGCTGATAGGTCAAGAGCCTTACAGACCTGTCTCGTGATGGTGTCATCTGTCTAGTGCAGAACTCAAAGCATGAAAACTGTAGTGAATGGAAAGGGAAAACACACACAATAGCCAAGTAATAGCAGTAGTTTCCATATCAACTTTGTTGTATATATTTGAAGAGAATAATATACACCTTAATTGGTATTTTAACCCAGAACCTTTAGCTTTATACATTAATGCTCTACCTAGGCCTGTAATCTAAATGCCAAATACTATGAACCATTGCTCAACACACACCAATGGTGGATTCTTTTTTAACAAGATTTTTAATGGGAATTTTATTTGTGTTACAGTGGTGGGCATGGCAAGAGGATCTTCACTTCAAGATCTAGTATATATGGGTTTGGTTGGAATCTGTGATCCACCTCGTCCATTAGTTAGAGAATCAATTCAAACACTGCTGCAATCCGGCGTTAAAGTTAAACTAGTAACTGGAGATGCTCAGGAAACAGCAACAGCTATTGGTAAGTTGAGAATATCATCATAAGATATTTCCACACCTTCAGCTTTATGTGCTGATGCTCCAGACCACTGAGTTAATTATTTACCATCATTAAGGTAGAATTTTTTTTACCACTCACCTCATATTGTTCTTCTTCTTTGATTATAAACTAGTTTCGGAACATAGTTTCTGTTCCATCCTCAGTATCGTCACGACCGTTGTTCTGTTGTCTTGAAGAGCTGTCCTTCACTCCTTCCATTGGCTGACTGAAAAACCTCAAAACCAGGTCATTCTCACCGGGAATTTCAAAGTTCATCAATTTCTTCTTTTCGCTCTTGATGAACTTTGAAATTCCCGGTGAGAATGACCTGGTTTCGAGGTTTTTCAGTCAGCCAATGGAAGGAGTGAAGGATAGCTCTTCAAGACAACAGAACAACGGTCGTGACAATACTGAGGATGGAACAGAAACTGGAACAGAAACTATGTTCCGAAACTAGTTTATAATCAAATAAGAAGAACAATATGAGGTGAGTGATAAAAAAATTCTTCTTCTTCTTCCTTCCAAGTATTAGGCCAAGGCCTGTTACGATCCTATAGAAAATTTTCCCGTAAAAAAAATTCTACCGTAATGAATATACCTCATAGTGAGAATTCCTAAAATAAGTATTTATCATCAATTTACCATTGATGATTACAAATGGATTCTAGTTGAGAATGGTAGGATGTATGTTTCTGATTCAATATCTTAAGTAATGCCACAAGTGATTTCCAAATTATCGATAAATTCACGACTCGTGAAGTGGAGTGAATTTATCTAGAGAATTTGGAAATCAAGAATGGCATTTGTTAGGACTATTTAACGAATAAAATTAAGCTGTTTACTCACAAATCATTGTTTAACTATAGTTATTTTAAAATATTTATATACTTAATGTAAATGGCGATGTTTGAAAACAAATCAGAAATGTGAGGTTATTACTTATTTTAGGAATTCTCACTATGAGGTATATTCATTAAGGTAGAATTTTTTATCACTCACCTCATATACCAATATGAGGTGAGTGATAAAAAATTCTACCTTAATGTGAGGTTATGTTCATTCACTGCTGCTTGATTGCCAAATAAGATCGCAATATTATAAGAATGCACCCAAGTGGAGAAATAATGAAACACATCTAACTATATATCATAATCAACATTACGGGTTATTCATTTATTTTTTAGTAAACAACTCAGTAAAATCAAGGAATCTTTTCATTATTTGCTATATTCAATGTATTTGTTGGAGAAAAATAATGCTTTGACCTGTTCAGAACATTAAAAAGGAGGAGCTTTCTTTATCACAAAAGCAGGAGCTGATAAAGAGAAATCGATAAAGAGCGAGGTGAAATACGACTGTCATTGGTTGTAAAACAACATTCATTGAAACATGATTGATCATGACTAGCATTTGTGGCATGAGTTAAATAGTCTTAATAAATTACCTCATAGTGTTACTTGATGAATGTATTTTGATTTACAGCTTCAATGATTGGACTTGATACCATCCATTCGCAAGTACTTTCTGGAGATCAAATTGAGAGCATGACAGAACACCAATTAGAACAAATTGTAAACAGTGTTAGTGTGTTCTATCGAGTAACACCAAGGCACAAACTGTGCATTGTTAAGGTAAGGTATTTTTCTTATATTGAAACTTAAGAGTTTGGTCTATGGCCTAGCATATTTATGACTGAATACTCCATTCCTCTCTCTTCCTTACCCACTCCTGTTCTAAAGCAAATCAGTGGCAGATGCATATTAAGAGAGTTTATTCTGAAGTTATATGTAAATTTTTACAGGTTGATCGATAAATTGCTTTTGAGGAGAAAAATTTTTGCCTGAACCGGGATGTCACAAGAGGACTTTAATTTAAATCCTGGTGCAGCAAACATTTTTATCTTAAAAAGGGTTCACTGTGTTTTTAAACAAGCCAAATGATAGGATTTTAATTAATAATAGAGTTAGAATTTAACACCTCACCTCATAATTGTAGATTTCTTGAAGACTAGTTTTGATTCATCTTTGCTATCATCTTCAGCTCTATCTAACTGTTGAATTGGTGGTTGGTGTCCCTGTAGGTTGCTTCCTACTCCCTCTGTTGTTGACTGATGAAATTCCAAATTAAATCTTTTTCCCTAGGAATTTCAAAATTCATGATTTTCCTTTTATTTTTCTGGATGTGAATTTTCTCCCAAACTGTCAGTTCCTTAGAGATACAGTATCTAACTGTTTCAATAATTTGACCTTTGCTTCAATTCTGTTTTTCTGACCATGCATGTGCAGCTATTACAGATATCATAGTTAAATATGGGAAATAACATTATGAGGTTCTTACTTCATAAATTAATGAGAGAGGTGGTTCTCTTGAAAACTAGTTCCCGTGTTTAAAGAAACATGAAATATGAGGTAAGATGTAAAAATGACATTAATTTACATATTACAGATTTATTCATTTCCCTATTTTAACATTTCTAAGGTAAAATCATATTTGAGAGGTATGAAATGAATAATAAAATAATAATAAAAACATTTCTAAGGTTATACATAACATAATTTATCCTTCAGTGAGAAGTGTTAAATTAATAATAAAATCGTCAATTTCTAAGGTTATTTGAAACATTCATCATTAGAGGATTGTCCTGTAAACAAAGATGTGTATAAGTGTGTGTATTCCAAGCCATGCACTGCACTTTTGTGTTCTGCACTACGTAGATAGAAGGTGTTAATATTTTTAGTGAATTTGAAAGGAATGAAGTTCTCATGAAAAGATTTTGTATTAGTAGATAGAATCGATGAAGACTTGTAAAAATGTTTTAAAAATATTTTCATGAGAACAATTTTGTTACTTTGAGATTCGCTGAAAATATTCACTGATCTCTCCTCTGTTTTGTCATTTGGGGTGCCCTTCCATACCATGACAAGTCAGCACAGGATCTGTGATCATTTCTTGACAAACATTGTAGCTCAGATGTTTTTATTATTCATTTCATACTTCTCAATGACGGATAAATCATATTTGAAAAGAAAAATTATACACTCAGACTGGGGCTTGAACCCAGGACCTTTGGGTTTCTAGGCCAATACTCTACCGACTGAGCTACCTGAGCAAGCGCATAATTTTTCTCTTCAAATATGATATATTCATCATTGAGATGTATGAAATGAATAATAGGAACATTGAAAGAAGCCGTACTGGCTTTATAATGTAATGTAAAATTCCAAAATAAATTTCTTGATAAAGAAGCCGCTATTTACAAGATAGAAGCAAAGGTTTCATAGCATTTGATGCGCGGGAATTAACAGCATATATAAGAGAAAAATTTGTGTTTAGATTGGAACTTGCTCAGGTAGCTCAGTCGGTACAGTATTGGCCTAGAAAGCCAAAGGTCCTGGGTTCGAACCCCAGTCTGAGCATATAATTTTTCTCTTCAAATATAATTGTAGCTGAGAATTATTGGTAAGCAAGAATACTAATGTCTTCATTATCATATTCAATATATTAGAAAACAATGTCTTGCAAAGATGAGGATTTTAAATAAGTGTGTTGCATGATATTGAAATGTATTTGTTTGTTTTCAGGCATTCCAAAGAAATGGTATCATTGTAGGAATGACAGGAGATGGTGTGAATGATGGAGTTGCCCTTAAAAAAGCAGACATTGGTATTGCTATGGGAAAGAATGGGACAGATGTTTGCAAAGAAGCAGCAGATATGATTCTGGTGGACGATGATTTTCACACAATCATGTTAGTAATTAATTTAATAATAATTTTATATAGTTAATGGAACATTACCTTAATATTGTTGTATAAAAAAACATAGTACAACAGACCTAGAATGTTCTTGACCCACAATCCAGCTATGGGTCTGACATCCACATGCGTTGTTTAAAGAGGTGAATAAACATTCAGCCAGCCTATAGGGATGGCATGTGGTTAGCATATTGTGTCCCTTACTGTTATATCTGGTTTTCTCAATCTTAAGTCACTATTTATTTTAGCTACTTAAATTTCTCACTATGCTGAGTGAGGACCAGTCCATATTGACTGAGAGAAAATTCCTTTCCATGGGAACTCAAACTAGCACATGTCCCATAGAAGCCATTTTGCTTTAGATGTTCAGCTGTGGTATATATATGCTTCTTAGTTGAGTTCATACATTGAAGTAAATGTGTTTAAAATTTAAATTTTTTTTTTTTTTCTAGAGCTGCAATTGAGGAAGGTAAGGGTATTTTCTACAACATTCGGAACTTTGTCAGATTCCAACTCAGCACCAGTATTGCAGCGTTGTCTCTTATAGCTCTGGCAACGTTAATGGGCATTCCAAATCCTCTGAATGCTATGCAGATTCTGTGGATAAATATTATTATGGATGGACCTCCTGCACAAAGGTTAGTATTGTTACTTAATTTTATTGCATGGTAGTACACAATAGAACAATAATATGGATAAAAATACCATTGATTTTGGTTAAATTGTTGCTTGTTTATATATTCTTATAAAACTTATTTCTTTTTATCCATTATTATAAAATTAAAATTATGCTAATTAAATGAATTGTGATTTTTTCTTACCTCATACATCTATGTTTCTTTAAACACAGCACTGCAGTACTAGATTACAGACAAAGAAATAGATTAGCAATGACCTGTATAGTAGCATTGTAGCTTATCTATTGAAGCAGAAAGCAGAGGTAGAAATTTGCTTATATCGCTATATTGAAAGTCTGATTTTTTCCACTTAAACATATTAATTTATTAATTAAGAACCTCATAATGTGTTTCCCAATTTTAACTTTGAATATGTGAAACTGTCCATCCATCCATAGTAATTCTGCCCGAGGGCAGGTATTTCACTGCAATCATAGAAATTTTCATGCTATGCTTTGCAGTTTTACTAGGGAATTATAGGTGTCGTAGCTTCCTGTTGCTTTCCACACCGGTGAAGGATGGTGGTGATAATGATAAGGATGATGATGATGGCCGGATGATTTTTGGGGTCCGTTGAGACCTAAACTTACTGACATTTGTCTTACAGGTGAGGAAAAAAAACCTCACGCAGGAGCCTGTCCCGACCAGGAACTGAACCCGGGCCCGCTGCATGACAAGGCAGCATGCTATCTCGAGACCACAGCGGTGGATTAATGTTATTAATTTTATAAAAATATCAAATTCATTTGTTCATTATAATTTATTTTGGTGCTTGCCGTTACAGCAATATTTAACAATATATGTAACAAGGCAGGAGATTGCAGGTTTAATTCCCGATCGGGTCAGAATTTTTAAACTACCCTAAACCTTCTGGCAGTATCATGACAATGGAGTCAACTCAACCTCTAACAGAAATGAGTACCAGTGTGTTATCTGGGGGTAAAGACAGTCATTACACACGGCTTAACAATCTGGCTGACATCTCATACCTTAACCTCCTATTACCCAAGGACCTCTAAAACCTACAATGGGATCACTTTATCTTTTTATTTATTTTCATTGTTTATCATGTTTTTGTTATAATTTTGTTTGCTATTTCAATCCAAATTAATTGGATTTAGGCTTTGACAATAATGATAACTGAACACAAATGAACTGAACTAGATTGGAAAATTAAGATTGGTAATAAAGCAACATCATTTACATTCTGCTTCATCCATAGATGGCCTATTGCCATCTATCTTTTTAAACATGTGCTCTTAATCCACTATACCATCAATAGTCTCAATAAACAATCCTTAAATGAAAAATAAATGAAATTCATTAAGTTCGATCTAAGATATTTAATTTATCACTTCTCACCAAACGACAAATTTTATATGAAGAGAAAAATATACGCCTGAGTTGGGATTTGAATCAGATGTTTCTGGCTCTTGACCACTGAGATACCAGGCATTTCGATTCAAACACACATTATTTCTCTTCGTTTTTACATGAATTCTCATGTTCTATGACTATAAACTTTTTGTTCCACACACATCTCCAAGTGATTAAACAAATTTTAAGTTTATAGACCTATGGATACTCTCACATAATGGTAGGTCCCAGAAGACTAGTGTTACCATGTTCATTAATGATTCTGAGATTCTTGGGTTCAAACCCAACTGAGATCAATGATTTTTTCAGGCATAAAGTCCTGAACAAAGGTAAGTGTTTCCAAAGAGAAATACACCCATGCCCTGTGTCATAGATTTACAGCATATATATTTTTAAAATTGTATGTAAGTTGGTAAATTATTTAATACTAATATTTAATTTTAGGAAGTTATATTTTGAGGTTATTTTAATTATAATTATATTATATTATAACATTAATATTGAGGTAAGATGTTCAGACTAAAAATAATATAATTATTTAATACTGTTGGCCATTGTAGAAACTGTGCTAATCATTCACATATTCTTCTTCGTCTTCTTCTTCTTCTTCTTGGTGATTTCAAATCTCAGTCAAATAAAACTATCCTTAAGATTAAATTGAAATGCTTCATACCTCACCTCTTATCCACTCCTCTAATTATACTGCAGTTTAAAGCCCTGGCAGCTTCATCTTCAGTAATTTCTCATCAATGAAGATGAAACTGCCAAGGTTTTGAAACAGAAGAACTACTTCTTCTTCCCTCTTAGGGAAAGAGAGAAGTATTAATTAAAATTCATCGGAGAACATATTGTTTAAACAACTCACCTCATAGGATTCATGCTTCCATGATATCGCGATTTCAAACAAAATCATGTTCATCGTCAGCCATAACTCCGACTGATGAAATTCTTCGGCCGTCAACTATTCTATTGTCGCCATCTTCAGTGCTGCCATCTATGGTTGAATTTATGAACTTCGAAATCAATGTAATTTCGTTAGGGATATCAAAATTCATTGATCTATTTTTGTTTTTCTGAATGTATATTTTTTCCAAACTGTCAATTCCAAAGGTTTCTCTACTTGGAATTGACAGTTTGGGAAAAAATATACATTCAGAAAAACAAAAATAGATCAATGAATTTTGATATCCCTAACGAAATTACATTGATTTCGAAGTTCATAAATTCAACCATAGATGGCAGCACTGAAGATGGCGACAATAGAATAGTTGACGGCCGAAGAATTTCATCAGTCGGAGTTATGGCTGACGATGAACATGATTGTGTTTGAAATCGCGATATCATGGAAGCATGAATCCTATGAGGTGAGTTGTTTAAACAATATGTTCTCCGATGAATTTTAATGATTATACCTCATAATGTTTACTTCCCAACATTAATTAAATATAGAGAAGTGGTAGTTCGTCTGATTGACATAACATCAGTCGATGAGAAATTACTGAAGATGTAGTTGCCAAGGCTTTGAAATTACGGTATAATTAGAAGACTGGATATGAGGTGAGGTATGAAACATTTTAGTTTAATCTTAAATTAAAACTCATAGTGATTTTTTCCTATAAAAGTTCAAAATTGTCCTTGTTGAATAGAACATACCAGTCAAGTAAAATTGTTTAATATAACATAAGATACTAGGTTACTAATAGGTATTTTTTTCTTACAGTCTTGGTGTTGAACCTGTAGACAAAGATGTGGTAAAGCAGAAACCTAGAGATGTGAAAGAACCAATGATAACCCGTTCACTTATTATTAATGTCCTACTTTCTGCTTTTATTATTATTGCTGGTACTCTCTGGGTATTTAAAAGAGAGGTATGTATTTAGCCATAACAAGAAACAAAATATTATATTGGAAATATGTTCACCTCACTTAATAATTGGGGCACGCCGTAGCGTAGTGGTTAAGGCACTGAGCTACAAGCCGGAGGGTTGAGGGTTCGAGTCCCGTTGGGGTCAGGATTTTTAAACTGACCCAAACCCTCTGGCGGCACTATGGTCCTGGGGTCGACTCAGCCTCTAACTGAAATGAGTACCAGACACTTGTTCTGGGGTAAAGGCGGCCGTCACGCAGGGCTGACAACCCGGCTGACATAAAGTGCCGATTGTCTAGAAAAAGTGGGAGCCTTAACTTCCTACTACCCCAAGGGCCTCCTGAGGCCTGTTGTGGGATCACTTTACCTTTACTTAATAATTTGATTTCTCACCTGGACATATTTCAGAGACCATCATCACCATTTTCAACTAGTATTTGACTTTTGATGGTATATTTTAAATTAACATTTTCCAGAATTGGACATATTTTTCTTTCTAAAATAATAGTATCTGACTGCTGAATATAGTCACTCAAATACCAATTGAAAATAGCGATGGAACAAGTCCAGGTGAGAAAACAAAATCTGAGGTGAGATATATATTTCTGATTAACCCTTAGAAGACTTGGGGGACAAATTTGTCCATACAATGTAAAGCCCCAAAAGACTTAGTGGACATGTTTGTCCATGATATAGTTCTTTTTTTTAAATATTGAAAAATCCAAAAAATAAATTTCAGAGATGTTATCAGCCATCCAAACTTATTGTGTTATAGTTCAGGTATCCACAGAAAAAAAACACAGACAGGTGGCACCTTTTTCACCCCTAATTTTATTTTTGAAGTGTAATGCAGTAACATGGTAAATTCCTCACTACACATTATTAAAAAAATATATATTTAATAAAGCTACTTACGTTATTTTGGTGGATTCATAATGCAGGATGTCTTCATCAATCATTTAGAACTGCCCTTTAATATGGTAAGCCCTTGAAAACCCCGATATACACAACCCTACACTGCATTTTTAACACTTTGTAAACGGCACCACTTTTTATCTCGGTCGTAACACACTGTATAATTAAATCTGATTGTATAAATTGTAGGCCAATGTTGTTTATCCCTTTCTTCTAAACAAGAAACCCTAGAAGATATGTCAAGGTCATTCTACACGTCGTTAGGGGTGGGTGTGTGGGCAAGTCTGAAGTTTCGATGTGTCACTCTTGCATGCACCGCATGATGTCAATAAAATGTAACTGTTCAGATTAGTCAAGACAGTAAGGTGAAAAAAATCATTAGTCCAATTTCATTGTTCATCTACTGATAGAATAACTGTAAGCCATTTTTTTAGACCTGTCAAGACAGACCAGATAAAGTTTTCTATTATTTTTTGGCTTCAGAATATTTCCATGAGCATCTCAAAAATATTTGTGTCGAGTCACATGTTTCCTCATGTAAGTAAATAATGCGATCTCATTTTACAATAAAAACAGAACTCCACGTGGAGAAAAATAACTCTAATCCTTTCAACACTCTACACTAAACTGTGTGTTTGTATATTTGAAGACTGGTATGAGACGTGCTTCAAAACAGTGGTGTGCTGACCTGCAGAGTTTTCCCTATGAGGCAGCAAGCATATACAGTCTCGAATTTTGCTTTCTAAGCGTGATAAATATTATCAACATATACACACGTGTTCCATTCCGTCTTAGGAATGTCTTAGGATATAAGAAGCAGTACAGTCACCTTCATATGGCAAACTGAGACCTTTGTATTATCAAGCCAAAAAAAAATAAACCTCGTTTGGGAAAAAATTAATTTATAACAAAATTGTCTATTATACGTAAAAATAAATCATGCCATTGAATAATATACTCTCTTCTGAATAGAATAAAAGTTGTTTTATATTTCTATCTCTAACAGTTTTTCGTAAAAAAATTTTTTTGTTCGTATATGCGCTCTAGTGTGGATTTAATCACACTTGGGGCATTTAAATTCCGGCCAGCAGCACAGCGGGGAATTTAAATACCCAGGCACTTAAAGGTTAAGGGTCGAATCTTTGAACGCATTAGACCGTAAAAGGCGTTCTCTGCTGAGAAAGTTTTATCCTAATACGATTTTGCTTCTCAGAAATCTATTCATGCGATAATAATTGTTGAAATTCGTAAGCTACCTGACGAGGTAGCTTAAGATCATAACTTAAGATAGAAACTTATCGTGAGAACCCCGAAGGGAACCGATGGTAACCGATGTAGTTTGAAACCTTGCCGCTTTATCCAAGATGTCGGACCTTGAAGACTTCGATCATTTTTCGGTATACGCGGAGAAGAGGAATTTGATAGAGTCTACCAAAGAATTCAACTGGAAGAACAGGAGAATCGGCATAATATTGCGCGATGCAGACATCGTTGTATACGGTATTATTTGCGGGATGCAAGCGTAAATGCGTTCCTCTATAGCAGACAAAAATAACAGAAGTGGTTTTATAGCTGAGAATTCTGGGTAATTTCTTGCCAATATTACGAAAACGACGACTTTCATGCATGACCAGTTTGTGGGTAGCTAATTCGATCTTTGCACTTGCTCACGGTGAGTCAGCTCACCAGTGATTGGAAGTAATTTGAGTAGAGACTAATGTATTTGCATACGACCCTAAATCTCTTAATAATTTACCTCATGTTGTTACTTTCTCAGTTATTAATTAAGAAATAATAAATTCAATGATTGAATTGACAGAGAAGAATACAGTAAAATGTTTTGTGGATAATAGAGTTCAAATACAATTTACTAATAGTTAAATAATAGTATGCCTAAATTGTTATGCTGTTTTGCATCTAATGTATGGAGTAAAAACTAAATTGTTGGATACCTATCAGCTTTTACTGGAACTGTTAAGGATAGTTTTCCATTTTTGACAGAACGCTGTTCCAGGCCATTTTAAGCACTGATTTAGAATACTGACATTAGTTATTTATTTATTTGGTTCATTTTCAGATGAGTGACAATGTGATAACACCCAGAGATACAACAATGACGTTCACCTGCTTTGTTTTTTTCGACATGTTCAATGCTCTCAGCTGCCGATCACAGGTAAATTAATGCTTTTAAAATCATTAGGAAGTTACATTATGAGGTTTAATTTAATATTTGAGTTTGTATTTTTTAACATTCTTACCTCATATGTTTATTTTGTTGGACGATTGTTTCAAAGCTATTGCTCCATCTTCAGCTTGTTTGTGAACAAGCTGAAGATGGAGCAATAGCTTTGAAATGATCGTCTAACAAAATAAACATGTTTGTGAACAAGTGAAGATGGAGCAATAGCTTTGAAACGATCGTCCAATAAAATAAACATATGAGGTAAGAATGTTAAAAAATACAAACTCAAATATTAAATTAATGCTTAATTATTGCAAAAAAAAAACTTTAGCTGAATGCAGGCTAGAAACAATTTAATGATAAGTTTTGTCTGTTTAATTCTTACCTCACCTTTTTTTTTGTGTTAGACATATGTTTCGAGGCATGTTAATCTCATCTTCAGTAGTTACCTTCAGAATTTTATACT
This sequence comes from Diploptera punctata, assembly GCA_030220185.1. Lineage (NCBI taxonomy): Eukaryota > Metazoa > Arthropoda > Insecta > Blattodea > Blaberidae > Diploptera > Diploptera punctata. The sequence goes on along the minus strand of JASPKZ010009814.1, from coordinate 409,241 downwards.
GTACTTCATAAATCATTAAATAATACAAGTGGAGAAACAGGGTGGCTGGATTTGATTTTCTTGCAGTTTCCATAGACACTTCTTATTCCTTTTACCTTAAAAGTTTAAGTACCTCTGCACCATAACATGGAAATTAATATACACAGACAATGCATCTGTCAGCAGTGGTTAACACAACCAAAGAGAGGGCCATCCTTGCTATAATATGGGATACAACACTCAAAAGCATCAAAATTATCGAATGTCATAAAATATTAAATCAGTTATCACACTTACATAAAAAAAAGTTGTACTTTAGTAGATATCAGACCATTGTGGAGTGACAGGCAATGAAGCAGCAGATTTTCTAGCCAAGAAGAGTAACAGAATTGTCTCCAACCCGACTTCTACTTTAGTTTCCTTTCCCTCTATCAAAAGAATCGTATCAAATAAATATATCAATAAACTTAGAGAAGAATATATCACCGAACATCTGGAAATTATAATAAAAGTTTGAAATTATTAATCAAGTTATGAAACCATTCCTTGTACAAAAAAAAAAACACTCGATTATGTTTATATAACACTTTGGCTAGACCAGTGTTGACCTATGGTAGTGAAGCATGGACTCTAAAAAGACAACATGAAAGCAGAATAACGGCTTGTGAAATGAGATTCATGCGCAGAACAGCAGGTTACACCAGATGGGATCGGAAAAGGAACACCAATATCTTAAAAGAATTGAAGACTATGCCAATTTTGGAATATATTAAACAGTACCAACTAAATTGGAAACACCATCTTGAAAGAATGAGTTCAAATCGGATCCCCAAAGCTGTTTATAATTATATACCAAGAGGACAAAGATCTCTGGGCCGTCCTATGAAACGCTGGAGGGAAAATTTTCTATAGGATAGTAACAGGCCTTGGACTAATACTTGGAAAGGAATAAAATATACAAACTTACAACATTACTATTACAAGAAAATGCTCGGTGGCAACATTCAGATTACTAACAAGACATGACTGTCTAAATTAACACCTACACAGATTTGGTATAGCAGATTCACTAAAATATTCTTTTTGCAATTAAATGAAGATATGAAATGAAACCATCTCCGGGAAGTGTTAAATTAATAATAAAAACACCGTCTCCATTGTCCAGCTTTTGTAGAAGAGACCAACCTTCCTGTTAAATATTGAAGTGAAAGAGAGCAAATGATTTCATTGTTAAGTGCTCGACATTATATACCAACCAACTAAAGAAATAGCTTGTCTGTGTATATTATATTATATTCCATATTCATTTATTGAAACATGGTGCAAGCAAATACACACCAAATAGAATGACCTATATGCTAGCCAGAGAAACCTTCTTCCTAGAAGACCTGAGGCAAAGGATACTACTGCCAGCAATGGAGCCATATAAGAAAGTCATCGAAAAAAAGAAACAGAGAGAAAAAGAGATCGACGAAGATTTCTACGCCTCAGAAGCCATGGTAAACAGAGAGTGGACTGGAAGTAACCAACCACAAAGGCACAGAATCATAGGTTTAGCAACACACGGATATCATCACAAAATGTGCAAAAATACAAAATTCCACCAACCGAGTGATTCGTGTGAATGCAAGATATGCGACCAAAAGTGTGAACGATACGATAACAAACAATGCAGAATATGGACAGGATCACTGAACGAACTCATAAAAGACAAATCATAAACTTATAACTTAATGCTCTTTCGAGTGCCTCTTACCAACTTATTACTATTATATTATAATTATAATTAGCTTACACCACAGTGTAAATCCAATCATAATGTTTTCTTAATTTAGAAACAACTCAATTGTATTGTGGGTAAAGTTTCATTACTAATGGGTTTATCAGTTAAAGAGAGAGAAATTTGTGTTTGGCCAGGGAGTTGCCTAAGTAGCTGAAGGATAGAGTGCCAGTGCATAAAGCTGGAAGTCCTGTGTTCAAATCTCAAGTCAAATAGAAATTTTTCTTCTCACCATGTTTCAATAAATGAATATTTTTCATAATTTGATAACATGTCTGAAGAAGGTACAGTGTACCGAAACAGCTGTCACTGAATTATATAATAAATATGAAAATCACATAAAACTATGTTTTATTTTTATTTAATTATTGAATATTTTTGACATTATATTTTAAATTAACATGTTCCAGAATTGGATATAGTTTTATTTTAGAAAGAAAAATTATGTTCGAACTGGGTGTCATTATGCATAACGGTTACAGCACTGATGTATAGAGTCAGAGGTCCGGAGTTCAACTCCCAGTTTGAATGAATATTGTCATTTCAGTAGTAAGTTGATTCATTGTGATTTGATTGTTCTATTTATTGATGTTTTATTCGAGGGAGTTGAGAGCTTAAGAAAACTCGGCCAGATAGTAATAATTTTTGTGGTCAATAAAAAAAAATAAAGTCGATCAATTGACTAACCATGCAGACATATTGACCTTTTTGACTTGTCCTTATATTTACAATAATTTTAAAGAGATTTTTTTTTTTTTTACAGACTAAATCTATCTTCACGATAGGCTTGCTGAGTAATAGAATGTTTCTGCTGGCAGTAACACTTTCGGTAGTTGGTCAAATGCTGGTCATTTACTTTCCACCGTTGCAGATGGTTTTTCAGACGGAAGCTCTCACTTTTACAGGTTTGTTTGTATAGCTGGATTTATTATTTTTATAATAATAATGTTCAGTAAAAGTGACTAAAAAAGATTGGATGCTACAGAAATGCGATCATGAAGAACAATTTTTTTTTTAAATACAGTAAGAAGTAACATTAAGAGGTTTTATTTAAATTAATATTGGGAAGTAAACATGAGTTTATATTGACTTAGGCTTTCACGGCCGGAGTTACTATGATGACTTGCAGAAGATTTCCGGGCTGTTGGCTGTGGTCTTGAGGCTTATAGTTCCCCAATGTTTCGCCAGAGACTGCGTCCGGCATCCTCAAGGGTTGTCTTGAGACTGGCAATTTTGTCGACTACCTGCTCTATTTATACAGGTAGTCGACAAAATTGCCAGTCTCAAGACAACCCTTGAAGATGCCGGACACAGTCTCTGGCGAAACGTTGGGGAACTACAAGCCTCAAGACCACGGCCAACAGCCCGGAAATCTTCTGCAAGATCATCATTATGAGTTTATATCATTAATAGTGAGTGGAGAATATATTTTTAACGACTCACCTCATATAAATCATATGAGGTGAGTCGTTAAAAATATATTCTCCACTCACTATTAATTAAGAGGTTTGTTTAATAATTAAAACATTTTGTCTGTTCATTCTTACCTCTTAGAGTTGTTTTTGTCGAACATATGTTTCAGAGCTTCTTAGCCCCATCATCAGCGATTACAGACTGAATTTTCTCATGTTGTTGGCCCTGATACTTGATTCCTGCTCTCTTTGCTTCTGGTCCAATGAATTTACTTTGAAATTCCCGCAGAAAAGAACCTCATTAGTAAATTCATTGGACCAGAGGCAAAGAGAGCAGGAATCAAGAATCAGGGCTGACAACATGAGAAAATTCAGTCTGTAATCGCTGACGATGGGACTAAGAAGCTCTGAAACATATGTTTGACAAAAACAACTCTAAGAGGTAAGAATGAACAGACAAAATGTTTTAATTATGGAGACAATGGCCGAAGATAAATTGGACAGACAAGAAAAGAAACCAACAAATATTAGATGAAAGTAAAGAAAGTAGGTAATTAATCTTCAAAATCAATGATAAAAAATATTTTTTTGGCAATATACTCCATCACAATAATTTCTAAAATGTTTTTGAAGACAAAATTCTTTGAAAAATTAAGAGGAAGACTGTTTTAGAAAATGCTACAGAAATTATAGAATACCAAGTCTATCGAGAAATGGAACAGATAGTTGTAAGAAAAGAAGAATGGTTTCACTGACAATATATTGCATTTGGAAGATGATCTTCGAATAGAAGTTTTTCAGGCTTCTGAGTTCTGGTTATGAGAGTTTAAGTTTTCCTTTCATCACACACTGGATTTGATATCCTTAATGGTAACTTGAAATGATACTGTCTGTAGTTTTCACATGGATTCCAAAGATTAAACATATTACCATATTTTTTTATATATTAAATTTGGGAATTTTTAACATTATGAGGTTCAATTAATGATAATTAAATGAATCGTGATTTTTTCTTACCTCATACATCTATGTTTTTTTAAACACAGCACTGCAGTATCGGCGACACCTTTGTCGTCATCGTCAGCTGTTTGACGATGACGATAAAGGTGTCGCCGATACTGCAGTGCTGTGTTTAAAAAAACATAGATGTATGAGGTAAGAAAAAATCACGATTCATTTAATTAATATTACCATATTTGCCTGAATATAATAATTTTTTGCCGAATTGTGAAATCCAAAAATCATGACCGATTTTAAATTTGCCAACTATACTTCTTTTGGCCTTAGTTTAGGTTGTAATGTAAACAGAAGCATGTGGTTAATGTAATTTCATTGGCCTTATGAACCTAATGACATCGTTGTCCAGCAGCATAGATGAAAACATAGTTCCCTGATAAATTTACATTTTATATAACTACTATGTATGAACAAAATTATTGCAAAAATAATAATAAAGGAATAAAATACAATATAACATATGAAAGAAATGACAATGGTGAACAGTAAGTATAAATTTAAATATAACACCATTTCACACAGATGAGTGGGATATTCAGTTATTCCAATATGGCCGCTCGTATTGAATATGTTAAACATCATGTGTATTAGTAGCATAACTATTTTGTCGCTTCCCTCTTTCGAAATTAATTGAAAAAGTTTTAAGCCTAATCAAGTTTGTTATTTTAAATAATATTTTTATAATTTCTAAAATACGTGTAGATGCATGGGACTTTAGTAAATTATAGTTTTTGCCAAAACTTTAGAACCTCATTTCCAGGAAATACTTTGGACTTACCCCTTCTATTTTCCATCCATAAATTTCAGTGAATAAAAGGCAACCCTTCTTATCCTGCTTTTAAATACCTATGAAGAAAAGCAACAATTGTCTTGCAATAAGATGCTGAAATGCTTACAGCAAAAGATTTGAAAGTATCGCTAATAGCCGACTTGAGGTAGTGGTGTGAAAGCAAGGTTCTTAAGTTTTGGTGAAAAGTATAATGCCACCGGAATTTGACAGGAAGTGAGATGGTGCATAAAATAGTACCATCGCTCCACCAATCACAGTTGCCTGCAGAAGGATACCTTTTGTGACTTTGTTTTCAGTACAACATAAAGTAAGGCCGGATACGGTATAGATAATAAGCCTGATTGTGGTCAATGTTTTTATATTGCTTAGTAGGCTACATAGCTGCTGGCTGGTGAGGAGAATGTTTTTATGCTGTATAGTACACAATTGCCAGCTTGTAAATAATCACAGTTGCAACAGTGGACTGCAGCTGTTATGCAGCTGAAATTGAATATAACATGTTGGCCAATAGGAAAACCAGAAAAAAAATGAATTGGGGAAAAAGAATCTTGACAATGGCCTTACGCCAGTCACAAGTAGAGAATTTAGTTATGAAAGATAAAAGATAGAAGCCAAGGCTTCAAGCATTTGGTACACGGGAATTACAATGTATATAAGAGAAAAATTGGTGTCTAGATTGGAACTCGCCCCGGTAGCCCAGTTGGTAGAGCATTGGTACGGAAAGCCAAAGGTCTGGGTTCGAGTCTCGGTCTGGGTGAAAATTTTTCTCTTCAAATTTAATTTATCCTTCAGTGAGAAGTTTTGAATTAATAATAAAAACATCAATAAAAGCCCTATTGGCTTTATAAAGTAATGTTTAAATTCCCAATAAATGTCTTCTTAAGAAGCCACCGTTTGCAAAGATAGAAGCCAAGGCTTCAAGCATTTGGTGCACGGGAATTACAACATATATAAGAGAAAAATTGGCGTCTAGATTGGAACTTGCCCCAGTAGCTCAGTTGGTAGAGCATTGTACAGAAAGCCAAAGGTCCTGGGTTCGAGTCTTGGTCTGGGCGAAAATTGTTCTCTTCAAATTAAATTAGTTATGAAAGATTTACTATTATAATTTCAGATATTTTGTTCCTGGTCAGCCTGACGTCTACAGTGTTTATCATCTCAGAACTGAAAAAGCTGGTGGAGAGGCAATTTGACAAGCGCCACAAGTCCATCAAGTCGGACCTTGACTTCGTATGACAGTTAAGAAAAACCAGAAGTAAGGCCCGAGTAGACTAAGATTTATCATTAAAAATAGATATTAATTCTTAATGAAAAGAAGTCTATTCTTAAAATGGGGAAGGGTCTCTTCTGGTACAATAACAAATTTGAGAAAAAATGAATACCCAAAACAAGTCAGCATAAAAAAAAATGCAAAGTATTGTCTAGTAAAACAAAATATTATACAATTGAGATTACTTTCATCTCTTTTCCCATCATTATCCATAAAGACAATACAGACTAATTAAAAATATGCACAAACTGGATGCAAGCTCTCTTAGGCCTAGTTCTATTGTTTTTATCAAGTGTTTGAAGAGCGTGCTTTCTGAACTGAATACATTTTTTTTGTTGATCAAAAGAGATTGATGTTTTCAGTGGGAATCGAGTTGAAAGTCAATTCATGTCATAATTATGATTTACTAGCATTCTTTGTATATTCTAATTAAGAGTCGTAAACTAATTGAATGAGAACACAATGGAGGATCTGTGATATAAGATTTAAAGAAGTGTCGATATTTCCAAGTACAATAGTAAATATAAATAACTTGAAATATTAGCGTTATTATGCGATGTATTATGAATCTAAATGTAGCATATTGGACTACTTGATTAGTGATGATTGGAAATAGCATATAAACATCATCTATGTAGAGAGGGGAAAAACTGTAAAAATAAAGAAACCTAGCTGTGTGTATTATTTAAAGTATTAAGCTATAGGATAATTCTAGAATCCCAGAAAAATGAAGAAGAAAGTTTTTATTTTTTTTCATAGTAATTGAACCAAAGAAACTAATAGTAAACTTTTATTTTTCTTTGGGAGAAACTAGTTTCATTTTATTTTTATTTAAGCATTATTCTGTTTTGCGTAAGTATAGTTCATATAAAAAATCATTCTGCAGTAAGCAAAGTTTAGATAAAATATTTCAGTTGGCAGCATTTCTGTTAAGTTTTTCATTTGAGTACTGATATATAGTGGTATTCAATATTATTGCTGAACCGTGCTGGTAACATTATTTACTGTTGCTAGTGTATGCACCCTTATCTCTACTGCAGATTGCAGAATGACTTTCCAGATGAACTTTAGTTGCATTCAGTTACAGACAGTACTCATGTTTAGATCTCAGATAAATTTGGTGCATAATAGAAAATAGTTCTCATTTGTAATTGTTTTTTTCCTGTATCTCTTCTAGACTTATGAGTGCCATCTTGAACATTCCTTATAATGTCTGAATGCTATTATCTGTTAAAATAGCAAGATAAAGCTAATATGTCTTACTTTATAAATATTATCAAGATATGAATATTATGATGTTTTTGTAATATGTGTTTTTTAATTTCTTAGAATTATTCTTTGTGTATACTTGGAATAGGGTTTGTTTAACCATGATTTGACAACTTAGCAGCTCCTTGATAGGATTATTAATGAAATCCGTTAAGAAAATTCAAATTAACCATGTGGCTCCTTGTATTGTCATCTGCTTGCAATTTAATTGGCATTGTCCCTGTGGAGGTGTTGTGTCGTGAATTTCTTTCTTTCTCTTTTTTTTTTAATAAGCTTGAATTAGATAATAAAATTTAAAAAAATAAATTCTAATATATTTTTTCATGAATTTTGTGATTTATAGAATCATGTTTGTATTTGTTATTTTCTATACTTTCCTCAACCCAACTTTGCTCCCTAAAGACCAACATTGAAATGTTTTGCCATTACCCTGAAATTATTAAAAATTCTTGGAAGCCTAGATAGGGACTGCTGTCTAATAGTTGGGCTTCTTAACAGAACACTAGGATAGATGAAGAAGATAGATAATTTTAGTACTTTCTAGCTATTATGTTGAATTCATTGCTGAAAATATAAACACATTTGCACTATTAAATATGACAGTTTATTGAACTATTATAGGAAATATCACTTATATTGGTGATACTGGCAATTAGTTAAGCTTCAGCCATATTTTGAAATTTGACATACCAGTTATAAATTGATTGCTAACTGTGTCTCTTTTTTTTTAGATTTTTTCAGAAATTGCATTGACAGTGATTTGTGACAATGGATGGAAATGTTTTTATTTACAGATATTAATAGTTTTTGACAATGCTCTCCTATACCAAAATCTCAATTTAATTACCATAGTCATCTGTAACAAAATCTTTTTATTTATTTTTTTTCAGGTTTAAATTTTTATACTCACTCATTTTAGCTCCAACATTGAGGACACAATCTTTAATTATATTTTCTTCTAAAGAAAGTGCCTTTTTATTCTCTTATTTCAGCTACCTTTTCATTCTGTGATGATTTTGGTATCTTATAATTTACAATTATCTGACTATCTATCTTAACCATTAAAACACATTATAAAGTTCTGTTGAGGTATATCCCAGTTCAGGCAAAAATTTTTCTTTAATATTTATGAATTAGATTTATGACTAGATTTACCAGATTGCACACGGAAGTAACAAAACTAGTTTTCGAGAAATCTACAATTATGAGGTGAGGGGTTAAATTCTAACTCTACTATTAATTTGAAATTGTTCTCTTCAAAAAATAATTTATCAGTAAAATATTTTTTATTTATTCTAATGGGAGGATTTTTTAAAACTGTATGTTATTATCCAGTTTGTTTCTGGCTTCCCAGTACATCTGACTGTCATAGGATAGACAAAGGGCTTGTTATCACTCCAATGCTCTGAAATTGATGTGGAAGGTAATCATGATCTTTTGAGAGACAGAATTATCAAACTAATACAGTTCTTTGTTGATGGAGAATGTTTTTAATGACATCTCTCCATTATTTGTTTGCTGTTCTCATTAGAATTTTGCATTCATAGGAGAGTGAGATGTTGGTAGACCAAGAATGAGGTGGGAGAATAACATGAACTATGATTTGAGGGAAGTAGATTATACAGGGAATGATTGGAAAGCATTAGCTCAGGATAGGGATGTATGGAGAGCTTATGTCCGCGTGGCTATGAACCTACGGGTTCGTTAGTGCCAGTGAGTAAGTAAGTAAGAGGAGAGTGAGATGCATTTCCAGGTAAATCTCTTTGCTGTATAATATGATAGTGGTTTATTGTAGAGTTCCAGGATCCTGAAACCTTTCTTCACTAGAATGTCAACAACATTGTTCCCTTCAACTCTGAAATATTCTGGAATCCATTGGAAAAAAATGTTTTTGTTTTTGGAGTGCAATTTTTTGTACAGTATTTGGTATCAGCCAAATATAAAAATTTAGAATATAAAATTGTAGATATGCCTGTTAAGGTATTGTCTTCCTCAATTTTATTTTCTATTTAAAACTAGAGATTCTTTTAGGTCATTCATAGTTAAATATGGGAAATAACATTATGTGGTTCTTAATTCGTAAATTAATGAGTCATTTTTTCACATCTTACCTCATTTTTTTTTGTTTTTTTAAACATGGGAACTAGTTTTCAAGAGAAGGATCTCTCTCATTTTCAACCGACATTATGACTACCGGATTTTTGTTGGAATCGTTGGAATCTCCATCTCAGATGGCAACGTTATTGATGGAAATTCCAAAGATTCCAACAAAAATCCAGTAGTCATAATGTCGGTTGAAAATGAATGAGATCCTTCTCTTGAAAACTAGTTCCCGTGTTTAAAGAAACATAAAATATGAGCTAAGATGTGAAAAAATTCAAAGTTAAAATTGGGAAACACATTATGAGGTTCTTAATTAATAAATTAATGAGTCATTTTAACATCTTACCTCATATTTCATGTTTTTTAAACACGATAACTATAGTTTTCAAATGATCTTGTCATTCATTTGAAAACTATAGTTACCGTGTTTGAAAAACATGAAATATGAGGTAATTTATTTATTAATGTGAAAAAATTACTCATTAATTTACGAATTCTTTTAGGTGTTGGTGTGTCAGCAGCAGGAAGGTATTAATGTTTAAACTTTGAAGGAAGTAACACTATGAGGTATTAATAATTTAATATTAATAAAAAAAAATGCCATCTCATGTTTTGTCTTCTTTTTTCACTGGTTTTGGAGTAATTATTCTCCATTGTCAGTATTTTCTCGACCGTTGTTCTATCGTGTGATGCATTGTTTCTTCCTCCATCTGCTAGTAGACTGATGAATGCATTTTGAAATTCCCGGAAAATGTGATTTGAAGTTTCATCAGTCTACCAACAGATGGAGGAAGAAATGAGCATCACCATGACAGAACAACAGTCGAGAAATTGCTAACAGTGAAGAAAATTACTCCGAAACTGGTTGAAAAAGAAGACAAAATATGAAGTGAGGCGATATTTTATTCGTTTTAAAGGACTAATGTTGGTTGCTGCTAATAATCTTGTGGAGAAGATTGTTCTTACTGGGTGCTTTCTCATTTAAAATCATTTTGTTGTTGATTTCTTTAAAAATTTCTATCTTCTTCAGTATGTTTGTCTTTCAGATGTTTCTCTTTATATAGACTACAGTAAGGGTGTTTTTATATTTTCCATGTCATGATCAGTCTTCATTATATGCATAACATAACTAGATTTACCAGATTTAGAACCTTATCTTCCTTTCATTCAGTGAAATAAGTTACACAAAAATGCATTTGTACATTATAATTAAATCTTGAATTAATATTAAATACTACTAACATAAAAATGCACTTAAAAATAAATACAATTATTTAAATACAATAGTTTTATATATATGTGTGTGTGTGTAAAAAGTGTATAAAATAAGACATATTAGTTTTGGGCACTCTATATTATTAGAGGTATTTTTAACCTCTTTAGTCAATATTTCAAAGTAGTTTGTTCTAAGGAACATCTGCTTATTCTTTTGGTATTGTCTGTTGTGAATAGATTAAAAAAAAAGGCATATAAAAAAAGTAATTTTTAAATGTTAGTGAAAACTATTTGATGTTTATCGGGTATAAGAGGATTGTACTTTTGTGATTTTGATGTTTTGAAGGAAAAAAAAAATGCTTATATAGGCTCTTCTAGTAGCTAGAAACTATTGCACACTTGTTGTGGAGAACTTTTTAGAAGTGAACTGTTTGAAGTGCATACTTTTACCAAGACCAAGTTGTGGGATTGAAACTATGTCCCATTAGTTTAATAGAAGACAACAGATTACTCTATTGATAAAGAGATAATTTTTTCATGAAAACTATTGTTACAATTCTCATAGTATTGCATTTCTTGTCGTTGTGCACCTTTATATGTTATATTAATACTAAAAAGAATATAGTTACAGTGATAGTTTCATGCTAATATTAAACTGATGCCTTATGGAGTAATGTTTCACATTAATTATTGTTGTTACTATCTCTTTGTTAAATACCAGCATATTAACACCAGATTCATAGTTTAAATTTATCAGGAAGCTATATTTTATTCATTCTTCATTACGTATATCCAGCTGTAGCTGATGACATGAGGACGTTACAAGAGTTATAATTCTTGAAGAGCTGACAGCGATTTTTATTTTTTTTTATCTCCGGATATGAATTTTGTTTTAAAAAACTACTATAATTGTATAAATTGCTATGGAGTAGCATTTATATACGTGCAGCATATGTTGGCATCTCTTATTTCCTTGTTTGCTTAAAAAAAGAATTACAGTAGATAGGTATAGAGGAATTAAAGTAAAAAAAAAATCTCCTAAGTCATGAATGCTCTAACACAATTGGAGTAAAAAAAAAAGTAAGAACTTTTCAAGAGAGGATGAATAGAAAAAATTAAAGAAAATTGAAGATGATACTGAAAAGAAATTAATCAATCTTAGTCAATATCTTATTAAACTGATAAGTGCTCTTTGATAATTAACCCTTCCTGTTCATATTGCATTAACACTATTATAATCAAATATAAATACTATTATAATAGCTGCAGATGAGAAGGTAGGAATTGGAAACTATGGTATTATCCAAGCCATGCGATGTAGCCGAGTGCCTTGGTGCAGTGCTACAGGACTTGCCCTGGTTTGGGTCTCCATAGGGGAAAATGTTTTCTCATGGAATTTCAGCCAGTATGGGACTGGTGCCCACCTAGCATCATGAGGCATTTGGGTAGCTACAATAATTAGTGGCTCCTGGTTGAGAAAAGCAGCAATAACAGCTGGGGCATCCGACATGCTGACCATATATCACCTCTACAGTGGCTGGAATAATCAGCTATATCTGTGATTAACATTTGTGGAGGTGAGGCCAGCAGCCGGCTGGTAGGCCAAGGGCTTTCTAGGCCTGTTGTGTCATAGAATTTTTATGGAGTTCTTAAATCCTCAATAGAGGCAATTAAAGTATCTCATTCATATATTAGTTTGTGCCATGGACAAATGGTCTAAGGCATCATGTCTTGGCATGGTGCTATGGGACTTGCACTGGTTTGAGTCATCATGGGGAAAAATTTTCTCATGGAATTTTGGTCAGTAAGAGACCAGTACACCCCCAGCATCTTGAGGAATTTGGATAGCTATAATTAGTAGTGGCTGCAGATTAAGAAAACAAACTATAATGACTGGGAGGCAAGGAATACTGACCACATGTGAGCCATTTACTGCCTGGATGTTCATATAATATCTGTAAATTGCACATTCATTTGTGAGACTGTTATCTTACTGGTAGATCAAAGGGCTGTAGGTTTGTTGCCCCGTAAAGTTCTTCACTCCTGAAGTAGAATTATGACAAAATTTTATTTTTGTATTTAGTGGGATTTTGATGGTTTAAGTATGGTGTCTTGGTACAGAGTTACGGGACTTGCACTGGTTTGTGTCCCCTTGGGGGAAGAAATTTTCTCATGGAATATTGACAACTATGGAACCAGTGCCCAACCAACATCATGAGGAATTTGGGTAGATATACTGAGTAGTGGCTCCAGCTATAATGACTGGGGGGGGACCGTCATGCTGACCACATGTTACCCAATACTGGCTAGGTGATCATCCACCTCTGTGATTAACATATGTGGACGTGAGGCCAGCAGCCAGCTGGAATGCTAAAAGGCCTTCTAGGCCTCTCGTGCCATGTACATACTGAAGTGTGTGTAGTGATTGCAACATTGCTTTTGTTTCTCCACATGGTATTTTATATTGCATAATTCAGTCAAATCTCAGTTTTCTTTATAGCAGGAGACTAAATTTCCATTTTATTTGAAGAGAAAAATATAAGTCTGAATCAGGATTTGAACCAGAGACATTGTGTTCAAATCCTGATTCAGGCATATATTTTTTTCTTCAAATAAAATTGTTGAGAAGTAATAAATTAAATATCTAAGATTGCAAATTTCCATTGTCATGAAATAGAAACTTGCTGGTGGTTAACAAAGATATTGCAGTGATAATATGTTTGTCATATGACTTGTGCTACTTGACGATGTGTAGAAAGTGTTTGAAAGAAGTGTTATTTTTTACACTGTTATTCAAGTCACAAGTAGTTTTAATTGTGTTGTCACATAATCACAGTATGGTATGTCATGTCGTCAAAATTAAATCTTTTACAATATAATATCAATCAGATTCCATTATGTTTGTCATAAATACAGTGAGAGACTTAGCAGATACCGTGTGCAATATGTTTTAATGAATATAAATTCAGTTAATTTCAATTCAGCTATGATACTGCAAATCCTAGTTGATTTTTAGTCTCATTTTCAAATGAACAGTCCTGGGGAATAATCTGATGTCACAATTTTCTATTTTTGCAGGGGGAAAATTTTTAAAATTTTAAGAATTCACAATTTTTTTTAATTGTTAAAATATCTCGTAACCTATCTATCATAAATTAATTCTGGGAAATAACATTGAGGTTTTTAAGTTAATAACTAATAAAAGGCGAGTCATGAAATCTCACCTCATACTCAGTGATCTTCAAGCACAGTGCTTGAAGATTTATAGAGTATGTGATGAGTTTTCATGACTTTCTATTTATTAGATGTTAATCTCATGACTTGCTGGGATATTTCCCGGTTCATCTGAAACTGGACTAGCTTGACTACATAATGTCATAATACTCAGAAAATTTGCTACTCTTTCACTTACCAAGTTTTTCTCATAGACTCTTCATATTTCTTCATTGTTAATTGCCATCAGTGAAATTTCTTATATTTTCATATAAAAAGTAAGTAAGCCAATTACTTGAAAATTTCTGTATGATAAAATTATTTATAACAATGTTTATAACTTATTTAAGAAACTGAACAATTGCTAATTGGATTTTCTAAAGTCAAGATAAAAGCTTAAAATAATTATCTTGTAAGCCCATGTTTCCCTTAACAGAGATTTAGGCGCTCTTCCCCTATAGGGAAGAATTTGAACCATACTAATTTAGTTACACTTGTTTTCGTATAGATATCATTTGAATGGTCTGTGGTCAGCGTGCCGCCTCATACTGACATCTAGAAAACCAAGGTAGTACTAGGACGGGAAAATTCGGTAAATTTTGCTTAGAGGCCTTTTCATTCAGACTTAAGGCTCTTTTACGAGCCTGAAAATCTTCAGACTCAGGACCCACGGCTTAAAGTCCCTCCAGGAGGACTTGCTCCTTGGATTTTTCCATCCTTAAAATAATTAAATATTAAAAATATATCACCTCTCCTCATATTTTGTCTTCTTTTTATACTGGTTTCAGAATTATTCTGTTGTCAGTATTTTCAGGACTATTGTTCTGTCATGGGATGTATGTTGTCATTATAAAAAAGAAGTCCTTACTGTAATTGTGGTATGTATTTTTTCTTTGAAGTAAGCAAATGTTTATGTTATTAATTGTCTGTTTTTCATGTTCTATTTGTTGCGATTCACTGTGCTGATCTCACATCTAATAGATGTAGGCGGTATCCTGCAATGCATTTAACCATCCTATTAACTAACTATAGTTTTTAAAATGAAAATATCATAATTAGTATCTAAGAGATTTGTTGTCTTGGGTGTTGCCATTCCCAAGAGTTTTTAACTTTTCCGCTGTCATGTCGTGTCTTTCTTCAAATCTGGAAAACAAACACTAAAGAAGAATACAAGGACCATAGAAGGATATGAATTTTTATACGAACTGATTTTTTTTTTTTACTTTTAGCTTATATCCTTCCTCAAGAGTTAATTTTTTTTATAAGTCTCCAATAGTCATGCTTTTCAGCATCTTTATATTGTAAATTAATGAGTCATTTTTTACATCTTACCTCATATTTCATGTTTTCTTTAAACATGGGAGCTAGTTTTCAAGAGAAAAATCTCTCTTATTTTCAACCAACATTATGACTACCAGCTTTTCATTGGAATCTCCAATCATCTTTATATTGCTTCCACTTCTTTCTTCTTTCATTATCTGTGCTCTTGTTCTAACCATCTGCCTCTGGCTCTCCCTCTTAATATTTTTTCTCTTATTTTTGCCGTAGCGTAGTGGTTAAGGCACTGAGCTACAAGCCGGAAGGTCGAGGGTTCAAGTCCCGGTGGGGTCAGGATTTTTAAACTGACCCAAACCTTCTGGCGGCACTATGGCCCTGGGGTCGACTCAGCCTCTAACGGAAATGAGTACCAGACGCTTGTTCTGGGGGTAAAGGCGGCCGTCATGCAGGGCTGACAACCCAGCTGACATCAATTGCCGATTGTCCAGAAATAGTGGGAGCCTTAACCTCCTACTGCCCCAAGGCCTGTAGTGGGATTACTTTACTTTACTTTACTTATTTTTAATTCCAAAGTCTTGTTTAGTAATCTGTTATAATCCAACCTTTTTACATGATCAACTGATAATAATTCTTATTTTTCTTTTCTGTCTTGACTCCTAACTTTTGTGTTCAAATCAAATTTCATTATGTGTGGAAATTACAGAAATAAGCAAATAATGTTTCAGAGTATAAGTTTAGTATAAAATTGAAACTGTTCAGGGAAGCACTTTCTTAATCAAGAAAGTGCACTATTTTACAAAATAGCAAGAATCTTGGAAAGTATTAGAATCCATTTATTAATTTTATACCATAATAATCCTCTAGGATTAAACAGAAACATTGCTAAAACTCCATTTTTTAATGCTTATAAATTAAAGGCACTTTTGAATTCATTATCCTAATTATATTATTAACAATATTTGTCAGCTCATGATCTTGTGGGTCAGAGTTTCTGACTACAGTTCATGAGAACCTAGCTCGATTCCTGCTCAGACCTCAAGAATTTTTCCTTAAAGGGAATTAAGCTTGTAGTCACCCATGGTCTGAAATTTAGATTAGGTTCAGGTTTAAGAACTCTATTTGTGCTTTATCATCATCCAAACTATCATTGAAGTAATGTAACTCTGGCTTCCAGGCATTCCATCCTCAGAAGTGGGGGTACATTTCTGTTCATGTCAGATATATCATAAGACAACCTGATACCAGTGGACAAAAAAAAAACTGAGGTTTTTTATAAAAACAGCCCTTTCAAAAGTAATTTTTCAGGAGAAGTGAAACATTTTCTACAGTCTTCATACTTTACAGAATAAACAAGAAATTTATGACAATGATTCTATAGGTTATATATATACCCAGGGTCCCGTGCCGTAGCCGAGTGGTTAAGGCAGGAAGAATTGGTGCAGAGCTACAGGACTTGCGCTGGTTCGAGTCTCCATGGGGGAAGAAATTTTCTCATGGTATTTTGGCCAGTATGGGACCGGTGCCCACCCAGCATCATGAGGCATTTGGGTAGCTACAAGTAGTGGTTCCTGGTTAAAAAAAAGCTATAATGGCTGGGGACCCAACATGCTGACCACATGTCACCCCTATACTGGCTAGACGATCAACTACCTCTGTGGTTGACATGTGTGGATGAGGCCAGCAGCCGGATGATAGGCTAAGGGCCTTCTAGGCCTGTCGCGCCATGGAATGGAATATATACCCAGGTTATATAATTTACTTATTTAGCTGGTTTCACAAAATCTTTCTGCACCAATTAATCTACTGTCATTCTCCTTCACATTTCTCTGTCATTCCAATCTCCATTGTCCAAACTTTTTCCCTCACGCTGCTCAAAACATCATCAATCCATATTATTTTTGGCCATCCTCTTCTTCTTCTATCAAGTGATATCATTGGGAACCTGTCTTCCGTCATTATTTTTACATGAACATACCATTTTAGTTTTTTTTGTTCTTTTTATGAAATCCACAATTGAAGTTTGAACATTCATCTTTTGTTTAATTACACTTTCTCGTGTTCTTTTAGAAATACCAGCTGAATGCCTCCAAAAATCTATTTCTGCAGAATTTAATTCACTTACTGTTCTAGATTTTAATTCCCACATTTCTGCATCGTATTACTACACAAATAATTCCTAGATTACTGAAAGCTTCTCTTTGGAAGGATTAGAAAATGATCATGGAACAATTAATCTTTGACTTAACAGTTTATTCTCTGTAACCACAGATATGCATTGTTCTATTTTTGATAATTTAATGATACATTAAATCATGGTAATATGTGAAATTAGATGATAATATCTAATTACTACTTTTTCATTTAAGGCAAAAAGTTACAAACTTGCTATCTGTTAAACTATAAGAAAAGTGGTTAGTCAAATGTTTGATTCATTGGATTATTACTCCTGGCATCTAACTTCCTGATGATTAAAATGAAATATATTTTTACAATATAAAAATGAAATGTATATTGTTAGTTTTATGATTTATTCCAAATAATTAACTAAATTGTGTGTTAATACAGATGATTATATTTTTAGTTACAATATAAGCATATATTCTTTATATAAATTATTGCTACGAGAAACTGTACTTCATGAATAGGCTTGATTTGTTTATAATGTGTTAATATGCAATTACGATAAGTATAAATTAGATTTATAAAAATTAATGGGAAGTGACAATGATAAGGGAACAATCAATGAGATCATATAATGTACCTTTAAAATTTTCTGGCAGAAAAGACTTCTAATAAGGATCCCGTAAAAAAAAAGAACCCTGCCATATTTAACTAAAATATTGAAAAATCAAAGTTGGAATTTTTATGAATTAATCATTTAATTGTTTCATAAAAATTCCAACTTTTATTTATCAGTACTTTTAGTTAAGCTTTTTTTTTATATACAATTGTGGCAGCTCCTGACCGCACGTGGTTAGATGCTCACCTCTCACCGCTGGGATCCTGGTCACTCCATGTGGGTTTCGTGGTGGATGAAACTGAGCTTGGGCAGGTTTTCCTCTGGGTTTCTCCCATTTTCCCCTGCTGTAAATTTCATTCCATCATTTCTCCATACTCATCTCATTCATTTTGTTCATCCACCCCATGATGGTGCGTCAGAGGTGGTCAACTGGCACCCTTGTAGTTCACTGACCTCTATAAATATAGGGGCTTCCTCTCATCTCATTCCTCGACCCGATCCTGAGTTGGCCACGAGTTGAGGATATTTTAATCATGTAATTATATGATATTGTAGTGTGTGGTTTTTGAACCCCTACTTGCCTCTCTTAAATTAATTATTAGATTGTTTAAACTGTAAGGATGGCTGGTTGGCTCCAGCATAGCAACCACCACTATACTGCAAGTTGTCACCACTCGACCTAATCAGTTTATATGGAATGTCTAACTACTGCAGTCTCACTGCTTTGTAACAGGGCTTTACAGACTCAATTGTGAGGCTTTTATTTTAAATCTTTTAGGTAATTTTTTGGTAAATGAGGTGCATACTAGATGTCAGTTCTGTTAGGAAAAAATTATGTTTATGTATGATCTCCCTTTGTGAGATAACCATTGATAAAATTAGAAATGAATTAGAAATATTCCACGTCACCTAACTTTAAAAAAACTTAGTCCTCCTACCAGGATATGTTTTGATGACCATTATTTCTATTATCAACTAAATTTAAACTGTTTGGAGTTTCTATTGAGCAAGTTTTGATCTCAAATTTATTTACCCTCCACCACATGCACAATGTTTAGCTGATACGAGTATATTTTATAGCATGATAAATAAGTAGATTTTAAAAATTTTTTCATTGATTTGTTTTAGGAAATGTTTCAAAACATAGATCTTTTGAAACGCATCCTAAAAGAAATTACGAATATGATGTGAGATGAAAAAATACTATATATATATATTTATTAAGAAGAACTTCATAATGTTACTTTGAAATTTTTATCAACTTGTAAATCACAAGAATGTAGAATCTTAAAAGAAAACTAGAAATTAAAATTTTATTTGAAGAGAAAAATATATGCCTGAATCAGGAGTTGAACCTGATTCAGGCATATGTCTTTCACTTAAAATAAAATTTGTCTTTTGGTGAGAAGTGAAAAATTTAATATGTAAAATAGAAATTAAAATTTTGCCTATCATGAAGTACAAAGTAATAGCAAAAGGATATTTATGTACTAAAAGTAAAGATTACAACATAGTATAATGTTTGTGCAAAGATAATGTTATTTCTTTCCTAATGCAAAAGTAGCATGTGTAATGTCAAGGTAATATTATTACATTTTAGAATAAACATTGAAGAACCTTAAATCATATTTATAAAACTGTAAACAAGTATATTTTCATAAAATGTACAGTCAATATACCCAATTCACCAATTAATAATTAAGAGTCAAAATGTTTCAACAGTGAAGCTGTCATTTTCAAGAATAAATATTTAGTCTTGAAAATGACAGCTTTGCTGTTGAAACATGTTGACTCTTTTAATTATTAATGGGTGAATTGGGTATATTGACTGTATATTTTATATTTTATCACCAAGAAGATCATTAGTGTATTAAGTTATTTTCAAACAACCATAGAAAAAAATCATATTGCTCATTATACTATGTTGCAATGTTAACTTTAACACCTACAGTCTGTTCATTATGTATTAGTATGATCTAGAAATATCTACCCATTCAGGTTCTTGAATTCTTGGTTGAGAGAAAGTTAAGGAATTTAAATTTAGTTTTGTGCACTTAGTATATTCAATTTAATTGTAAAATAGGATTCACAATGGCACCATGCACTTAAGCACATTAACTTCATGTAATGATTGAGAAATATGCAAAACAGAGCTGTGATCTTAATTTTAACAGTTGTTAGTAGATTTGTGTAAATGTTTACTGTATTTATTCAGTCTAGTCGAGATACGACCATGTGAGCTTTTATTCAGTTCTACCAGGACAAATACCAGTACTTGTTATATTAAAATTCTACAAAAAATACAATTTTAGATAATTATAAATGAAAATTTAATCAAACTAATAATAATACTAAATCCCATGGTGTGACAGACTTAGAAGGCCCTTGGTCTACCATCTGGCTGCTAGCATTACATCCACATGTATAAAACATGGTTGAAAAATACAGACTCAAAAGCAAAAAGAAATTTTTAAAATGTAGAGATATTTATAGTAATATTAAAAAATGAAGATTAAATTTTGTGGACATATAAAACTAATTAATTCTAACAAACTTACAAAATTCTATTCTATAGTGTTCTGTCCTAGGACAAGTCTTTCACTGCAATCATAGCATTTTCATGTTATGCTTTGTAGCTTTACTATGAAATTATAGGTGTGGTAGCTTCCCGTTGCTTTTCACACCAATGAAAAGACCTTTTGGGCCTTAAAGCTACCTGACATTTGTCTTACAGGTGATGAAAAACCCCGGAATAAAACCTCACCCAGTAAGCTTGTCCCAACCGGGAATCGAACCTGGGCCTGCTGTGTAACAAGGCAGTACACTACCTTGAGACCACAGCAGTGGACACTTACAAAATAGATAATTGAATTCTACAAAAAAAATTGGAGTAAAGCACAAGAAGTCTCACAGTTTGAACAAACTTTTTACGATATCCTCTCTACTGCAAATGAAGACTGTTAAAACTTCTTGCAATCGGTCTGAAATCTTAGAACTGCCCCACAAGGGGTAAGAGATAAGGCAAATTATAATTGAAATATTGTACTTTAGTTATCTGGCTTTCATGTGCTTAATTCAAAACATCACAATTAATTTACTGTATTTTATTCTGATGACTAAAAACACCTGGTCAACCATAATATAATGAGTCTTGAATAAGACTTTCACAGTGATCCATAATGTTGCTTCAGGTTATTGGGTATTGCACCATGTGGTAGTGTTGAGAAGTGCCCATGTTTCAGAGCTGAGGTTCAGAAGGAGCCAGAAAAAACTTGAAAATGCTAACACATCTCAATACCAGGGTAATGTGTATGCACCAGTTACTTGGAAAGATAGCATGCTTTTCAACTATAATGCTTATATGCCAATACATATTATTTTATGTTCCAGTTTAGGTTGATAGTGGTCTAGTTGGAGCATAATATTCCATTGAACTATTATAGGAAATATCACTATGATTGTAATATAAAATTTAAAGTAAATTCTGTTTATCTCACCTCACATTCTGTTTTCTAATTAGACCTGTTTCAAAACCTAGGCAGTTTCATCATCAGTAATTTCATGATAACTGAAGATGAAACTGCCTAGGTTTTGAAACTGGTATAATCTGAAGATGGGATATGAGGTGAGGTAAACAGAATTTATTTAAAAAATATATATATCGAGGGTTCAAGTCCCGGTGGGTCAGGATTTTTAAACTGACCCAAACCTTCTGGCGGCACTATGGCCCTGGGGTCGACTCAGCCTCTAATGAAAACGAGTACCAGACGCTTGTTCTGGGGGTAAAGGCGGCCATCATGCAGGGCTGACAACCCGGCTGACATCAAGTGCCGATTGTCCAGAAATAGTGGGAGCCTTAACCTCCTACTACCCCAAGGGCCTCCTGAGGCCTGTAGTGGGATTACTTTACTTTACATATATATATATATATATATATATATTTAAATTATAATATTGCATCCCTTTTTCTTATTTATTACAGTAATATATATATATTTCCGGTTTTAACAATGTTGATACATTTTTCCGGCACCAATGATTTACTTTCAATTTTGCTTTATAATTTCCCTCCATTCGTCTCTATTATAACACATATGAATGCTATTACATTAATATTGAAACATTGTTCAGACTGTAAAGTGATATACAAATGCACATAAATTATGTATATTTATATGTTGTAAAAAGTATGTGTATTATAAATGTGGCTTTCATAAAACTTATCCATAAAAATATTAATTCATCATTATTTTAGGCGTGTGTAGATTTATTTAAATGTGATATTTTTTAACATATTAACCGATTGTAAGGTTAGGATAACTGAATTTAGATTAGATTATATTGGGTGATTTTTTAAAATTTATTTATATTCAGATTTACAATATACATATGCATCATCCTGTAACAAATATTCTCTATTTTTTCAATCATATTACCCCACCCCTTCCTGATTGTTAATTGTATTTTCTATATTCAGGAATGACTACATCATTCTTTCTTTCTTCTGTCCATTGGTTTTTATTCCAGAATATGCTTGAAAATTCTTGTTTCCTCCAGTATTTTCATGTGTCCTTACATTTTAGGTGGTTTTTTATTTATATACAGAATTTTAATGTTTGCACATCTTTCTGTGCCTAAAGTTTTATTTTTCTTCTACACTCGTCTCTCTCCATCCAATCCATGTCCTCCAGTCCCTTTGCTCTCATTCCAGTTCTTATTTCCTGCATCCACGAGTTTCAAGGTCTTCCTCTTCTGCTTCTTCCAGGTGGACACCATTTCAATGTTTTCCTGGGTAATCTTTCTTCTTGCATTCGTCGTACATGCTCATACCAATCTAATTGCTTATACTGTATATAATCTACTATTGAATAACCAATATTCATTTTTTCTCTTATGACAGTATTTCTTATTTTGTCTAATTTTGAACATCTTGCTGCTCTCCTCAAGAAATCCATTTCCATCGACATAAGTTTTTTGTTGGTGATAATAATAATAATAATAATAATAATAATAATAACAGATTCACTATTACTGCTATTACCATCAAAATTCTAATGTTTCTTTTAATAAATTATTATGTACAAACATTATAGCACAAATCACATTATAGTGCAATTCCGTAGTGGCACAAGAGCATTCTATTTGATGCATTACTATAAGATGCAATATCCAATAACATCAAGTCACATAACATCATGGTTCTGTGCAAAATCTCTTATTACACCTTGTATTAATTTACTCATTATAAGTTATATGCACTGTCCTATTGTAAATCCAAAATTATTAAACCTCAGGGTAGAAGTTGTCATGTGAACTGGTGCTTACATTGTATTGGTACTTAAAGGCTGTAAAGCTACACATTCAGGGTTATAACATAGTGGATGTTATTAAAGTTGTCTTGTTGTTTTACTCACAGTATCATAATTAGTAGAGATAATGCCAAATAAATTGTCCACATGCTAAATCAGCAGGTGTGATCCAATAATGAAATGGTCAGCTGGCAAGAGGAGGGGTGGAGTTTAAAATCATTTGATGTTTCCCTGTGTAAATTAGGATGAGTATTGTGATGAAGAGGGGATGCATTGTAGCATAGTTGGTTAAGACAAAATGCCACAAGTCAGAAGGTATATTTGTAGGTTCAATTCTTGATGGGGCAAGGATTTTTAAACTGGCCTCAATTCTCTGGTTGCTTTATGTACTTAGGGTCAACTCAGCCTGTTATTGAAATGAGTACCAGATTAATATTCTGAGGGTAAAGATTGCCATCGCACATTGCTGATAATCCAGCTGATATCTTGTGATCTATCTATAATGACATAGCCCGTGTTGAGCCATAGCATTAAGAATTACTAGACCAAGTTAATTTAGTTACCTTATTTGCCCATAGAAGTCACAAATGTCATGTGGTTAACATATCAACTCAATGAGACATCTAATAGGCAACTAAGATATTACTAAGACGTTGAGGTTGGTAAATTTTGCTTAGAGGCCTCTTTACTCAGGCTTAAGGATCTTTTACGAGCCTGAAAATCTTCAGACGTGGAACCCAAGGCTTATAGTCCCTCCCGGAGGACTTGCTCCTTGGATTTTTTCCATCCTAAAAAAATTCCATCAAACCTGCCAGGTTTGAACCCATGACCCTTGGGACAGGAGGCAAGGAGCATAACCACTAGTCAACTGTGGCCAACGCCATCTTGTGATCATTATCTAAGAAGATGGGAGCCTTAACCTCCTATAACTTCAATGACCTCCTAAGACCTGTAGTGGGAACACTTCACCTTTTTTATCTGCATTTCTGTACAAAAATTATTTTCAATGGACAAATTATTTGGCTAGCATTCTAACTGAAAAAAAAAATGCACGGTTTGGAAATGTTTTGTATGTATTACTGTCTCTTTTCAAAATATTCTCATTATATATTTAACTAAGGTTACCAGACCTCCTACTTCCACTAATAAAGTTTATATATATATTTGTGATT
This sequence comes from Diploptera punctata, assembly GCA_030220185.1. NCBI lineage: Eukaryota > Metazoa > Arthropoda > Insecta > Blattodea > Blaberidae > Diploptera > Diploptera punctata. The sequence goes on along the minus strand of JASPKZ010009814.1, from coordinate 384,697 downwards.
GGTTTGTTTGTCATATTTTTACATTATTTTGATGCTATCAAAATTCTCAAAATTTCTGGAAGTTCCCCAAAATCTGTTAATGCCAACTGGGTCACATTATGTAAATTTATTTAAAAGATGCAATATTGGACTAAAAAAAATAGTACCAGAATAAAATAGGCGTTTTTAGGCCAAGTTAAGTTCTTCCAGATGCTTTAACATTTCACGAAACTTATACTTACACCATTGGTTTATATTTATTTAGGAGAAAAAAGCATGAAGCCTAAAATTTGATGTATAAAATCATTTTTTGTTTTTAAATTTTACAATGTTGTTATATTGGAAATATCTGGTAACCTAAATTGGGCGATGAATTTAAAAGCACCATCATATTAATATAATGAATTACTGTGATAAGTGTAATTAAATGACAACAATGCAATTATTTCAATGTGGAACAAGTATATTCTATGTATATAAGAATAATTAATGTGTAAGTTAAATAGTACTAATATTGTTAGCTTTAACTACTAAGGAAGTGTTTTGATTGTATCATCAAAGTTGAAAGTACATAATTGTAAGCATGACTAAGGATAAAACATGTTTTAAAACTATTAATTCACTGTTAATTTTATTGATCCGTGAAAAATAACACAAGAGGTTTTACAATTTTCATTACTAATTTGCTTTGGTTCACACTGTAGCATAATTGGTTAAGATAATAGGTTTGATTTTGGATAGGGTGAATTTTTTTCAATTGGCCTAAACATTCTGGCAGCATCATGGCCCTGGATTTACTCAGCCTTTAAATTAAATAAGTGCCAGATGCATTTTATTCCTCAGTCCTGATGACTAATGGTTACCAAGCTTGTCTCTGGTTCCACGGTTCGCAGGTTCAAACTGGCTGGTTGATGAATTTTCAAGGGTATAAAAATCGTGTACATGGATTCCTTTGGAAGGGAGGCAAAACCAAGTCTTCTGTTTTGTAAATTTATGAGATGTGGCACATAAAAGAACTTCAGGCCTGAAGAAAGAGGCCTTTGAGCAAAATTTTTCGGCCCTTTCATACCCAGATTTGAATTGTGTAACTAATGAGCTAAAATGAAAGAGTAACATTAAATAAAATTCCAACTGTCTAATATATGTTGTGGGGGTAAAGATGGTCATCATACAGGACTGAGGACTGACAACTCAGCTGATTTGTCATGCCAATTGTCTGCAAAGATGGAAACCTCAACCCTATACTACCCTAAGCTATATTACATATTTATCTTTTACTAATTTGCTTTGAGAAAATTATTTTTAATAATCTACCTGCAGAACAAGGAGATTAATGGACACTCAATCTAAACACAGTGACCAATTTGTGTGGAGGCGTATTTTAGGTAAATATATCCTGAAAATAGGCCATGGCCATGTCATAGATTTATAGCATCGAAAAAAGAACCTCAAGCCTCAAATACGAGGTTTATGAGCAAACTTTATTGGTCTTTTTATGCCTAGATTTTAATTGTGATGCTGACCTTAGTTGTTAAATAGCATCAATAAATAAAATACATAACTTAATATTATTCCTAACTGTATGTCTAAATATTTGAGTTAGTATTCCTGAAAGGTCCGTCTCCTCATCTTAATTAATTATTTAACTGCAGCGCTTTCGGGACTTTCCTGCCAATGATGGGACATGTCCCGAAAGCGCTACAGTTAAATAATTAAGTTGAGGAGACGGACCTTTCAGGTGAATATTCTATAATTTTATATTTTGAATAATACCTCAACGGAACACATCATGAATCTTATAAAAGTTGATTAGTATTCCTTCAGAAAATAATTAAAACCATGAGTCCCATGTCATAGATTTAAGATATATAAAGTAACTTCAAGCCTGAAAAAAGAGGCCTCTATGCAAAATATCTAATTTTTTCATGCCAATATTTGAATTGTGATGTTAAGATCTTAGCTCTTAAAGAACATAATTAAATAAAATACATAATATTATTGGTGCGTCAAAATATTTGGATCAAATATTCACAAATACATGTTTTAAAAATTTCTCTGCCAACTTAACTGTGAACTTAATATACATAGTCCAATTTCTTTGCTGCAGGAGGGACTCCACACTCTCTCTAAAGTAATATCTTTAAAAAGCTGTAGTTGTATTTTTAAAAACTACAATCCCCTTGCTTTTTGAAGGCAAGTTTTATCTTGGAAATGCTTTAATTTAATTGTGAAAAGTGCAGCTGTTTGAGTGAGATCATACTAGTGATTATATGATACTATCTTATGCTTATTATGTTTTGATTGTTTGGTGTAAGGTTTTTTGATATGGCATTTGGCATCAGTTTCACATTAAACTGTTAATCGTTATTGTTATGTTCACTATTCACGTGCAACAAGTTTGAATGATAAAAAATGAATAATATTTTCCAAATGAATTGGTGGATGAATTGAATGAATGATGAATGATAAACAAGTTTAAAATTGAATGCATGGGCTTTATGAATGTATTCACATCTCTATGATGATAGTACTCTCACCTAGTAGTAAAAAATTCAGAAACCACATGTGTTTTTTTGTTTAGTTTGTGGTATTTAATTTTTTACATTTATTTTCTTTTATGTTTAATTCCAATTGACGTATACTTGATAAGCACAATTTAAATTGTGTATATTTTAAAATACAGTATGAATTTTTGTTTTGTTTAGAATGTTAATAGTTAATTTTATTTATTTTTAAAGTTAGGATTTATTAATATTTAATATGTTTTATTTTTATTAAATGCAAGTTATTATTTTTTTTTCTTTATATCACAGTTCTCCAATGTGTTTTTTTAATTTGTTTATTTTTTGGTTACATTGAGTTTTGGTATTAACATTCCTGTTTTCTTATTTCACATGTTGGTGAATGTATTGTACTAGACAGAATACACTGCTTCCTCAGTTAATGTATATTTTTGTTTACTAATCCTAGATTTATCCTTCCTCCTGCTCCTGGTCTGTTCCTGGAGTCAAGTCATTTTGAGAAGAAGTGTAGCCTCTAAAAAATAATTGTATCAACTTACCACCATCAGAGTTGAAGTGCATCAAAGTGAATTCACTTGAAGAAGAAAAAAAGGTAAAAATATATTAGAATACTAAAAACATTTTCAAACACAGTTATACTCAGTGATTTATCAGCTTCTTTCCAAGCTATCTCAGTCCATAACATCCTTTCCAACAGAAAAATCATACAACATTCAAACAAAATTGAAACACCAAGAATGCTCTACAAAAACACACTACACTTCATTGTTATACACATAGGAAAAATTAAAATAAATCATAATATCAGAATGAAAGAGCATCGTGGAAATGTAAAATATGAAGAAATAGAAAATAAATAATAGATTTAAAAAACTAAAACAACATGCTTTATTAGAAAACTGAACTAAAAAAAATGAAAAATAATTTTACTTTCCAACATGCTTGGGGTAAATAATTTTACCATCAAAAGCGTGGGGTGCTCTTTATCAAATAATATATTTGATGATAAACAGATATTGGTAAAAGTAAAGTCTCTAAGAAGAAAATGTAAAAATCATAAAGAGCACCCCATGCTTTTGATGGTAAAATTATTTATCCCAAGTGTGTTGGAAATTAAAATTATTTTTCATTTTTTTGGGTTCGGTTTTCTAATAAAGCGTGTTGTTTTAGTTTTTTAAAACTATTATTAATGTTTTATTTTTTAGTTTTAATATTTTACAGAATAAGATAAAAATGTAAATATCTTTTAATTCGATACTATTTTAGTATGAGCTAAAAGTAATACTCTTCTAAAAAAATCCTCCCAGCCGGATTTGAACCAGCGATCTATGGATTACTGAAATTATGTACCACTAGAGTTCACCGCTCTACCAACTGAGCTCTTACAACGATTGACTAAAAAGTCGACAAGTCCGCAACCTATTATACCAGTTTTCATTTTTTTGATTTTCTGATGATTCTGGCCAGGATTTTAGAAACAAAATGTGAAATTATTGTATTGTCACAGGTCCTTTACAAGTATACAAAGTTTCAAGTCGATCCAATGTTTCTACGTGGGTGAAAATCGGGTTCAAAGAATCCGTTACATAGATACAAAGACACTTTTTTTTTATTTTCTGATGATTCTGGCCAGGATTTTAGGAACAAATATGAAATTATTGTATTGTCACGGGTTCTTTACAAGTATACGAAGTTTCAAATCGATCCAATGTTTCTAAATGGGTGAAAATCATGTTCAAAAATTCCATTACATAGATACAAAGACACTTTTTTTGATTTTCTGATGATTCTGACCAGGATTTTAGAAAATAAATATGAAATTATTGTATTGTCACGGGTCCTTTATACGTATACAAAATTTCAAGTCGATCCAATGTTTCTAAGTGGGTGAAAATTGTGTTCAAAAATTCCATTACATAGATACAAAGACACTTTTTTGATTTTCTGATGATTCTGACCATGATTTTAGAAATAAAATATGACATTTTTGTATTGTCATGGGTCTTTTACAAGTATACAAAGTTTCAAGTCGATCCAATGATTTTAAGTGGGTGAAACTCGCATTGAAATATTCCGTTACATAGATAGATAGATACAGGTCAAGCTAATATAAAGTGTGTAAAAATAGCAGTAACTTTTCTTGTGCAAATAGAATTTAAGAGAAGTCTAAATTGCTGAAACAATGGGAAAAATCTACATATAGAAAAAATGTGGCAAAATAATGAATTTTGAAGTTCATGGGGAACAGGATTTGTGATGTCTCTTATTACTGGAGGGAGATAATATGCAAGTCTTCCATGGTTAACAGAGTCGTTGGTTTCTGGCTAAGAATAGTGGAAGTTCCATCGAAACATGGTCCAGGTGAGAAAACAAAATATGAGGTGTGTATTACTGATTCGTTCTCTTAATCAATTACCTCAAAGTGTTACTTCCTCTCAGTTTGAGAATAACATATTCAAACTCAAATTGCAATAATGGAAAATAAACCAGGTTAAAGGAATATGCTATAACTACTAAGAAATGACAACATATAATGGAAGTTAATTAAGGTAGAATATGTTTATCACTCACCTCATATTGTTCCTAAAATAAGTAAGTAAATATAATGGAAGCTCTCAAACAAATCAATAAAATTAAACAGCTCTCTTATAATAGTTTTATTATTAGTATTTAAACATCTTAATGATGGACAAATTATATTTGAAAAGAAAAATATATGCCTAGACTGGGGTTTGAACCCAGGACCTTTGACTCTCTATGTCAATGCTCTTCCAAGTGAGCTACCTAGGCCTCCAATCTAAACACATATTTTTCCCTATGTAGAAAGGGAAAAATACATGTTTAGATTGGAGGCCTAGGTAGCTCACTTGGAAGAGCATTGACATAGAGAGTCAAATGTCCTGGGTTCAAACCCCAGTCTAGGCGTATATTTTTCTTTTCAAATATAAGCTCTCTTATATTTTAAAAAATACAATAGGAAGTAACATATTGTATTTAAAAATAAACATGGAGGTTATTTATTTTAGGAATTCACACTATGAGGTATATTCATTTAGGTAAAATTTAATCATTCACCTCATATTTTTCTTCTTGTTTTAATTTAAACTAGTTTCAGAACTTTAGATTTCAGTTCCATCGTCAGAATCTCCATGACAATTGTTCTGTCGTCTTGAAGAGCCATCTTTTGTTCCTTCTATTAGCAGACTGAAAAACCTCAAAACCAGGTCATTCTCCTGAGAATTTCAAAGTTCATCAATTTCAAATGAGAATGACCTGGTTTCGAGGTTTTTCAGTCTGCCAATAGGAGGAGTGAAAGGGGGGCTCTTCAAGGCGACAGAACAACGGTCGCGGAGATATTGACAATGGAACTGAAACCTAAAGTTTACTTAGTAATTAAGTTACTTGGGTGTCTGTTGAACATATGTTTCAAGGCTTTTAACCCCATCTTCATGTATTAGACTCTAATAGCTGAAGATGGTGCTAAGAAGCCTTGAAACATATGTTCAACAAAAACAAACGTAAGAGGTAAGAATATACAAACCAAATAACGTACTTAATAGCTTTCTTATAGTCTACAAAGAAAAATGGCAAAAACTGCTGCAAGGCAAACCAGTAATTTGCTAGAAGACATCGGTGCTTTATGGTCTTTTAGAACCATTCACTTAAGCCAACTAAAATTAGTAATATTGATAGATTGTACAGCCCTCATTTTGACCACAAAACAAATGAGTTTATTTCTTCAGGAATTAAAGATCTTAAGTGTATTAGAAATAATTGATGAATACAAATCAAATTGGTATTTGTATTAACAACGAATGAAACCAAAATGAATTCCATTGCGATCATACAGGTACAGACCACAGGGTGAGAGAAGAATTGGAAGATCTGAAACAATTGGGGAGAGTAGATATAAATTCAGGAGACAGAACAGGTCAAATGGTCAAATCCATAAAGCCTATGATGATGAAGATTTAACTGTATATGTGGATTTCATGTGATATACACTGCTCAAAAAAATTAGGGGATATTGTAGAATTACCTACTAAGACTATGTTTTTTGGAATAGTATTAGATGCAATCACTTTCTATTACTCCAAGATAATGTAAACAAGAGTTTGAAGTTGTTACGTAACCTTGGTACCACACCAGAGGGCAGTGTCTGTACTGTTGATGTGAAAGGGTGGTGTGGGGGTGAATGTTTTGTTGCTGTTTTTAAATCCAGTCCAGTTTTCAGTTAGTGAATGACTTGCCTTAGGGACAGTAATGCCTCGACAACGTGATTTACCTGAACCAATGGCTTGGAGGGCCATAGGAAGGATGGAAGCTGGACAGACACAACAAGAGGTGGCACAAGCCATTGGGGTGTCTCAAAGCGTGATTTCCAGGCTTTGGAATCGTTTTCAAAGAACAGATACTGTTCACAGAAGAGCCGGACAAGGTCGACCAGGGCAACAACAGCAAGGGATGACCATTACCTCATGTTAACAGCCCGTCGGAATAGACAGCAGAATGCAACTCAACTGCGAAATACACTTCAAACAGCAACAGGACGCAGGGTGTCAACTCAACTGTCCGTAATCGACTGCATGGAAGTGGTCTCTATTCCCCTAGGGCCATAGTGTGTACCAGGTTAACTCCACAACACCGTAGAGATCGCAGAAACTGGGTGGAGGAACATCGTGGGTGGAGGCATGTCGAATGGGATCAGTTCTTTTTTCTGATGAGTCGCGATTCAACGTGGAATGTGATAGTCGGTGTGTATTCATCTGGAGGGAAAAAGGGACACGAAACAATCCAGCATTTGTATGTGAAAGATCCCCATATGGTGGCGGTGGATTGATCGTGTGGGCAGGAGTCAGTATTGGTGGACGTACGGACCTCTACGTCATCCAAGGTGGTACTTTGACTGCGGTAAGGTATAGAGATGAGATTCTCCGACCTTTTGTCGTGCCTTATGCTGGTGCCATAGGTGATCCTTTTCTTTTTATGGACGATAATGCACGACCCCACAGAGCTGGCTTGGTGGACGACATGCTGGAAGTGGAGGGTATCGAGCGTATGCAATGGCCAGCTTCCTCCCCAGACTTAAATCCGATAGAGCATGTGTGGGGCGCATTGCAGGCAGACCAGCACCTCCCACAACTGTTCCAGAGCTGCACATTGCTCTTATGGAAGAGTGGCCACGTATCCCCCAAGAACTCATTGCTAACCTCATTGCATCAATGTCACACAGGTGTGAGGCAGTGCTGGCCGTTCGAGGAGACCATACACCATACTAAAGAAACATTTTCATCCATGTTAATGCTGCTTTGTTTGTTTGCCATATTCCTAATCAGGATCTCTTAGACATGTGGTGTGGTACAGAGGTTACATAACAACTTCAAACTCTTGTTTACATTCTTTTGGAGTAATAGAAAGTGATTGCATCTAATACTGTTCCTAAAAACATAGTCTTAATAGGTTATTCTACAATATCCCCTAATTTTTTTGAGCAGTGTAGTTACTAATTCAATACAATACATGTTTAAAAATAAGCAATATTTTTTAAAGATTCATTGATCATACAACATATTGTTATTTTAATTGTAGTTTTATTAAGTTGCCAGTATAAACATAGAAAGTACTCTGATATATTAATAAATAGATCATAGCAATGACATTTTAAAGAGCCCACACTTTAACATAATCCACTTGAAGAGCAGCACTTTCTCCATTATTGACATCAAGTTGCCATGTTGGAAGCCAGTCATTGCGTCCATTCCAGAAATCAGTGGAAGCCTGAAATATTTACAAGTATTGTTTAATTGAAGATTGTTTATACCTCACCTCATATCCAGTCTTCTAATTATACTGGTTTCAAAACATATGTGGTTTCATCTTCAATAATATCTCGACTGAAGTTATATCATTCAGGAGAACTGCTTCTTAATCCCTGTGTTGATGGACTGATGAACCTCCGAATCAAATCAAATTCCCTGGGAATTTTAAAATTCATGTTTTTCTTTTTTTTTTATGTCAATTTTTTCCCAAACTGTGACTTTTGATTTTTCTATTTGTTTAATCTTTCTTGTTTTTTTTTTAATTTGGTTTTTTTCTCAAACTGTGAGGTCTTTTGGTTTTTCTATTTGTTTAATTAAAAGAAAGAAAAACTTATGATTTTTTTTAATTCCTGGGGAATTTGATTTGATTCAGAGGTTCATCGGTCCACCAACAGAAGGCGTAAGAAGCAGTTCTCCTGAATGACATAACATCAGTCAAGATATTACTGAAAATGAAATCACATAGGTTTTGAAATTAGAAGGCTGAATATGAGATGAGGTAAAAAGAATTTTAATTTACATCTTAAATTAAACCTCATAGTGATTTTTCCTATAAAAGTTCATTTGCTTAATCATCTGATAGTAAATTCTACACTTATTCATGTAAGATACTTACCAGATTTTACAATAACTAAAATCTCTGCAATATTAGATCAGACGGCAGCATGCCTGCTTCCTGACTAGAGGATCAGGGTTTGTACCCGGTGTGATTGGAAACTTTAATTATAAAATTTTCATTCTTGGGACTAGGAGAGGTGGTGACATACAATTTTTAATTGCTAGATTATGCACCAGATGTCAATATTAAATTTACATATGTTTAGAAGGGATATGGTACTATTGTTAGCAATTGGATGTGGGTCGACCTTTTCGGAGATGGCGGGAGACCGTAACAGGCCACTGGGCCTAATACTTGAAAGGACGATGATGATGATGATAAAGCCTGGCTACCTTCTTGGTGCTTTATGACAAGAGTAAGCCAAGTGCTGGCATTATATTTTATCTTCTCCCTTCTTTTTATCATGATCCCTCATAAACATACTTACATTACACACTTATTCTGTACACTATGCAGTACAAGTATACGTCATCTACTGCAAAATGGTCTGTTAAAGAGATGTGTAAATTGAAAGTAAACTATAGTGGGTGGCATTGGAACAAATACATACAATAATTAAAATATATAACATCTGAAAGAAGAGGATCGACTACCAAAATATGTTTTGGAATGGAAACCTGAGGGGAGACGAAGCAGAGGAAGACCTAAAACCTCCTGGAGTCAGGGAATATGTTTATATATGAAGGAGAAACATCTACAACCAGGAGATTGGATGGACCAACAAAATTGGCTATTAGGAATCGGACGATGTCAAAGACATTATTCAATTGATGATCTATCTATCTAACATCTGAAAAGAAAACTTTTTTTTTTCCAATAACAAGGTATTCATGAAATTCTAATTATTCCATTAGTTTCTTATCATCCCAATAATGGTCACTTTAGGAAGTAATTTTCAAATATGGGAATTCTTGATGATGTTGGCAGTCCATGATAGCTTGCAAGTCATAATAGAGGAAGATTGGCTGAGGTATTATATCAATACAGCACAAATGTTCCACCAGGCAGTTGTATCCAGTAATGAGTTGGAATTTTATTTAATATATGTAGGAAATAACTCTATGAGGTTTTTAATTATTAATGAGTTAGTTATTTTGATTCACCTCATATTTCTTGATTTTTATGCAAACCTGGTTTTGTCACTTTTGTGCGACATTTTCAATGAGTTAGAAGCATAAAAAATGTCACACAAAAGCGACGAAACCAGGTCTGCATAAAAATAAAGAAATATGAGGTGAGTTAAAATAACTAACTCATTAATAATTGGAATGTTGGTAGAACTATTCTTTTGAGTTTGTCAGGAATCTTCATTTTTATATCCTTCCATGTCTCATCTAGTGTTCTGTCAGCTGTTTCTCTATGGCAAGCATCTCTTATTAAAATTCATCGGAGAACATTTTGTTTAAACAACTCACCTCATAGGATTCATGCTTCCATGATACCGCGATTTCAAACACAGTCGTGTTCATCTTCAGCCATAACTTTGTTTATTCAGTTGAATCTTCATACTGTTGTAGGAAAAGTCTATCTCTATCTTTCTTATCTGTCGTGCCTTTTTTTTTTAGCTCGAACATCTGCATTCTCATTTCCTGTAATCTGGCATTGATTGTAGTAAAATTGTTAATTTTTTTTATTAGTGCTAAAATTCCTGTATGGAAGTAGTTACTTCTTTAGATGCTGGTAATACTATAGTTTGTTGTACTGCTTTGTAGTAAGATGGGACAATGGCATTTAGTATAGGTTACAGAGCTTTAACATATTGAATATATCCATGCTGAAAGTTCTCTATGTGAAAAGATCTCTATACATAAATATTACATATTAAATAAATCTTACCTGTGGTGATGTGTTGAGCCATGGTTTACCTCCTGGATTTTCAGAATCATCAGGAAAATATGAATTGACTCCACCACATGCCACATTTAGCACAAAGTAAAACTGTAAAAATATAGTAAAATTTTATCATAGGATAGTTTCTTAAAATATAAAACCAATAAGTAAAAGTTAAAAAATATAAAATTGCTACCTGAAATCGGACGAGAAAACCAGTTGGTAGACCAAGAATGAGGTGGGAGAATAACATAAATATGATTTGAGGGAAGTAGATTATACAAGGGATGATTGGAAAACATTAGCTCAGGATAGGGATGTATAGAGAGCTTATGTCCGTGTGATCATGAACCTCTGGATTTGATAGTGCCAGTGAGTTAGTTAGTTAGTTAGCTACCTGAGACCTCAGTTGTCCTCAATCATATAATGCTGTGAAATATCAAGAAGGCCTTTTGGAACATATGTTCCATCTTCTGCTTGTATAGTATATTTCTATTTGTATTGTATATTTCTTGATATTTCACAGCATTATATATTATAGTTGAGAACGACTGAGATGTCAGGTAGCAATTTTATATTTTTAGTGGCTGATAGGGGAATGCTCACCAGATATGGCGGGTACTGGGGAAATAAAATACCCAGGGCGGACCAAAACTAGCGCTGCTGCCTTGCAGTAAGATACTGGACTATCAAAGGCTAGAGGAAGAAAACCTTGAACAAAAATTACCCGTCCCCCCAGGTTGGGGGTTGATGCATCGAACCAGCTCCTCGTTGATCATAAAAAGAAAAAAAATGTTAAAAAACCAAACATCATGCCTCGGAAAAACACTCTAGGATGATTAAAGCTAAGGAAAAGGACTTTGAAAATTGGCACATCGAATATTCAAGGCAGCAGAAATAAAATGGAGGAAGTAATTAAAGAAGTAGATGCAATGAAATTAGATTTGGCTATTTTAACAGAAACAAAGAAGAAAGGCACAGGAAATGAAACATTTGAAGGAAGATCAATGGATGGACGGAGAGGAATGGCACTTGGTTTCCGGAAGACGACAGCAGCTGCCATGATACCGGATGATGATGATGATGAACTTTTACATAGTGACCTCACTGTGTTTCATAATTAATTTTAAAAGTATTGAAAATCAATATGGTTGATAAATGGGAAATAAGGTTTGCAAACCTTATGAGGTTGGGTGTCATTCAGTAGACCTTTTAAAATTAAGATGAGATTTCTTTAGTCATTTTGCAATCCTAAGTCCCATTTCAGAATTATATAACTTTAAATCAGCCTCAAGGTCTTGTGATCAGAGTTTCTGGTTACAGTTCATGATGCCCAGGTCCGATTCCCATTTAGACATCAATATTTTTTTTCTTAAAGGAAATTAATTTTGTGGTCACTCATGGTCTGAAATTTAGGTTAAATTTAGATTTAAGGACTGTCCTGGTGTTTCATTATCATCAGGATAACAGAACACTGGCTTCTAGGTACCCCAACATCAAAGTGGGTTAAATATCGTCAATGCCGGGAGAGAATCCCACAAATGTTGTAAGACAATCTGGTGGCATTGGACAAAAAAGAATAGGATCGATACATGATTGTCTACCTTTTTCACATTGTTTTTTAATAACATTAATTCTTGGACTAAATAATATAATACAAAGAAAAAAACAAGCTAATTGATATCAAGGACTACCAAAAAAGTAAAATAAAAATGAAAAGTTTAGAAAACTAAAACCCAACTATAAAAAAATTCCTAAAATTTATAAACTGAAAAATAGAAAACAAGAATCATTGATTGTTTTTACAGTTGGAAGCAAGCTTTAAGAATGTGTAAATAATATAGATTTACCTCTGATTGAGGAAACAATAAATGATGCTTCATTTTTATTTATAGTTTACTAAAAATTTAAGATTTTTTCTAATCATCTTTTAGTTTTTAAAGTTTTCATTTTTTAAGTAACTCCCCATGCAGGTAACAATTGGTATTTTTTAATAACTATTCTATGGGAAGTAACACTTTGAGGCAAGTTATCAATATTACATAATTAAATCAAACATTTTTACATCTCGCCTCATAAAAATATGTATTTCTCACTGACTAGTTTCAGAGGCATCCCATCCATCATCAGCTAAGCTCCAACTCGGAGTTGTTATTAACACAAAAATTATTAATAATGTCAGCTAGTTACAGATAAAATTTTTGATAATAAAATACTTTTTGCCCATCTTCAAAATAGACTCCCCTTAAATTAATTTTTATATAAAGTTTGCATGTGCAGATTATGGAACATACTGTATACTTTTATGGAATTAATTGATTAGTTTTTGGTTCTATTAATGCCACATCGGAAACTGGTCTACTCTATATATACTGTATACTTTTATGGAATTAATTGATTAGTTTTTGGTTCTATTAATGCCACATCGGAAACTGGTCTACTCTATATTCCAAAATGAAAAAGAAATATATTCTGACCATTGAAGAGATGGTGTGAACAACTACTTTGAAATGGAACAGGCCGGAAGGGCTAATCCTTGATGGCAATAATGATGGTGACCAATGACAAACTTAAGTCTTGTGCCTTAGTGCACAGTTTAAGGTATTATACTACCTGGATGTAGAGCTACAGAGCATGTGCTGGTTCAATACCCTATGGGGGAAGAAATTTTCTCATGAAATTTTGGTCAGTATGGTGCCTACCCACCATTATGAGGAGTTTGGGTAGCTGTAATAAGTTTTAAGTCTTTAAGGCCTGTTGTATCATAGAGTTAATCCCTTCCAAGCCTAACTTTATATTTATTTTAAAAACAAAAATAAAATTTATCTACATATATAACACTGAGCAACAAAAAAGAAACATTTTTTTTTTTGCCTCAGAAAGAAAAATATGTGATTCTGGTAGTATTTTTTCTCCTGAATTCAAATATGATATCGGGTTTTCTCCATCATGCAAGGTTTCCGAGAGACAGGCATTTATAATTTCAAACACTTCAATATTTTCTACATTCGTAACTACACAATATTCGAACATTCGGACTCGCCTAGAAAGTAAGAAATTATGATTTTCTGCTATATTTTGCCTGTGGAGCATCTCTCTTGATGATTCAACAATAATCGGCCAGCATATTAAGATTCCATTTACCTTGATATCTCTTTTCCATAGCTGAAATCTCCTGATGAAAGTGTTCCCCATTTTATTTTACAATGGATAAATAGACAAAAAAACGTTTATTAAAAAAATAATTATTTAAATTGAAATTGAAATAAAAAAAAAATGTGTGGGTGATGGAAACATTCCAAATACATATTTGAAAATGTGATAAAAAACTGCAAGTACAACTATTGGTACTAATGAGACGAAAATCATGTTGACCAGTGTAATCATCCTTCAGAACACATTTATGAGGATTTTAAAATTAAAAAAAAGAAGATTGGCTTTTTGGAACTTGAAAGGATATATGCCTATGAATGGAATTCAAACATTTCACTGTAATGTCTGCAGAAACTGAACACATTTTTAAAAATTGATTTAACATCAAATTTATGTATAACAAATACATTATATCAAAAATAAACTGAATTTTGAATCATGTTTACTCTAATACACACTAGGCTTGAAGGGTCAAATTAAATTTCTTACTTACAAATGAATGACAAGATATGATAATATTTACCGGTTGATCATATGGTGCCATTTTAGTTTTCCAAGGGTTGTCAACTTTTCCAACTTGTGAGTCAAAATCTCCAAGTTCCCAGAATCCACCATCAGGAGGTGTTACTGTTCCAATAACTTCATTATCAATACTGAATTGTAAGTGATCTGAAAATAATATAGCATATTATTGAAATGATTCATGCAGAAAGGGCCTCAATACACTTCTTTTCACAAAATTGAGATTTTTATGTTAGTATTTTCTGCATTTCATCTCTTAGGGATTGTCATTGGTGGGAGTGCTTGCATGTTTCATTGATCCTGAGAGATATGTCAGCAGTAGCATTGCTACTGACAGGACTTCCTATGCTGAACAGGTCTTGGGTGAGAAACCAGATGAAAAAGCAATCCAGAAGAGAATGTCCAACAACACCGAAGGTGGAAGAGCAAGTTCGGTTTTATTAATAGCAGAGATAGAGATGATATGTCCATGGGTAGGAAGAACTCAATAGTTATAGAGAAGGCATCTCCTAGGGGAGAAACTCTTAAAAAATCTTGCCCTCCATGTTGGGAGCTGGACGTTAGGTACACACAAAATATATATTTTATATATATATGTCCACTGCTGTGGTCTCGAGGTACCGTGCTGCCTTGTCACGCAGTGGGCCCGGGTTCAATCCCCAGTTGAGGCAGTTTTTCTGGGTGACATTTTTATCGGGGTTTTTCCTCACCTGTAAGACAAATATCAGGAAAACTTTAAGGCCCAAACAGTCCCCGAAATCATATGGCCATCTTCATTATCATCATCATCATCCTTCACCAGTGTGGAAAGCAACGGGAAGCTACCACACCTACAATTCCCTAGTAAAGCTGCAAGCATAGCATGAAAATGCTATGATTGCAGTAAAGGACCTGCCCTCAGGCAGAATTACTATATATATATATATATATACACACACCCACAATGAGAGGTTATAAAAACATTTTAACAAAAATCCATGTGCAGATGATTCTGAAAATATTGTTATAGTAAATTATAAGGAAATTGACTTAAAAAATCCACCCCAAATTATTATGATCACTTTACCAATATTCTTTTGCAATTTATGTTGGCATGGTTCAAGCTTTAACCACCCCGGTTCTTTTTCTCTTTTCACCTTAAACACTGCAAACACTTGTTTAGAAAAATATAATGATTTATTTGATAGGCATAAACCCATATAAATTGGCACCATTAGATGCTTATGTGAATATATTAAGAAAACATTTTGATCTGGAATTATGGTTTTAAAAAACTTGTTACCAGGTGTCCATTCAAGTTGATATAGATGAAAGTCCTGGTCATATCCCTGTCCTGCTGCAGTACGTTTTTCAAAATGTGCTCGCTCATAACCATTAAGAGGCCAGAATGGTCCAAAGTGTACAGTTGATGAACTTAATTCTGTACCTATATTTTGTCCATTCTGTACAAGGTTTTTGTTTCCTCTACTTTCCATAAGATCTATTTCTCCAGAAGCAGGCCATGAACCATACTCATTATATCTTGGCAATAACCATATTGCTGGAAACAAATATATTATCGTATTATGATTATTTTACATAAAAATTCTAACATAACTTGACAGAAAAATATACATTTATCTAATACTCTTAATTTAACAATAAAGTTCTCTTCCTTGCGTCCCAATATGATACATCTGGAGGACTTTGCATATTTTGATGTGGTGTATATCCATTTCCATTAATGAAATTACACTTTGTTTACATATTTATTTATTCACGAATGAGTGTTGTTCTTATTTTCTGCATCTTGTCCAAAATTTACCCATGTTTATCCAATTTTCTGAATTTACCATTAACTCATAACATGCCAGTCTTTCACGATTTGGATTTAGAAATCCTTCCGCCAACAACTGATGCCTCCAATATTCTAAATTGTTACATTTGTTCTATGTATTTTATCTTCTAAGCTCCTGCACATTGGATGTATTCGCATATTTTGATCATCTGTAATTTTTAGAAATTTCGATGCCCCCAACCTAAACTAAGCAAGCCCTGATCTCTCTTTAAATCCTAGACTGCATATTATATGATTCTTTTCCCCAAACTCGTTTGAGGTCTCTTTAATTATCAATTAGATGCAATGGTCAAAAGGCAACAATGGATGGTAGGAATATCAAAATCAATTCTCCTAGATCCATTGAGATCATATAATTGAATATCAATTTTCTATTACTTTCCAGAGGTAAATTATAAGTCTTTAAAACTGTTCAATTTTTAATGGATCACTCTATAGTAAAAAAAAAAGGTAGAACGATCCCATTCAGGTATTAGGAGGTTAAGCTGCCACCTTTTTAGAGAATCAAGATATGTCAGCTGGGGTTTTAGCTCTGTGTGATGGCTGCTTTTATCCTCAGAACATATGTCTGGTACTCATTTCTTTTAGAGTCTTAATTGACCCCAGGAGCATGGTGCCACAGAAGGTTTAGGCCATTTAGTAATTGACCCCCGTTGGAACTTCAACCCTTGATCTTCTGGCTTGTAGTATATTGCCTTATTCAATTATGCTACAGCATACCCCATCACTCTGTAGTTCAATGTAGATATGTTGTTAACATTAATATTTAATTTTAGGAAGTTATATTTTGAGGTTATTTTAATTATATTATTTTTGGTCTGGACATCTTACCTCAATATTAATGTTGATTTGTTCTTGGACATGTTTCAAAACAATTCTCTGTTTTATCTTCAGCTTTCCCAGACTGGTTTTATTTATGTTGCATTATGTTGCACCACCTGGATGTCGATGTCAGCTCCATCCTGTGGTTGGCCAAAGAACCTCCAAACAAGGTCACCCTCCATCGGAATATCAAAATTCATAACTCTGTTTCTGTTCTTCTGAATATAAATTTTTTCCCAAATAGTCAGCTCGTTTGTATTTTCTAACTGTTTTAATAATTTAGTGTCTGAATTTATATTATGTTTTTCAGACCAAACATGAGCAGCAACTGCAGATTTTTCAATTTCTCCATTTTTAATATTTCTTATGTGTTCTTTGGTTCTAATTTTTAGGTTTCTTTTTGTTTTCCCTATATATATCTTTTCACAACCCATGCATTCAATTTGATATATTCCTGACTTTTTATTTTTATCAGTTTTTTCATTTTTGTTGGTTTTTATTAGTTTATTTAAACTGTAGTTATTTTTTGGTGCTAATTTAATATTAAACTTCTCAAATATATTTTGAAATTTATTATGTACCCAGGGGTGATATGTGAATTTCCTATATTTTTTCATAGGTGGTTCTTCTTTTTCAAGATTACTTCTGTTTATCATTTTTTGTTTTTTATACTTTTCTATCCTTTTATGTACCATTTTTTCATCAAACCCATTTTCTCTTGCTACTTTGATTATGTGTTTTTTCTCATGTTTGAAATCTTCTTCGTTTAAGGGTAAGTTTACCAATCTATGAGTTAAACTATTAAATGCTGCTAATTTATGTCCAATTGGATTGAACCCTGTTGATTTTATAAAATTTTCCGTATGAGTTTCTTTCCTATGAATCCTGAATTCAATTTTTCTTTTTTCTTCGTTTCTGACCAATTTAAGATCCAAAAAAGGTATTTGTTTATTGTCTTCTATTTCTTTGGTGAATTTAATGTTTGTACTCTGTAAATTTAATAGTTTTAGGGAAAAACATGTAGAAGATTCCCTAAAACTATTAAATTTACAGAGTACAAACATTAAATTCACCAAAGAAATAGAAGACAATAAACAAATACCTTTTTTGGATCTTAAATTGGTCAGAAACGAAGAAAAAAGAAAAATTGAATTCAGGATTCATAGGAAAGAAACTCATACGGAAAATTTTATAAAATCAACAGGGTTCAATCCAATTGGACATAAATTAGCAGCATTTAATAGTTTAACTCATAGATTGGTAAACTTACCCTTAAACGAAGAAGATTTCAAACATGAGAAAAAAACACATAATCAAAGTAGCAAGAGAAAATGGGTTTGATGAAAAAATGGTACATAAAAGGATAGAAAAGTATAAAAAACAAAAAATGATAAACAGAAGTAATCTTGAAAAAGAAGAACCACCTATGAAAAAATATAGGAAATTCACATATCACCCCTGGGTACATAATAAATTTCAAAATATATTTGAGAAGTTTAATATTAAATTAGCACCAAAAAATAACTACAGTTTAAATAAACTAATAAAAACCAACAAAAATGAAAAAACTGATAAAAATAAAAAGTCAGGAATATATCAAATTGAATGCATGGGTTGTGAAAAGATATATATAGGGAAAACAAAAAGAAACCTAAAAATTAGAACCAAAGAACACATAAGAAATATTAAAAATGGAGAAATTGAAAAATCTGCAGTTGCTGCTCATGTTTGGTCTGAAAAACATAATATAAATTCAGACACTAAATTATTAAAACAGTTAGAAAATACAAACGAGCTGACTATTTGGGAAAAAATTTATATTCAGAAGAACAGAAACAGAGTTATGAATTTTGATATTCCGATGGAGGGTGACCTTGTTTGGAGGTTCTTTGGCCAACCACAGGATGGAGCTGACATCGACATCCAGGTGGTGCAACATAATGCAACATAAATAAAACCAGTCTGGGAAAGCTGAAGATAAAACAGAGAATTGTTTTGAAACATGTCCAAGAACAAATCAACATTAATATTGAGGTAAGATGTCCAGACCAAAAATAATATAATTAATGTTGTTAACAGTTTCTGACACTTGGCTATTAACATTCTTAAAATCTAGTTGTGATTATATTAATTACTTCCTCTCTGCTCTTGGGAAAGTCCAGTAGACTGAACAACAAGACTGAGGAGGATAAACTATTAAAACTTCTTACCTGGCCAGAGCCAATCACCAGCTGGTAGTTTTGCTCTTACTTCAGCTTTGCCATATAAGAAACTGAAAGAATATACGGTACGCATTCTTGCAGATACAACAGGATTTAGTAAATTTTGAGCTGTTCCTCCTCTTTCACATCCATAATCTTGAGGGTTTGTACACCTATTTATAAATATATTCGTAAATTTAAACACAAAATCAATGGGAAGTCAAACTATGAGGAAATTTTATCAAAGAACTTGAATTGGTTCTTTACACCTCACCTGATATTAGCCCTCTCACTTGGATCAGTTTTGAATGTTCTGCCATCATCAGCCAAAGACTGCCTATTAACATTTTTAGGAATTAATACTATGAGGTATTATTTATTTAAATATATTTTTTTTATCGCCTCACCTCATATTCTTCTTCTTCTTAGACTATACCCTGTCTGCTCTTAAAATGATCCTTGCTTTTCATTGGTTATGGACACCGACGTATGTTATAGAAGCAATAAGTATGCGGAAAAGTAGTTCCCTTCATTAAATTAAAAATATGTCCTCTGAATATGCTTGTTATTCTTCATGAATGAAAATAATAATTCAAAACATACAAAATACTTTA
Source organism: Diploptera punctata (assembly GCA_030220185.1). Taxonomy (NCBI): domain Eukaryota; kingdom Metazoa; phylum Arthropoda; class Insecta; order Blattodea; family Blaberidae; genus Diploptera; species Diploptera punctata. The sequence goes on along the minus strand of JASPKZ010009814.1, from coordinate 364,779 downwards.
AAATATACCTAATAAATAAATTACAACTTAAAATAGTTTATTACATATGGGTGGTGCATTTGAGTCATGCTTCAATCGATTCTCATGAAACAAAATGGCTGAAAGTATTGAGTCTTCTGTTGCTGTGTTGTCATCTCCCTGTCAAAAGTTACAGTAATTGTGGCACGAATGGCAGAAGGATATTGCTTCTACAACATATGTGGTGTCCATAACCAATGAAAAGCGAGCAGGTCACATGGTTTTGTTTTGACAAGGATCACTTTAAGAGCAGACAGGGTATAGTTTTGGATCCTTCTTCAGTTCCATCATCAGTATTTTCATGACCACTGTTATGTTGTCTTTAAGATCAGCCTCTTCAGGATTGGCTGCTTCAGGACTTCAGAAGAGGCTGCTTTTCAGGATGATATAACAACAGTTGCAAAAATATTGGTGATTGAACCAAATAAGGGTCCAAAACTAGTCTAAGAAGAAGAAGAATATGATGTGAGGTGATACAATTTTTTTTTTACTTAAACAAAGATTGATTGTTAAGATGTCCATTAGAAGCTCTGCACATCCTCTCCCTCTGCTGCCAGAGACATGAACTCTGATCCAATACTTTTCCCTGGAAATTTCAAAATATATGAGCTTATCTCTATTTTTCTGCATGTAGCTCTTCTCTCAAGCAGTGAGTTTGTTGGGAGAAGATCTACATCCAGTAAAATAGAGACAAGTTAATGAATTTTGAAATTCAAAGGTAAAAGGATTTGATTGTAAAGTTTGTCTGGCTAACATTAAGGGAAATAGAAGATGAGCAGAGTTTCCAATGAACATTTCAAAAATAGATTTTTGGCTGATGATGAAGGAGAAACTTTTTAAACCAGTCCAGCTGAGAGAGCTAATATGAAGTGAGGTTAAAAAAGATCAGTACAAATTCTTTGTTATTCATAAATGTTTATTAAAAATTGTATTAATGCCCTACAGAATAAAAGAGTACAGGTAAAAATGAGCTAAGTCTAGTTTAATACATTTTAGATGTATACCAGTAGACTGTTTTTTCTATTATCGATAGTTATTAATATTTTATTTAATAATGCCCCTTAATGGTGTAACTCATTAGCATTGCAGTTCAAATCTGGGCATGAAAGGTTCAACAAATTTTGCTCAGAGCCACTTATTTCAGGCTTGAGATTCTTGTACATGCTATAAATCTTTAACACATGATCCAAGACTTTACTTCTCTTCTGAGGAAAGCCATTGTCAGGATATATAAATGCCCTTAAAAGTCCATCAACCCAACAAGACTTGAACGTGGAAACCACTAGTTCATTGGGACCGAGTTTTGTATTATGTGTATAATTCCAAACAACTAGCCAATTCATTGGCATAATCAAACTGAAGGTCATGGCCTTGTGAACTTAAGATCTCCATACATCTGTGTCTTGAGCTCATATTTTCCAATAACTTCATATAATCATTTACATTCATCATATCATGGTTAATATTATTCTCCTGCCTCTTTCTTGGCCTACCTACTGGGGGCTTTCCCTCGATTTTCCCTACAAGAAGTTTCTTTGCCTCTTCTTCTTTCTGCAATCATGCCACATGTCCTGCCTATTGCTATCTACATAACTTAATGTGTATAATTCACAGATTTTAAATTTTAATTAATTGTAAATTAATTAATACTAGTGGTCACCCAGCGGTCGAAATTTGACCACAATTCATTAAATGTTTAAGTTTGTTACAAATATGTCATTATGCACTAATTTTCGATTTATTTTAAAAATAAGAACAATAGGAAATATGTGGTATAGCTTGGCCAAGACATATTTAAAAGCAATAACACATCATTTGACATTTGTATTTGGGCTGCGGAAAGGCTACTGTCTTTAACAGAGAGGAGACCCTTTAATTCCTTCCCATCGAAGGCTTAAAGGAACCGACCTGGACAGTAACCTAGTGTCCAATCCCTCAGCTTCTCGTGGTGCAGCTGTTAGTAATCATGCTTATGCATGATGAACGAAAGGGAAGGGCTACTCACCAACAAGCACTGGTCAGCTTGGTGAGCTTTTTTGACCGAATTGGTATTACTTCTCCTTCCCATACCAATTCCCTCTTTCAACTTTTCTATCCAGTCTCCCCTTGACTAACCTCTTGTTTCTTTCGACCCTGATGGTATTAGAGTATTCGAGGCCTAGGGGTTCATTTCTCCTTCCTACCTATACCTACTTTCTCTCTATGGGTGACGTAACCACCACATGTGGTGCCTACTACTAAACAGTTACAACTAGTTTATTGCACAGATGGCTCCAGCCTACCAAATGATGGTGGCACTGGTGCTGGTGCAGTATGTCCACTTTTTTCCTTTTATCGTAAACTAAACACAAATTCAACAAACTTTGATGGCGAAATTCTAGCAATTTTCTTAAGTTTACAAAATCTTTTATATCACATCCAAAAATTTACAAAAGTTGTAATTCTATGTGGCTCCAAAGCAGCCATTCTCGCTATAACATGAGACACAACACCCAAAAGCATCAAAATTATCGAATGTCTCAAAATGATAAAACAGTTATCCCGTCTACATAAAAAAAGTTGTACTTCAATGGATTCCGGCCCATTGTGGAGTGACAGGCAATGAAATAGCCGATTTTCTAGCCAAGAAGGGTAGCAAAATTGTTTCAAACCCAACTTCTACTCCAGTTTCCTTTCACTCTATCAAAAGAATCATCTCAAATAAATACATCAATAAACTTAGAGAAGAATACACCAGCAAAACATCTGGAAAGGAATGGGAAAATCTACAAGCTTATGACATTACTACATTACAAAGAAAATCTGCAGTAGCAACATTCAGACTGCTAACAGGACATGACTGCTTGAATAAACACCTACACAGAATTGGCATAACAGATTCACCTAAATGCCCTTTTTGCAATTTAAATGAAGATATGGAAAGAAACCATCTCCTCCATTGTCCAGCTTTTGTAGAAGAGACCAACCCTTCTGCTAAATATTGGAGTGCAAGAGAGCGAATGATTTCATTATCAAGTGCTCGACATTAGATACCAACCAACCAACCAACATTTGTATTTGGCCTACTATTATGTGTACAGGAATATATATATATCCATCCATAGTAATTCTGCTGGAAGGCAGGTCCTTCACTGCAATCATAGCATTTTCATGCTATGCTTGCAGCTTTACTAGGGAATTGTAGGTGTGGTAGCTTCCCATTGCTTTCCACACCGGTGAAGGATGATGATGATGATAATGATGATGGCCATATGACCGTTTGGGCCTTAAAGTTTTCTGACATTTGTCTTACAGGTGAGGAAAAACCCCGATAAAAACCTCACCCAGAAAAACTGTCCCGACCGGGGATCGAACCCGGGCCTGCTGTGTGACAAGGCAGTACGCTACCTCAAGACCACAGCGGTGGACATATATATATGTATGTATGTATCCCTTCTCTTTGTCTCTCACAACTGACCCCTCAGTGTTCTATGTCGTGGCATAAGGGAAGTAGGTGCGAATATGTAAATATAAAAAAAAATGTAATGAAATTACTGAAACCAAGATTAGACAGGGTTCTAAGCTACAAATAAAGGGTAGAGGGAAAGAGCCAGATAAGTTTAATATAATAAATTTGGGAATTTTAACATTATGAGGTTTTCTTAATAAGAATCAAATGAATCGTGAATTCTTCTTACTTCATATATCTATGTTGTTTAACCCTTAGAAGACTTGGTGGACAAATTTGTCCATACAATGTAAAGCCCCAAAAGACTTAGTGGATATATTTGTCCTTGATATAATTTTTTTTTTAAATATTAAAAAATCCAAAAAATAAATTTCAGGGATGTTATGAGTTGTTCAAACTTATTGTGTTATAGTTCAGGTATCCACAGAAAAAAACAATTTTTTTGTTCGTATATGCGCTCTAGTGTGGATTTAATCACACTTGGGGCATTTAAATTCCGGCCAGCAGCACAGCCTGGAATTTAAATACCCAGGCACTTAAAGGTTAAAAAACATAGATATATGAGGTAATCAGAATTCACAATTCATTTGATTCTTAACCAGGTAAGTCACTTTTTTTTTAAAGTGAGTCAGAAGTAACTTTTTACATACCGGTATCATATCATATCATAAAACTCCATAATTCTCACAGGACCAGTTTCTGAAGCAATCACTTTTTTCCTCAGCCAAAACTCAAACTGTTAAACTTTAGCTATCACCATCATCTTCCAAACTGCCATCTGGTACAGATTTGATGAACTTTGATAGTAAACCTTACTTTCCAGGAACTTCAAAATTTTTGGATATTTGTTCTTCTGAATGTATATCTTTTCCCAAATTGTTGTTAATTCCAAAGACTTACTCTAAATGTTTCAGAAGTTTAGTTTCTTTTCCAATTTAGCAATTCTCTAGCAAACTATGAGCTGCAATTTACCAATTTTTCAGTACCGGTATCACCATATTTTATATTTCATACAAAACAGCACTTTAGAGTAGGGATGTATGGGAACAAATTATTATTTTTGAAGAGAAAAATATATATGGGGAGCTTATGTCCTTGTGGCTAATAACTTCCAGATTTAATAGTGCCAGTGAGTTAATTAGGTAATCGTGGAAACAATAGAAAGTTGTGAAATTAAGGTCATTCTTTTCTGCAAATGATTGTAAATGTATTGACTATTACATACTCATCAGCAGGGGCTCCACCATTGAGGTTAAGTTGACCAGATGACAAGTAAGCTTCACTACCATATGCATCAGCTGTTAGTGTGGGTTTGATGAATAGTATTCCATCCCTCACATAACTGTTTGAGCGATTGTTGTTGTATATTTCAAATTCCCAGTTCTGCAAAAAGAGGTAAAAAAAATATCAAAATTTGCTTTGAATGATCCTACTTGTTTCCATATTTCACAACTATATAATAAAAATGGTTTCATGTTACTACAGTAAGTAGAAAACAAACCAAGTTGTTAGCAGTAGAAATTAATTTTTGGAGGTGATTGATAAGAATTTCAAGAGGGGATAAAGTCAGAAACAGCACAATAATGGAAATCATGCAAGTTGAAAAAAACATATAAGAAAAAATAGAAGAAAAAGTTTGAAATGGTATGAACACCTCATAAGAATGGAAGAAGAGAGAATGTCAAAGAAGATCCTTGATTAGAAAGCTAATTGAAGAAGTGAAAGAGACAGAAACTAGAGAACGTTGGATAGATGGAGAAGTATGGAAGCTAGAGATTTGAGGGAAGAAGATGCTTTAGACAAGAACTTCTGGCGACAAATTTAATCACTTTGATTTGAAGGAGAAACACTGTATTGTGGAATATCTAATATATAAAAATGAAAGTTTGTTTGTTTGTTTGTATTTTATGTGCTGCCATACTGTTCATCTGATTGTGATGGGGCTTTTTGCAAAATGTTCAGGATATTCCCGGGATGAACATAGGCTATAAGAGTGTTGTGATACTCAACTCCTACATCCTTAAAAATCACTCTTTGTAGTGAAAAACGTGAAAAAAAGTCCCGCTTAAATGGCTTACACTGCCCAAACCATAATAAATACATAAAATTAATGTACACAGAATTGAATATCTCAAAAAACTCTACAAAAACGTCTGTGACAGTTTGTGTTTGTTTATCTTTTACAGATAACTCACATAATCATTTTTTGTCTTTCATTGATGCCCAGAAGATCGGGATAAGTAGATTCCCGGACAAGCATAGCAGCACAAGGCGGGTATTCTTTTATGAATAACTCAAAAATAACAAATTTTGTCTTTCAGTTCATTTATGCCAAGTACATTGGGATATGTCCAGGACAATGCTGGGTAATCAGCATGGGGTATAAAAATAATAACGATATAAATTTATAATTATTTTTCCTTTTACTTATTCAACTAATCACAAAAACACATTATCATTTATTTAGGCATAGCAGCGCATGCTGGGTATTAGCTAATTCCTAATAAAAAAAATGTTATTATTGAATGTTTAATAAAATATATTAAAATGCCATAATTTTATTCTGTGCAAAATTCTCTCCTGACAGATTGTGTCCCTGTAAAAGCCAAGAGGCTACAAAAGAAGAGATTAAACTAATGTAAGGAAAGAATAATTTCCCCCTTCAGGTTTTTCATGTTACAAAGAGAATATTTGGCAAACAGCAAGAATTCAGTTACACATTGTTGAACCTTTGCTTTTGTAGAGGTTGAGCTTGGGAATGTAGTACTTTATATTTGCAACTGATTAATTCCTTTTTTGGATAAGTGTACCCTATAAATTAAAAACATGGCAAAAATCAACAGTTTCATCAAACAAATAATTGTTAAACATATAAAGAAACAAAAAAGAAAAAATTACATAAATAATATAACAAAACTTGAAAGAGAATCTGATGATAATAAAACATGGGTAACATTAACATATACAGGAAATGAAACCACAAAACTAGCCAGAACTTTGAAAAAAATTAATAAAAACATTAACATAGCTTATAAAACAAGAAACAAATTAAACAACATAATATACAATGGCATAGAAGAACACAGCAAATTCAACAACAAGGGAGTCTATAAACTAATGTGTAAAGATTGTAATCAATTTTATATTGGCAGGACAAGCAGAAATTTTAATACAAGATATAAGGAACGCCTAAAAGATTTCATACACATGGGTGTTAAATCAAGCTATGCTAAACATCTCATTAACACAGGTCATCGAATGAACACAATTGAAAATACTCTCACGATAATCCACCGAGAAAACATTCCAGCTAGGGTAAATATATTTGAAGACCTCGAAATTATAGAGGAAATAAACAACACCTCACTTAATGAGAACGCACCCCAGCCAAACCCATTATACAAGATTGTCAAAAACAAGTCAGTTGCTGCTACAAACAGTTGGAGTATACATCATCGTAAACAAGAACAACGAGTAGCAGAAGCTCAACCTGCCGAGGATGGAAGTTAACTTCTGAAAGTGATCCAGTTAATTTTATATACACCATTTTAACAAAGTTGAGGACGATGGCACCTGCCAAAAGGTACATTTTAATTTTAACTTTTATCTTATAAATTATTGGGCTATAGCAAGGAGATACTAAAGCCAACACGCACACACTACTGAGTAACACTAAGAAATTGGGACTGGAAGTAAAATCAATAAAACTAAATACATGGTCACACACAGAAATACGTTATACGGGTATAATGGAAATGGACAGCTAATGACAAATAAGGGAAATATTGAGGAAGTGGCTGAATTCCATTACCTAGGAACAATAATCACAAATAGGAATGAGATGCACAAAGAAATTAAACATAGGCTCAATACTGGAAATGCATGCTATACGCATTACAGAGACTCTTGACATCCCAACTCCTTTAAAAAAAACGCTAAACTAAAAATCTATAAACTGTTATTCTACCAGTTATATTATATGGTTACGAAACATGGACTCTTACTTTAAAGGAGGAAAGGAGATTATGAGTATTTGAGAATAAAGTTCTTAGGAAAATTTTTGGATGAAAGAGAGATGAACAGACAGGTGGATGGAAAAGACTACATAACAGTGAACGACATGGTCTTTATAGGAAGCCAGATATAATAAGAACAGTTAAGTCTCATAGACTTCGATGGGCAGGACATGTGGCACGAATGGAGAATGAAACACATCCATGGAAGCTTCTTGTAGGAAAACCGGAGGGAAAACACCCAGTTGGTAAACCAAGAATGAGGTGGGAGAATAAGTTTAACCATGATTTGAGGGAAGTAGATTATACAGGGAATGATTGGAGAACATTAGCTCAGGATACGAATGTATGGAGAGCTTATGTCTGTGTAGCCATGAATCTACGGGTTTGATAGTGCCAGTGAGTTAGTTAGTTAGTACCTATAAATTTTGAAAATTATTGTAAAATTACTTACTCCTCCACCTGCAGCTGTCTTTTCATGGTTCCAAGTGTCAAAGTCTAAAACATCAAATTCTTCATCGAATATGAGGTCTCCACTGCAGATTTGTGATGGAGCTTTGGATCCCACAGCTTTTGTACTAGATTCAGTACATTGAGCAGAAGCTCCTGCTATCACACAAAGAAGCAGCAGAAGAGCTCTCATCTTCTTGCTGCTAGTAAAATAGTGTTTTTAACCCATGTATGCTCTAGATATTTAAAAGGATCCATTTACATTTCACAACATGACATAATAGTAGAAACCAACTGTGTAAACAAGTTAATTATAATAGACTAAGATAAATTATGTTTGTTCTTATTTATTGTTTTTTATGATTTATGAAGGAAACATAATAAAAGATGTAGAAAATAAGTATGTACATATTTTTTGTCATCCACCACTGTGGTCCCGAGGTAGTGTGCTGCCTTGTCACGCAGCAGGCCCGGGTTCCATTCCCCGGTTGGGATAGGCTCCTGGGTGAGGTTTTTCTTGGGGTTTTTCCTCACCTGTAAGACAAATGTCAGGAAGCTTAGGGCTCAACGGTCCCCAAAAATAATCCGGTCATCATCATCATCATTATCATCATCCTTCACTGGTGTGGAAAGCAACGGGAAGCTAACACTCCTATAATTCCCTAGTAAAGCTGCAAAGCATAGCATGAAAATGGATGGATATTTTTGTCAATATGCTAGAAACTGAAAAGTCAAGGGTTCGAGTCCAGGTTGGATCAGGATTTTTAAACTGACACAAACCTTCTGGTGTCCCTATGGTCTTGGGATTGACTCAGCCTCTAATGGAAATGAGTACCACACATTTGTTCTGTCTTATGATAGAAAATGGAATATAAGGAAAGTAAAATCAATGTTTGTACTGGGAGCCTGTGTGGAGAAGATGGTATCTCATTAACATATAATGGGTTCAAATCCCCGTTCAGGCATTAATTTTTCTTTTCATGTAATATATACATACATGTATTTTTATAAGGACAACCTCAATAGCTTCATTCCATCAGAATTTGCTAAAAGTAAAATTTGGACAACATATTTGAAATTAGGAATTTTTATTGTATATGAAATACAGTATAGATAGAATAGGTAATTATTGATTTAATTACAATGCAGTGTTTTGATATAATAAATATATTTACAATAAAGATACACATTTATAATATTCACATTCAGGAACAGTTATTGACATTATTTCTACAAATTTATGTTGAACAAATATTATATCTTCTAAAAATATATCTACAAAGGTTAAACTATTTATGCTTTTAGAAATTATTGCTTTCATGTTTTCCTTGAGTATCAAATATAACATATATTTAGTTTATAAATATTATTCATTCCCTCATGTAATTACTGAGTTTATGTAAGTTTTGAAACAGGCATACACACTTTTGAACAGTTTTTGTAAAGGACTACAAATTAAAATGGTTTTGAAGCAGTGGTGTCATAAGTAACATTATAACTATAGTCTTTTTTTTATTTTTTTTTCAATGATAAACTAAGTCTACAATTTTTTTTTTCATTCAGTTATCCATTTCATACTATTGGTCATTTAATGCATTTTTTTCCCATGGCACAACAGGCCTAGAAAGCCCTTGGCCTACCAGTCTGCTGCTTGGCCTCACATGCACATGTATTAATCACAGAGATAGAAGATCATCCAGCCAGTGTAGGGGTGACATTTGATCAGCATATTGGGTCCCCAGCTGTTATAGCTGGTTTTCTCAACCTGGAGTCGCTACATAGTGTAGCTACCCAAATTCCTCACAATGCTGAGTGGGCCCTAATTTTTTTCTCCAATTTTAATTAAATTCTTTGCTTCATGCAAAAAATTATTAACTATCACATTTTGTTTATTGACTAAAATTTTTACTTTTTTTTTAATAACTCAAATTCTTCTTTATTGTCTGGACAAAATTCCATGAAAAAAATTCTTCCCCCATGGAGACTCCAACCAGCATAAGTCCCATAGCTCTGCACAAAGGCATCTTGCTTAACCACTCGGCTATGGTCTGGAGTTTAATTATAACAGATAATGCACCATTTTTCACATATTCAAACTTAATAGACTAGAATGATACTACTTAATACTGTATTATTCTTTTAATCCTGAGGTATTCTGCATCGTTCCATACCATTAAGAAAATGTATTGTTGAAAGGACATCACATTTATTAGGGAAGGAAAATCTTAAACAATTACAAAAAAATTAAACTTGTGTTTTAATTTTTGCAGCTTTTATTTTAAATTCATCACTCACACTGAAGGGCAAATTATGTTTTAATTATATTTGAAGAGAAAAATATACACTCAGACTGGGGTTTGAACCCAGGACCTTTCGCACTTTAGGCAAATGCTCGATCAACTGAGCTATCTGAGAAACTCCAATCTAAATGCAAATCTTTCTCTTATATATGCTGTTAATATGTTTTAATATTCAAATAATGCAATTCAAATAATATTGCAATTATATATGATTAAATTTACACATTACTTATTTTAGGAATTCACACTATGCAGTATATTCATTTTTTATCACTCACCTCATATTGTTGTTCTTTTTTTTTTACTATAAACTAGTTTTGGAACATAGTTTCTGTTCCATCCTCAGTATCGTCACGACCGTTGTTCTGTCGTCTTGAAGAGCCGTTCTTTGCTCCTTCCATTGGGTGACTGGTTTCGAGGTTTTTCAGTCAGCCAATGGAAGGAGCGAAGGACAGCTCTTCAAGACGACAGAACAACGGTCGTGATGATACTGAGGATGGAACAGAAACTATGTTCCAAAACTAGTTTATAGTCAAAAAGAAGAACAATATGAGGTGAGTGATAAAAAATTCTACCTAAATTTACACATATTTGTTTTGTTTATTTTGTATTTTTTGTAATATTTAGCTATTTTTAAGGTCATATTTGCTTGTATACTTCCCACTTTTTAAGTTCATAAACATCTGAACTTTACTAATGAGTTCTAAGATATTTATACAATCCTGATTCAAATGATATAATATTAAAAAAAACTATTTTTTGGCTTAAGCCTTTTATAATGCCTACATAGCATTGTTCAAGACACTTAGTAGACATTAAGTCAGTGTGACTTTATACTGTGTGAATATAAACATTTTTCACAAAAAAAAAGAGTATGAAAGCATATTTGAAACCAGCTTGGAAAATGTGTTATTTTAATTTCATTTCATTCAAATGAAATAAAAATAAAAAGTATATTTATTTTCTAGACCAGTGTATTAATAAGAGCACAAATACCAACAACTTATAATTGGTCATGGAATATGCCACAATAAATACAATATTTTAAGCGTTTATAGACTACCCTTCTTTGTACAGAGGAAGAGATCTTGCCAGAATTTTAAAACTACTAATTTAAAAGTCAATACTACCCATAACTTGGCGTTACTAGAATAACAAATCAAACATCCTCAGCTTCTCTGGATTAAGGTAATGTACACTACCTTAAACAAGTCAAAGTGTTTATTTAAGAAGTGATATTAATAATGATGTCAAAATTTAAAAATAAATAATAAGGATACATACTAGTGTCATTGGAAGCCCTGAATAGTTAATGGATAGCACACTATCATACAAAGCTAGAGATATTGGGTTCAAATCCTGGTTCAGGCATTAATTTTTCTTTTCAAAATAATATAAAACATATTATAAATCTATATTATTTTATGTAGGGGCCTACCCAAAACATGGACCATAACAAAGAAGGATTTAAGTAGAATTCAAGAATCATAGATGAAGTTTTTAAGAAGCATGCTTGGAAAAATGAATAGATAACAGAACATTAAATTAAGAGACATTTTGAGATGAAATCAAATGTTTCATACCTCTTCTCATATTAATCTTCTAAGTAGATCGCGAGGTTTCAAAACATTTTGAAGTTGGATAAAGTACAAGCTCGAATCTATGAACGCATTAGACCATAAAGTCGTTCTCTGCCTGTACTCTGCTGAGAAAGTTGCATCCAAATACGTTTTTGCATACTCAAAAATCTGTTCATGCGATAATAATTGTTGAAATTCCTAAGCTACCTGGTGAGGTGATTTAGCAGAGAAACGAATCATGAGCAACCTGATGGGAACCGATGGTAACCGATGTAGTTTGAAACCTTGCCGTGTACCTTGCTGCTTTATCCAAGATGTCGCACCTTGAAGACTTCAATCATGTTTTTGTTTTACGCAGAGAAGAGGAATTTGATAGAGTCTACCAAAGAATTCAACTGGAAGAACAGGAGAATCGGCATAATATTGCGTGAAGCAGACATCGTCATATATGGTATTATTTGCGGGATGCAAGCATAAATGCATTCCTCTAGCAGATGAAAATAACGGAAATGGTTTTATTGCTGAGAATTCTGGGTAATTTCTTGCCAATATTACGAAAATGATGACTTTCATGCATGACCAGTTAGTGGGTAGCTAATTCGATCTTTGCACTTGCTCATGGAAAGTCAGCTCACCAGTGATTGGAAGTAATTTGAGTAGAGACTAATGTATTTGCATGCGGCCCTTATGGAGGATAGTAGAATAAGATGGTATGGCCACGTTAAAAGAATGAATACTGAAGGGACACCAAGACAAGCACTGGAATTTAGATTAGGAGGGAAGAGAGCAAGAAGTAGGTCAAGTGTAGATGGAAAGAACAAGTTAAGATGAATGAAAAAAAAGAGTTGAATGGATGGAAATGATGGAAGAGGGGACCTGGAATGACTGAGATAGGTGGAGACTTTTGTCCATAACTTGACTCCTGGAATGGGGACCAGTTCTAGATGAAGAATAAAACGAAGACAAGAATGGAAAATAGACATTTTCATTTATGAACTGAAATGCAGCCTAACTTGTGTAAACAGAGAGAATTTTAAACTGTTATCAATGAGAGGAAACGTACTACTGTTTTTTGCTTTCTACTATTTTCAATAGTTACATGACAGGCAAGCAATGACTGATTACAGATTGTCTACTAATGGCTTGTTCCTTCAAATTTTTTGTATATGTAACTTATTATAACCTTTAAATGTAGTCCATCACAAAAAACTGCATAAACGAAGCAAATTTTTCAGCATTCAAATTTATGGTTCAATTTTGCTGGTTTACAGAAGATATGTTTATTTCTGTTAACATTTTATATATCCTGTTATGTTACAAGAAAACAGAGATGGCTGCCACTAGATCAATTTTTAACTTACTATTTAAAAAAAAACTCCTGCTCTTAAAGGCTGGATTCTTCTGACTTTTTGAGAATACTTTTCTTATTTTATCTCAAAGGCATATACCGACTATCGTCATGAAAACCAAAAATTGCAACTGCTAGAGCAATTTTTAAATTATTGCTTCAGGAGTACCCCTACTCCTAAAATGGTCCAATTTTGTTGATTAATGAACTTGACCTTACTTTTCTTAATTGATTGCCATGTATTAAGTTTGGTTGAAAAATAATTATAGCTGCTAGAGCATTGACAGAGACACATACATATATATAATTTTGTTATGATTATTTTCGGTGTCTACTAAATAGGATCAGTGAAGATTTGTAAAAAAAAATAAGTAATCTTTCCATGAGAACAACCTTAATGTTTACATTCCTTCGGAATTTTCTAAAAGGAAATTCTGACATCTTCTCCTCCATACAAAAAATAGGTGGTAACATTCAGGTGGGTTTTTTAAAAATCAATCACTAATGATAGTACAATTATTAATATATTGGGTTTTGTTTTAGGATAATGACGACAAATTAAAGAGCAAAAACTTTGATGTAATCAACTTGTAATGCTGCATTCTCACCATTGTTAACATCACGTTGCCATGTTGGAAGCCATTGGTTTCGCCCATTCCAGAAATCTGTTGCAGCCTGTAAAGATGTTACAAGATTTGGTAAGTACTGATCATTTATGAATAAATCTTTAGTTCATCGATTTTAGTAATATGCTTACAAGGAGAACAATAAAAACACAGTATAAATTAATAAATTATCATTTAAAATGTTTTAAATTGTGAAATGGCTTTAATATTAATACAGTTATAATAAAGTGTTGGCTGCGGTGGACTACTGGTTATGCTCCTTGCCTCTGGTCCCGAGGGTCGCGGGTTCAAACCCGGCTGGGGTCGATGGATTTTTTAGGATGGAAAAATCCAAGGAGCAAGTCCTCCGGGAGGGACTTTAAGCCATGGGTCCCGAGTCTGAAGATTTTCAGGCTCGTAAAAAATCCTTAAGCCTGAATGAAAAGGCCTTTAAGCAAAATTTACCAAATTTTCCCGTCCTAGTACTACCTTGGTTTCCTAGATGTCAGTATAAGGCGGAAAGCTGACCACAGACCACTCAAAATGACATCTATACGAAAACAAGTGTAACTAAATTAGTATGGTTCAAATTTTTCCCTGTAGGGGGAGAGCACCTAAATCTCTGTAATGGGAAAACATGGGCTTACAATGCAATACAATATAATAAAGTAACTTATTTTGAAAAGAAAAAAATAATGCTTGAATCAGGACTTGTACCATGGACGTCCAGTTTTGTGCACCAATATACAGGCCATTATACCATTCAAGACACAATGCAAATGCCAACATTTCTTTCCTTATATACAAATCTCTAATCATACAAAGGCAGATAGATGGTGCTACTAATAGCCAATGGATAGCTTCTATTCAATAAGTATTTTTTTAATGAGAATTTTACACTATCTTTTAAAGCAGAAAGCTTAATATTTTGTTGTTATATAACATCAAAATGTCAGCCGCAATGGACCAACAGTTATGCTCCTTGCCTCTAGTTCTGAGGGTTGCAGGTTCAAATCCAGCCAGGGTCGATGGATTTCTTTTAGGATGGAAAAAATCCAAGAAGTAAGTTCTCCAGGAGGGACTTTTAAGCTGTGGGTCCCAAGTCTGAAGATTTTCAGGTTCGTAAAAGATCCTTAAGCCTGAATAAAAAAGGCCTCTAAGCAACATTTACTGACCTCAACTCCTAGTGATACCTTAGTTGCCTGTTAGATGTCTCATTGGGTCAGTGTGTTGACCACATGCCATCCATGACATCTATGAGCAAATATGGTAACTAAAAATTAACTTGATCTAGTAACTCCTTATAAAGTAGAGGCTATGTCTCAACAATGGGCTATTCCATTATATATAGATAACATCAAAATATTAAGCTTCTTGAATAGAAGCCATCCTTTGGCTATTGGTAGCACCATTTATCTGCCTTCAGATGATTAGAGAATTGTTTATGAGGAAAGAAATGTTCAAGTTTGTATCGTGTCTTGAGTGGTGTAATGGACTGGCATACTGGTGCATAGAACCAGAGGTCCAGGGTTCAAGTTTTGGTTCAAGTGTTAATTTTTAATTTGCAAAATAATATTGTCCAGTATTGGAAAATATTAATATTTAAACGTAACACCAAAAAAAACAATTTATAATAATGTGTGAATATTATATTAACAAATAATTAAAATTAATTAGATATGTATCCTGGCTATTGTTAAGAGGATTGAAAATCAAGCTCTTAAATGGTATGGTCATGTACAAAGAATGGAAAATGAAAGATGGCCAAAAAATATATACCAATGGTCACCCCCTGGAAGAAATAAACGTGGCAGACCAAGATGGAAATGGAAAACCTATGTCAGATCTATAATGGATAATAGGAATTTGGAAGAAGGAGATTGAAATGATAGAAATAAATGGAAACTGAAGATGGCAAACCTATAAGTGGGGGAAAGCTGAAGAAGAAGAAGAATTAGAGATATACCCATCAAGAGTAAAATGGCAATGTAAAAACAAATTTCAAATCAGATTTAACATATGCAGCTGAGACTTGGACATTGCAAAAAAGTAATTGAGCAGAATCCAAGCTAAAAAATTAATAATACATAAAACATGAAGAGGTTATGAAATTATGAATACATTAAAGGTTGAAAATTTCCAACAGACATAGAGAAAGATAAATGAAAATACTATGGACATCTAAAAAGATTGGTAAAGGGAAGACTACCACAGAGAACATAAAATCTCAAGATGCTAGGTGAACAACCACGAGGATGACAACGAAAAAGATGGAATAGAGTATCTATTTATTTTAATTTTTAAATCAAGATTCTACTAAATTAAAACTATAATTTTATTGGAGTACACACTTTCCTCTGCATTATATCCAAATCCATCATAAATCAGGCTTGTGCCAGAAAAATTTTAAAAGAAATCCATAGAAATCATCGATGAGAAGGATCACTCGCAGAGCTCTCACTCTCACTTTCAAAGTGTCTTCCTATGTGGCTATACCTCTATTTATAATGAATAATAATAGGAAGAAGCACACACAAATGAGCATTAGATTTGGTCTCTGTTGTATGCCAGCAATGATTTTGTTCTCTTTAAACAGACATTGAAATGGTATCTTACACACGGTGTATCACAGAGCTTACACATGCAGTCCATTAACAGATCATCCATCCATCCACAGTAATTCTGCCCGAGGGCAGGTCTTTCACTGCAATCATAGCATTTCCATGCTATGCTTTGCAGCTTTACTAGGGAATATAGGTGTGGTAGCTTCCCGTTGCTTTCCACACCGGTGAAGAATGATGATGATGATAATCATAAGGATGATGATGATGGCCATATGATTTTGGGGACCGTTTGGGCCTTAAAGTTTTCCTGACATATGTCTTACAGGTGAGGATAAACCCTGATAAAAATCTCACCCAGAAAAACTGTCCTGACCAGGGATCGAACCTGGGCCCGCTGCGTGACAAGGCAGCATGCTACCTCGAGACCACAGTGGTGGACTAACGGTTCATGATAGTTTGAAATTTTGCAGAGTTTGTGGTGATATCCATGCACTGCCAGTCTTGTTACTACGCTGTGTATCTTGTTGTTTGGTCCATTCCAGTCTCGATTGATCATTGCATCTGTTGTGTAAAAATTGTCTACTTATAATTAAGGTGTTGAGGTACCAGCACTTACTTTGTTAGAAGTGTTGTTCCATGGTTTGCTTCCAGGGTTCTCTCCATTGTCTGGAAAATAATTATTTACTCCTCCTACAGCCACATTCATGACAAAAAAGAACTGTAAGCAGAAAATAAATCATTGAATTAAATATTTGATCAAATAGTGGAAACAGCATTTTATTTAACAATTCTCATTAACATCCCATGTCATTAGAATCACAATTCAAATCTGGCCACGAAAGAACTGAAACATTTTTCGCAGAGGTCTCATTTTTAGTTTTGAGATTTTTTTTTAATATGTCGTAAATCTATGACACAAGACCTGTGGCTTAACTTCCCTTCCAAAGAAGTCACACTAACAAGAATACTAGCAGTTCTCATATCAAAACTGACCTAGAAATTTTTATGACGGCATACCCATACTGTTTTGAGACAAGAGACAAGATTTAATATTTGTAGGAAATAACACTATGAGGTTTCTTTTAATTATTATGAGTTTGTTATTTTGACTTACCTTATTTTTTTATATTCATCATCATTATCATCATCATCATCCTGCCAGGTATTAGTCCTAGAAGAACTGTTATGGCCTGAGAAAGCGGTTTTCATGCCATTTTTTCATAGGTCGACCAAGTGACCGTTTCCCATTTGAACAGTAGTTCATTATTGTCTTGGGGATCCTGGATCTAGCCATTCTTGAGACATGTTCCTTCCAGTTTAGCTGATATCTGGAGATGTAGTCAAGTATTGGTGACACATTAAGTTCTTGAAGGATTTCTACATTTTTCTTTCGATCCCATTTGGTGTAACCAGCTGTTCAGTGCATAAATTTCATCTCACAAGCTGTTAGTCTGCTTTCATTGCTCGTCCTTATAGATCACGCTTCACTCCCATAACATAGGACTGGTCGAGCCATTATTTGATAAAGATGAGTACGAGTTGATTTTTGCACTAATTAAGGTTTTAAAACTCTATTAATGATTCCCATTGATTTGTTGAATATCACAATTTTCTCTGGTAAATCCAAATTTTCAACAAAAGAGAGTTTATATCCTAAATAAGTAAACTCATTGTCCCTCTTTCATTCCAAATCCATGCCATATGTCCTGCATATTGCAGTCTACAAGTTTTAAAGATTTAACTGTTGTTATTACATCTGGCTTCCAATAAATCATGTAGCTCACCTGTCTGTCTCTCTTTGGTCCAAAAATTTCCCCAAGAACTTTATTCTCAAATATGCATATCCTTTTCTTCTCCCTTAAAGTAAGAGATCATATTACATCTATATAATATGAATGGGAGAATCACAGTTTTATATATTTTCAGTTTAACATTTTTTTTTTAGAGAAGTTGATTCATACAGAAAAGATATTGAAGTTCCTATAGGATATCCCCATTTCTCTTTTTGTCTAAATTTCTTATGAACTTCATTTCATCAGCTGTGATTCTGGTTATATCTCTTTTAATTATTATTAGATTAAAGTCTCTCAACAACATTAATAATAATAATAATAATAATAATAATAATAATAATAATAATAATAATAATAATAATAATAATAATAATAATAATACTAAAAAAATAATACTAATAATACTAAAAAAATAATACTAATAATAATACTTACTTACTTACTTACTTACTCACTGGCACTATCGAACCCGTAGGTTCATGGCCGCGCGGACATAAGCTCTCCATACATCCCTATCCTGAGCTAATGCTTTCCAATCATTCCCTGTATAATCTACTTCCCTCAAATCATAGTTAATGTTGTTCTCCCACCTCATTCTTGGTCTACCAACTGGGCGTTTTCCCTCTGGCTTTCCTACAAGAAGCTTCCATGCACGTCTTTCATTCCCCATACGTGCAACATGTCCTGCCCATCGCAGTCTACGAGACTTAACTGTTCTTATTATATCTGGCTTCCTATAAAGACCATGTAGTTCATTGTTATGTAGTCTTCTCCATTCACCTGTCTGTTCATCTCTCTTTGGTCCAAAAATTTTCCTAAGAAAGAACTTTATTCTCAAATACTCGTAATCTCATTTCCTCCCTTAAAGTAAGAGTCCATGTTTCGCACCCATATAATATAACTGGTAGAATAATAGTTTTATATATTTTCAGCTTAACGTTTTTTTGAAAGGAGTTGGGACATCAAAAGTCTCTGCAATGCATAATAGCATGCATTTCCAGAATTGAGCCTATGCTTAATTTCTTTGTGCGTCTCATTCCTATTTGTGATTATTGTTCCTAGGTATTTGAATTCAGCCACTTCCTCAAAATTTCCCTCATTTGTCATTAGCCGTCCATCTCCATTATATACTGAATTTCTACCTGTGACCACATATTTAGTCTTACTGATATTTACTTCCAGTCCTAATTTCTTAGTGTTACTCAATAGTGTGTGTGTGTTGGCCTTTAGTATCTCCTCGCTATCGGCCAATAGTACTACATCATCAGCATAAACTAACAGCTTATTAATACCATTCAGTTGTAAGCCTTCCTCATTCTCTAAAGATTTAATGGCATGCTCTAGTACAAAATTAAATAGTAGAGGAGATAGTGCATCTCCTTGCTTCAACCCATTCTGGATTTCAAAAGTGTCTGAAAACTGTTTGCCTACACGCACCCTACTATTTGAGCCATTTAGACACATTCGTATAAGTCTAACTAACTTTTTAGGAATTCCGAACTCCAGCAGGATACTATATAACTTCTCCCTCTTAATTGAATCATATGCTTTTTTGAAGTCTACATATAGTTGATGTACAGTGCCATTATATTCCCATTTCTTTTCTAAAATCTGTCTTATACTAAAAATCTGATCTGTTGTAGACCTGTTTCTTCTAAATGCACATTGATGATCTCCTAGAATGTCATCAATGTAGGGAGTCTGCTTACTAATATATTTGTAAGAATTTTGTATGAAGTTGAAAGTAATGAGATGCCCCTGTAGTTGTTGCAATCAGTTTTATCTCCTTTCTTATAAATTGGTATGATAATTGATTCCTTCCATTCATCTGGAAGAGCTTCTTTTTCCCAAATCATACTAAGCAACCAGCATATCTTGTCCATCAATTTTTCTCCCCCTGATTTTATCAGTTCTGCTGGGATCTCATCTGAACCTGATGCTTTATACATCTTCAATTTTTCAATCGCCATTTCAACCTCTAATGCACTTGGCTCTGCGACTAGCATTTCTGCTGTCTGTAACTTATCCTCCTCAATGTCCTGTTCTGTATGTACATTTAATAATAATAATAATAATAATAATAATAATAATAATAATAATAATAACAATAATACTTCTTTTAAGCCCATGTTTCCCTTAACAGAGATTTAGGCACTCTCCCCCTATAGGGAAGAATTTGAACCATACTAATTTAGTTACACTTGTTTTCATATAGATGTCCTTTGAGTGGTCCGTGGTCAGCGTTCTGCCTCATACTGACAACTAGGAAACCAAGGTAGTACTAGGATGGGAAAATTCGGTAAATTTTGCTTAGAGGCCTTTTCATTCAGGCTTAAGGATCTTTTATGAGCCTGAAAATCTTCATACTCGGGACCCACGGCTTAAAGTCCCTCCCGGAGGACTTGCTCCTTGGATTTTTTCATCCTAAAAATCCATTGACTCCGGCCAGGTTTCAACCTGCGACTCTCAAGACCAGAGGCAAGGAGCATAACCACTAGTCCACTGCAGCCGATAATAATAATAATAATAATAATAATAATAATAATAATAATAATAATAATATAATAATAATAATAATAATAATAATAATAATTCAGTACCAACTAAATTGGAAACACCATCTTGAAAGAATGAGTTCAAATTGGACCCCCAAAGCTGTTTATAATTATATACCAAGAGGACGAAGATCTCTGGGCCGTCCTATGAAACGCTGGAGGGAAAATTTTCTATAGGAACGTAACAGGCCTTGGCCTAATACTTGGAAGGAAGAAGAAGAAGAAGATAATAATAATAATAATAATAATAATAATAATAATAATAATAGTAATAATAATAATAATAATAATAATATGATAAATGAAGATATGAGATACCACTAACTTGTATTGAGTATTTAGTGATGGGTGCATAACAGCCTTGAGATTATAAAAGGCGATCTGTCATTATGGAACTTTATGATGTAACATAGCTAAAAGTAGATCTATGTCATCATAAAAGCAACATTTCCCATCTGTTTATTGTTTGTTATCATTACCTCCTTGTCAAATGGTGCCATTTTAGATCCATATTTCCAAGGATTATCAATAGGACCCATACTGGAATTAAACTGCCCAATTTCCCAGAATCCATCTTCTGAAGGCACTGTTCTCCCAATTTCTTCACCGTCAATGCTGAACATAATATAATCTGAAATAAACAGACAGATAAATTATAATAATTCAATTTAGAAAGCTTTCCAACACACTTCAACTATTTATTGGGTATACCAGTACATAAAAGAATGCCTATAAGGCTTTAGTGGGAAATTTGCATGAGAGAATTGTAGCTGATTTTGTAATTGTTACTTATGAAAAGTTACCAAACGTATGACAGAAGTGATCCCACTACTGGCCTAAGGAGGCCTTTGTTTAGGAAGTTAAGGCTCATACATTTCTAGGCAATTGGTACAAGATATCAACTAGGTTGTCAGCCCAGCATGTTGCCTATTTTTACCCCCAAGCAGATACATCTGGCACTCATTTTCTTTATCCAGGGCTATGGTGCTGCAAGAAGGTTTAGGGCAGTTTAAAAATCCTAACTCCCACCAGAACACAAATCCTTGACCTTCTCATTGTAGCATATTACCTTAATCAATAATGCTACAGTATGCATCCACCAAACATGTGGAGAGAACTTGAATATTCACCTAGTTTATTAGTAGTCATCTGAAATAGTGGAAGTTACTCTGTCATGTACTACAAACAGCATTATTATCTGTCAAATTATTAAACTTTCTTATTAGTAGTTTTCATCTCAGACACACCATATACCAGACATGGGGGGGGGAATGTAAAGAAATCTTTGAGAAGACTAAAGCTTTCAATTAAAGCTGTAGAACATATAGGTGAAGAATCCATCCATCCATAGTAATTCTGCCCAAGGGCAGTCTTTCACTGCAATCATAGCATTTTCATGCAATGCTTTGCGGTTTGCTAGGGAATTATAGCTGTGGTTGCTTCCCGTTGCTTTCCACACCAGTGAAGGATGATAATGATAAGGATGATGATGATGATAGCCAGATGATTTTTGGGGACTATTAGAGGTGAGGAAAAACTCAAAAAAAAAACCTCATCCAGGAGCCTGTCCCGACCGTGAATCGAACCCGGGCCCGCTGCATGACAAGGCAGCACGCTACCTCGAGACCACACCGGTGGACATAGAAGAAGATGAAGAAAAAATATAAATATAAATTAGCAGCAAAATAGAAAACTAATTAATTGTTTAATATTTAAAGGAAGTGATACTATGAGGTTTTTTTTTAAAATAATAGATAGGTAGAATTTTCACGACTCACCTCATATTTATAGATTTCTTGGAGACAGGTTTCAATACATTACGTATCATTATTAATTCTTTCTAACTGGTGAATTGGGAGTTGGTGATCTTGTAAGTTGATTTCTACTCCCTCTGTTGACTGACTGATGAACTTCTAAATCAAATGTTTTTCCCAAGAATTTCAAAATTCATGATTTTTTAACAATTTTTCTCCCAAATTGTTAATTCCTTAGATTTATCTAATTGTTTCAATAATTTGGCCTTTGTTTCGATTCTGTGTTTTTCAGACCATGCTTGTGCAGATTTCTCTATTTCTCATTTTTAACGTTTTTAAAGTGTTTTTTTCAAGCAAGTTCCTTTTCGTTTTTTCAGTATATATTTTTTCACAATCTTTGCAATCAATTTGATAAATCCCTGATTTGTTGCCTTCAACAATCTTTTCATTTTATTTTGCTTTAATTAATCTATTCAGGTTATAATAATTTTTTGGTGCTAATTTAATGTTAGATTTGAAAATTCTAACTGTCTAATAATTAATTGTTATATCAGTTTTCTCACCTTCAGTCCATTCCATTTGATAGAGGTGGAAGTTCTGGTCATATCCTTGTCCAGGAATTGTCTGTCTCTCAAAGTGAGCATTATAATAAGCATCGTGTGGGTAAAAGGGTCCAAAATGTAATGTAGATGAACTGAGTTCAGTCCCAATGTTACGTCCATTTTGCATCAAATTTCGATTACCACGACCCTCCATAATATCAATCTCTCCTGATGCTGGCCATGTTCCATATTCATTGTAACGAGGAAGCATCCAGATAGCTAAAATATAAAATTTCATTGTATTAAATAAATTATCTGATGGAACCTACATTCTATAAGCCTTATGCTTTGAATATAAGCCTGTATATTACACGTGAAAAATTAATTAAATACGTAGTTGGTACTATAATTAAAATTTATTCTGACAGCAGTAAACATGTATTTAGAACTTACATCAATTAATACCATGTGAAGTTGTTAAAAAAATTAATTATGAGGTTTCCTTTCATCTAACAATAAATAAAAATATCAGACTATAGTTGGTCAGTACTGAATAGCTTATTATTTATTGATATAAAATGGTTACACTAGTCAATTGTACATTAATTGAATTTATGCCATTTAGAAAAATGTAAATGTCATTATACTAATTTTCAAGCTACAGTGCATAAAATTATATATAATGTGATTATCTTTTCAAGTTCAGGGAGTAGTTATACTTTGAGAAATTTATTTCAAACAAAGATTTATTTTTAAAAATATTTTTAAAAATATGATATATTGACAGACCCTCCATGGTATCTTTACCTTGTCGTGGTGGAGTGGCTTGCGTGCTTAAATGATCCTGAGAGCTATGCCGGCGGTAGCATTGCTGCCGATAGGGTTACCCATGCCGGACTGGTCGAAGGTGATAAGCCAGACGAAAAAAGTACCTTGGGCGAAAGACTGACGATCTTTCACCGTAAAAATACAACAGTCAAGAAATGCGGACATGGGTTCATCTGGGGTAAAATTTTCCGGAGGTCAAATAGTCCCCCATTCGGTTCTCCGGGCGGGGACTACTTCAGGGAACCCATGCCAAAGGCTCAAACACAGGGACATGTTCCTAGGAACATGGAATGTTAGGACTTTATACAATAGCGGGGCACTAGAGATATTAACGCGGGAATTGGATAAATCGCCCTTGGATATAGTCGCTTTACAGGAAGTTAGGTGGCCAGGAGAAGGTAGTCAGGAATCAGGAAGCTTTGCGTTATACTACGGGGGTGCAGAAAGACCTGCATTTGGAACGGGTTTTTTAGTCAGAAGGAGGATCCTATCCGCTATCCGAGATATTAAGTTTGTTAGTGATAGGATATCATACATAATTCTAAAGGGTAAACGACATGATTTTATAATTGTAAATGTACATGCCCCCACAGAAGATAAAGATGACAAGATCAAGGATGAGTTCTATGAAGAATTAGAATGCTTATTTGATAGCCTTTCACGATATCATATGAAAATTGTCTTAGGAGATTTTAATGCAAAAGTGGGGCGGGAAGATATATTCAAACCAACAATAGGCAAATTCAGTCTTCATGAAGATAGTAACGACAATGGCGTTAGATTAGTCACATTTGCCACATCGAAGAATCTCATTGTTAAGAGCACAACATTTCAGCATAAGGATATTCATAAATACACCTGGACGTCCCCAGATGGAGAAACTTGGAACCAGATAGATCATGTATTAGTGGATAAACGCTGGCACAGTAGCATCATTGATGTTAGATCAGTTAGAGGGACAGACTGCAATTCGGATCATCATCTGGTCAGAGTGAAAATCAGACAACGGCTATTGCTTATGAGAGGAACGAACGCTAATGATGATTCTGTAAAATATGAATTAAAAAACTTGAAAAATGATGAAATGCGACAAGAATACCAAATCAAAATTGCTAATAGATTTGAAGTACTGGAATCTTCAGATGACAATGTGGCAAACGAAGAAGAAACTGATATAAATAAAGAATGGGAGGCTATAAGAGATACTATTAAATTGTCAGCATCAGAAAGCATTGGTTGTTTAAAAAAGAGGCAAAACAAGAAATGGTTTGATGAGGAATGTGTCGACATTGTAAAGAAAAGAAAGCTAGCAAAAATGAAATGGTTACACGAGCCAAATGAGGTAAATTTAGAGCAATTGGGTAGTGTTAGACGGGAAACCACCAAGTTACTAAAGAGTAAAAAGAGGGAATATTTGAGAGAGAAGATTAATGATCTTGAAATGAATGCAAAAAATAGGAACATTAGAGAATTATATCAGGGAATTAGTATAGAGAAGAAAGGGTTTCAGGCTAGAACAAACATAATTCGGAATGAAAATGGGGATATGATTGCAGATTCTAGGAGTATATTAAATAGATGGAAAGGTTACTTTAATCAGCTATTAAATGTACATACAGAACAGGACATTGAGGAGGATAATTTACAGACAGCAGAAATGCTAGTCGCAGAGCCAAGTGCATTAGAGGTTGAAATGGCGATTGAAAAATTGAAGATGTATAAAGCATCAGGTTCAGATGAGATCCCAGCAGAACTGATAAAATCAGGGGGAGAAAATTGATGGACAAGATACGCTGGTTGCTTAGTAAGATTTGGGAAAAAGAAGCTCTTCCAGATGAATGGAAGGAATCAATTATCATACCAATTTATAAGAAAGGAGATAAAACAGATTGCAACAACTACAGGGGCATCTCATTACTTTCAACTTCGTACAAAATTCTAACAAATATATTAGTAAGCAGACTTACTCCCTATATTGATGACATTCTAGGAGATCATCAATGTGCATTTAGAAGAAACAGGTCTACAACAGATCAGATTTTCAGTTTAAGACAGATTTTAGAGAAGAAATGGGAATATAATGGTACTGTACATCAACTATATGTAGACTTCAAAAAAGCATATGATTCAATTAAGAGGGAGAAGTTATATAGTATCCTGCTGGAGTTCGGAATTCCTAAAAAGTTAGTTAGACTTATACGAATGTGTCTAAATGGCTCAAAGAGTAGGGTGCGTGTAGGCAAACAGTTTTCAGACACTTTTGAAATCCAGAATGGGTTGAAGCAAGGAGATGCACTATCTCCTTTACTATTTAATTTTGTACTAGAGCATGCCATTAAATCTTTAGAGAATGAGGAAGGCTTACAACTCAATGGTATTAATAAGCTGTTAGTTTATGCTGATGATGTAGTACTACTGGCCGATAGCGAGGAGATACTAAAGGCCAACACGCACACACTATTGAGTAACACTAAGAAATTAGGACTGGAAATAAATATCAGTAAAACTAAATATATGGTCACACGTAGAAATTCAGTATATAATGGAAGTGGACAGCTAATGACAAATGAGGGAAATTTTGAGGAAGTGGCTGAATTCAAATACCTAGGAACAATAATCACAAATAGGAATGAGATGCAAAAAGAAATTAAACATAGGCTCAATTCTGGAAATGCATGCTATTATGCATTGCAGAGACTTTTGATGTCCCAACTCCTTTCAAAAAACGTTAAGCTGAAAATATATAAAACTATTATTCTACCAGTTATATTATATGGATGCGAAACCTGGACTCTTACTTTAAGGGAGGAAAGGAGATTACGAGTATTTGAGAATAAAGTTCTTAGGAAAATTTTTGGATCAAAGAGAGATGAACAGACAGGTGAATGGAGAAGACTACATAACAATGAACTACATGGTCTTTATAGGAAGCCAGATATAATAAGAACAGTTAAGTCTCGTAGACTGCGATGGGCAGGACATGTTGCGCGTATGGGGAATGAAAGACGTGCATGGAAACTTCTTGTAGGAAAGCCAGAGGGAAAACGCCCAGTTGGTAGACCAAGAATGAGGTGGGAGAACAACATTAACTATGATTTGAGGGAAGTAGATTATACAGGGAATGATTGGAAAGCATTAGCTCAGGATAGGGATGTATGGAGAGCTTATGTCCGCGCGGCCATGAACCTTCGGGTTCGATAGTGCCAGTGAGTTAGTTAGTTAGTTAGTTAGTTAGTTAGATATATTGACAGATATTATTCTTTATTTAATATATGTAGGAAATAACACTATGAGGTTTCTTTTAATTATTAATGAGCTGGTTTTTTTGACTCACCTCATATATCTTGATTTTTATACAGACCAGATTTTGTTGCTTTTGCACAATATTTTTAATCAGAAATTAACCTACAGGGTGGACAACTGCAGAATAACAGTTGGAATGTATCGGCAATGTCGCGCAAAAGCAACAAAACCTGGTCTGCATAAAAATCAAGAAATATGAGGTGAGTCAAAATAACCAACTCATTAATAATATTATTAAATTATTTTCAGTCTGATCATTCTTTAATCACAGTATATCAAATTGAGACATGAAATTCAGTTTAGGTGTACAGTGCACCATAACATTTCATTATAACAAAATTGTAAACTTTAGATGATGTGAGTTTTTATTTATTTATTTTTTGCTGATTTCATACTGAATGAAGTAAAAAAATATAATAATGATAATAAAAAAAGGTTTAAATTTGAAGAGAAAAATTATACGCTCAGACCGGGACTTGAACCCAGGACCCTTGGTTCTCTAGACCAAGTGCTCTACCATCTGAGCTACCTGAGCAAGTACCGATCTAAACGCAAATTTTTCTCTACATACTTTGTAATTCCCGCCCACCAAATGCTATGCTCAGATGGTAGAGCACTTGGTCTAGAGAACCAAGGGTCCTGGGTTCAAGTCCCGGTCTGAGCGTATAATTTTTCTCTTCAAATTTAATTTATCCATCATTGAGATGTATGAAATTAATAATAAAAACATCAAAAAAAGGTTTATTCGTAAAAGAATTAATTAATTTAGCAATTGAAAAATGTGCAGCTTCGTACATGCATTAACATTTCTTCTGTGGTACAAACACTGTATGACATCATCCTTTGTACTCAATGCAGGAATCCTGTGTCTTCTCATTGTTGAGCTCTTGTTACCGGTACATGAGACTCTATTGGCTGCACTTCCTTTCAGCCGCTCTAGCTTATGAGAGTGAATTGGTGTAAGACAGAGTTTGACTATTACTACTACTATATACCCTGTAAATTTTATATGGAATTCATGATAAAAAGGTTAAAAAACACATGAATCATGGGGTCTCACAGTAAATTTACAAAAAAAACAGAATATCTGGCAATAAATAGCAATGAAAGAGAAAATTTAATATTGGAGGAAGGAATCCAAATAAAGCAAGTGAAACAAACTAAATATTTGGGAATAATTATGGATAACATTGAAGGTATAGGCAAAAAGAATATAAAACATAGAATTGAATTGAGTAGCAAAATAATATCATAGTTAAATTCCATATGGTGGGGTAAGCATATTTGGAAAGACACAAAAAAATATATTGGTAAAACATTGGTGGAATCTGTTGCATTATATGGAAATGAGGTATGGACACTCAATAAGTACTACAAGAATAGACTAATAGCTCTAGAAATGGATTATTTATGCAGAAGTGCCAGAAAGTCAAAATTAGAACATGTCACAAACAAGGAAATTAGAAATATAATGGAAGTAGAAGAAAGCATAATTGAAAGAACTGAGGAGAAGGAATTAAAATGGTTAGGACATGTTTTAAGAATGGAAGATGAGCGATGGCCGAAGCAACTATATCAATGGTATCCGACCAGAAGGAGGAAGAGAGGGAGACCGAAGTTAACATGGAAGGAAAACATGAAGACATTAATGCAAGCAAGAGGGCTAAGCGTTGAAGATGCCCAAGATCGTAGGCTTTGGAGGTTTGGCACAGGAAGATGGCAGCAGCTGTAAAAACCCGAATATAGATAAATAGATATTCTCACGGCTAATACATTGAGTGGGCAGGTCATGTATCTCAATTACATAATAAAAGAAATATTTTCAAAATTTTTATTAGAAAACTCTTGGGGAGAAGTCTTTTATAAATGCTCAGGCATTGGTGGAAGGTTTATATTCAGAATGATCTTAAGGATCTGGATATCAGAGAACTTTTTGGTTGAGGACAGGAAATAATAGATGCCTTTAGTGAATGCAGCATTGAATATGTGCTTTCCACATGATATAGAGACAGTTTAGTTAGTATTTACCTGGCCAAATCCAATCTCCAGCTGGTAACTTGGCTCGAATTTCCACTTTGCCATAACAAAAGCTGAATGATTCTGCTGTACGAATTCGCGCTGAAGTTATTGGATTTAGAATATGTATATGATTTCCTTTCCTCTCACAGCCCCAGTATGAAGGATTTGTACATCTGAAAAAAATTGCTATTATTTTATTTAATTAAGATTTTAACAGCAAAAATCATTATCGTGACAATTCAAATCTGAGCATGAAAGGGTGACAAATTTTTTCATATTTTCTTTTCCAGGCTTAATGTTATTTTACATGCATTAAACTATAATATGGAACTCACAGTGAGTGTGGTACTTAGCTAATCCAAAGAACCGACTATATAAAGCAATTTCTTTTTGCACTTAAACATTAGAGTTTGAATATAAATTATATATGTATATACAATTCAGAGAATAGACAATATACAATATACAATAATATAGTACTTACTGTGTGTTCCATTCCCAGCTGGGCTGGATGCACTTAAAAAATTTGGACTTTGATGGGTTCAAGGCCAGTTTTTTTATTCTTTGTGTTAAGAAGGGTTTTATTTGCGATATTTATGAAAATGACCACTTTAAAAATGTTTCAAGCTAAGAATCAATTCATAATTTCTGCTACTGAATATTACAAAAGTTGAAAAAACTCCTAAATATATTATATTATGTAGATGCTGCTTTAATATACTGACAGATTTGCTTTGATATTATGTGACATGGTGGCTGTATAAAATAATTAAACATAATGAAGGAATTCGGTTAATATGGACCCTCCACGAGATCTGGGTCCACTTTACACAAATATGTGTATTTTATGAATGAGAATGCTATCTGTAAAAACCATTCACTTAATTAATTTTATTTAATATCTTTGTAATTTACTAAACCCAAAGACTGTTGCTTTCTGCAGTTGAATAACATGTGAATGTTATAATCAACAATAATTTTTCAAAACATTAAATAAATATCAACAATTTTTAATTATTATGATCAATCATAAATATTTTCAGATTAACGTGTGCCTGTCTGTATAAATTAATAGAGTAAATAAAATTAAAAATAGACTATAAAGCTAAAGTGGACCTTCCTTGTAATATAAAAAAGTTTATAAATTTTGAATATGTTTCCATATTTGAATAAAATAACAATACTATTTCATAGTTACAAAACTAATTATAATCATTATATAATTAAAAGAAGAAAAACAACAAATTCAAAACAAGGGTCCATATTACCCGAAGTTCCTCTATGTCATGAGAAAAAAAAGTGTGATCCACGATTTAAAATCGGGACCTCTAAGTCTATATGTTAGCACGTTGTCATGATTATATATATATTTGTGTGTTTGTGTGTTAGTGCTCTAGCGGCAGCATTTTTTTTTTCGGAATCAAACTCTGCAATAGTAATCAATT
Organism: Diploptera punctata; assembly: GCA_030220185.1. Taxonomy (NCBI): domain Eukaryota; kingdom Metazoa; phylum Arthropoda; class Insecta; order Blattodea; family Blaberidae; genus Diploptera; species Diploptera punctata. Next base: position 334,214 of record JASPKZ010009814.1, on the reverse strand, counting down.
AAGAAAAATAAGGTCGAGTTCATTAAGTAGTAAAATCCCATTGTTGGGAGAGAGGATTAACTTGAAGCAAAGATTTAAAAATTGATCTAGCGGCAGCATTTTGATTTTTCGCAACGAAACTCGGAGTATATAAAACAAGAAAAACATTCATCGAAAATCAAAATAGTTAACAATTGAAAGTGATGGTTATCTGAAGGCCGAAATTAAAAAAAAAAAAAACTCTATAGCGTTTGCCATGTTTATTTTTCGTAACGAGATTGCATTACATGAGATTTAATTAACAAAAAAAAAACATTCCGTAAACCAGCAAAATTGGACCATACGTTTTACTTATTGAGGAATTCATTTAGTTTACGCCGTTCTTACATGACGGACTTGTTTCCTTTTGAAATTGCACCCAGACGAAATCACGGGAATATAATAACTAGTAGAATCACAGTTATCATTAAACTGAACTATCTACAATATTCTGAAAACAAGGTAAAATTATTCGAAAATAGACCCTAACATGAACATTCTGTCCCTAAAGGAACGATGATGGAGAGTGGAGAACTCCATAATTTATATTGATGTCCTAATATTGTCAGTGTTAATAATAATAATAATAATAATAATAATAATAATAATAATAATAATGTTTTATTTATTCTGGCAGAGTTAAGGCCATAAGGCCTTCTCTTCCACTCAACCAGCACAAATACAAATAAATATTTGACAAATATAGATATACACTATACTAATCATAAACAGTTGAAGATACATTAAATGTAGCAATGTAAATTTCATGTACAAACAACATTTTATACGATATAACAATAATAATACTTACGATAATAATGATAATAATAATAATAATAATAATAATAATAATAATAATAATAATAATAATATGATAAATTATACGAAACACACCAATTAATATATATACACCTTACACTGGGTAATGATGAAGTCGAGGTTAGAGCAAATATAAATTTAGATTTCTTTTAAAAGTTGCCAATGTTATTAAGTTTAGGAGATTGAAATGGACAGGTCATGTAGCTCGAATGGGTTACTGTAGAATTGCTTTCAATTTTTGAGAAACTATTGGAAAAAAAAAAAAAACTATTGGGAAGGCTTACAAGGGAACTGTCAACCATCACATGCCGAAACCTACCTTGACATTTTTTTTTTCAGAGAAGCGTTGTGATGTAAAATGCCGAGTAAAAAAAATCTACCGTTTTAACTGCAAGGAACTATCTAGCGTCAAATCTCTCATATAAACTATAGGGAGGTAATACAACATCTGGATAACCCTGACACTCTGCCATCCGCGCCGCATGCAGAGAGACCATGTGCTCCGTACAGCGGATTGCCATTGCTGGATTCTGTCTTCGATTTCTATTCCTTGCAGTTAACAACAGCAGATAATTTTTTGGACACGGCTTTGGTACATCACAACGCTTATGTGAGAGAAATTTCAAGGTAGGTTACGACATCCAGTGGTTGACAATGCCCTTGTTAGTAGGTGTGGGTGGGAGGAATACATTCGGATCAATCTTGGGAATCTCTAGATATCGGAAATATCGGTTACCTTAGCGAATGGAATTGATGGGTTCCAAATGCCATAAAGTTGGCAAGTTAACAATAGTTAGACAGTTGATTCCGTACAAATGATCATTAAGGTAATCGTGACCTCTTTCACTTACTTGAAGATTTACGTTTAAAATCTCAGCTCTGCGCCAGTTTTATTCTGAAGATATATTAATATTATCGAGAGGTTAAACAATTTAGAGGTTAAAATAGCCGTCATTGCCTAAATGACATCCCAAATAATTAAAATTCTGAACTTGGTCTATAATTACATTGTTTATCATTATTTTTGTTCTTATTGCACATTTTCCTTTCAGAGCTAATATTTTTGTTTTAGATGTAGATATTCTTAAATTGTATTTTAGAGAGATATTATTTAAAGTATAAAGGAATTGTTGTAAAGCATTTTCTGATGCTGTCATTATTACTTGATCGTCTGCAAAAAGCAGAGTTGTCAATACACTATTTATATTAACAAAGGCAGATAGTAAACAAATAGAGGCTGCTGAAATGAAGATGTTGAGAGCAATAGCAGGATACCAAAGGACCGATAAAAAGAAAAACGAAGATATAAGAACAGAACTTAATATATTTAATCTCTGTAAAAGAATAAAATATTATCAAAATGCTTATCTTCAGCACGTATTACGAATGAATGAACAGCGCATACCAAGAAAAATGCATAATTATAAACCAAAAGGGAGAAGAATGTTGGGAAGACCATTGAAGAGATGGAACGACCAATTCGACCTATAATGAGATCGGAACAGGCCATTGGGCTTGATCCTTGTTGTTGATGATGAAATAGCCGTGATCTGCGGGTAACATCGTCTCAGACACAGGGAGCCCGAGTTCGATCCTCTATCGGGACACATTTACTGGTTGAGTTTTAACTGTTTTTTCCCCCTCACTTGTAAGATAACTGTGTGAAACTTTAAGACTCAAATCTCCCTGAATACCATTTGACCATCATAATAACCCTATTACATTCACCTTGTTCAATATGAAGGTATGAGTGAATGGCGTGACTTATCTTAAAGTTTATGTTGTCTGAGAGGTGGCCTAACATTGAGCTGATCACTCATCTAGGGAGGCCCTCCATGATCCAGAGTTTATATCATCTCTTGACATGTCGTGTCCTAGTAAAGCCTGGGAGACATGAGGCAAGTGAAAATATCTAGAAAAGTGAAGGTAAGAAAGAAAATAGAAGGAAGGAAGGAAGGAAGGAAAAGAAGAAAGCGAAAAGAAAGAAAGAAAAATGGCTTTTTCCTAAATAAAGAATTTAGTTTATTATATAATTACAGTTCACCGCTGTGGTCTCAAGGTAGGGTGCTGCCTTGTCACGCAGCGGGCCCGGGTTCGATCCCCGGTCGGGGCAGTTTTTCTGGGTGAGGTTTTTATCGAGGTTTTTCCTCACCTGTAAGACAAATGTCAGGAAAGCTTTAAGGCCCAAACGGTCCCCGAAATCATATGGCCATCATCATCATCCTTATCATTATCATCATCATCCTTCACCGGAGTGGAAAGCAACGGGAAGCTACCACACCTACAATTCCCTAGTAAAGCTGCGAGCATAGAATGAAAATGCTATGATTGCAGTGAAGGACCTGCGTTCGGGCAGAATTACTATGGATGGATATAATTACAATATGAAGTAACGTTATGGGGTTCTTCTTAATAAATAACCTCGCAGTAGTTGAGTTATTTTAGGATATGTTTCAAAACAAATCTTCTGTTTTATCTTCAGTTTTCCAAGACTTGATTTTTACGTAAAATTACGGAAAACAAGATGGCGTCCTCCAGTTTTCAAGAATTCAAAAACAACTTTTCGAAATTAAAAGGAGAAATTTAAAAGTTCATCAAGTTAAAAAAAAAAAAAAAAAAAAGGCAGCAGAAATAAAATCTACCAATCAATGTTTAAACTTAGAATTAGCTCCCAAGTTTATTAGAAAAACTATAAAAGACAACTAAAGCTCCAAACAATAACAAATTTTGGAAAACAAATTTAGTTTATATAAATTATAATATTCTTACCTATCTGCAGGCTCTCCACCATAGAGGCTAATTGTTCCATTATATAGAAAATCTTCTCCATATTTATCAGAGGTCAGTGTAGGTTTTATGTACAAATTACCATCACGAACATAACTGTTTGAACGATTGTTAAGATATGCTTGAAATTCCCAATTCTAAAACATTAAACATTCAGATATATTAATTATATTTTTAAAAAGTTAGATGAACATACAAATGAATGAAGAAAATTTCTTAACATCAAGATACATGGTTTTTATGAGAAACAAACAATATGTAATTAAAATAGTTAGGTCATTCTGGTTTTCCCACAAGAAGTTCTGAGGCTGTTAAATGCCAGGATACGTAATATTATATTTTATGTCTCATAGATTGCGATGGCAGGGAATCTATTTTTTTCAGGGTATATAATACCTTATTTTGGCTTCCTTTAGAAGGGAAGTTAAGCGTGTATCCCGTGTCATTGATATACGGCATCTAAATGACATGGATGTACTATGGGTCTAGTAGTTTTTGTATAGTTTATTCATAATTAGTCGGGCTTCTTTGTTCTGCACTACTTGAAGATATTTCATATAAAGGGTGCTGCATGTCCCATCATAAATAACGACTGAATGAATAGACCCAAGTACTTTATGCCTATATAGTATTTCTTTGTGTAGACCTACTTGTTAGTCCTTCAATTAATTTCTTCTTCTTCTTCTTCACTTCACGGGCTAGGCAAAAATTTCCTGTTCCGCCTCACCGTTGTTCTGTCCATCTTTTCACTGGCCTTCCTACATTCCTTGAACCTCTTGGCTTGTAGTCGAATGCTGCTCTTTGTAATCTTGTTATATTCATTCTTTCCACATGTGTAAACCATTTCTCTCTATATTATCTGATTTTCTCATTCAATGGATATATATTTAACTCTGTTCTTATATCTTCATTCTTTATCCGATCCAATCTTATGCAGCCTTTTTTCCTTCTAAGGAAGTTCATTTCTGCGCTTTGTATTCTACTTTGCAATTTTTTGGTCATTACCCAAGTTTCGCTCCCATAAAGTAATGCAGGAACTGCCAATGTTTTATAGAACTTCAATCTAGTATCTCTTCTTGTTTTATTCTTTAATGTTTTATGTATAGTTTCACATATAATTTGAAATTTCGACAGTTTGATATGTATGTCTCTTTCAGTTTTTGTGTTTATAGTAAAATTACAACCCAAATAATTACAATTTGTTACTTGGTCCAGAGGTTTGTTGTCTATTACGATTTTTGATCTTATATGTTCGTTTTCCCAAAATGCCATTATTTTTCTTTTTTCTTTTGATATTTTAAAATTATATTCTTGGCATAACTGATTTAATTGATGTAAAGAGTACTGCAAATTATTTTCATTTCCTCAATTAATTTATTAGGTGAAATTGTATTATTAAATATAATGGTTGTTTGAAGACTTTTCCTTATAATAAGCTTTTTTATGTCATTATTTAGTGAACATATTGTATTGTATTGTAAGCCTATGTTTTCCCTTTACAGAGATTTAGGCGCTCTCCCCCTACAGGGAAGAATTTGAACCATACTAATTTAGATATACTTGTTTTCGTATAGATGTAATTTTGAGTGGTACGTGGTCAGCGTTCCGCCTCATACTGACATCTAGGAAACCAAGGTAGTACTAGGACGGGAAAATTCGGTAAATTTTGCTTAGAGGTCTTTTCATTCAGGCTTAAGGATTTTTTACGATCTTCAAACTCGGGACCCACGGCTTAAAGTCCCTCCCGGAGGACTTGCTCCTTGGATTTTTCCGTCCTAAAAAAAATCCATCGACCCCGGCCGGGTTTGAACCCGCGACTCTTGGGACCAGAGGCAAGGAGCATAACCACTAGTCCACCGCGGCCGAACGTATTTAAGTAGTTATAGGCTGTAGTATATAGAAAGTTAAAAGATGAATTGTCTGTATATTATTTTTCGAAATCTGATATTGTTAAACTCAGAATAGAGAAGTGATAAATAAGGTGAGTCTATTGCATCTTACCTCATAAAAATCAAGTTTTTTAGGACATGTTTCAAAACATTTCTGTTTCATCGTCAGCTTGTCCAGATAAGTGCTAAAAGAACTTTTATGAGGTAAGATACAACATACTCACCTTATTTATTAAGAAGAATTTCATAATGTCACTTCCTATTGTAATTTTATAATAAAGAAGTAATAAACATGCGTGAGAAATCATTTTTCTATCTAGTCTTTAGAACTGAGAATTCTACAATGCGAAATAGATTCGTCATAATTTACGTAATCTTAAGTTCAGCGGTAAATACATACGTCACGGAATGAGGTGTAAGCGCTTCGCATCATTGAGTCGTCATGACTACGTCAGAATCGTGTACAAGATAGTGTTTACTATAGTATTAACGTCACTAATCCGATTTGTAAAAAATTACAAGGCCGTCTTTTTTAACTAAACAAAAGTAACTAGTTTGGAACTCGTGTTTCACCATGGGGTATTTACTACAGAGATATTACATGGAAGGCCATCTTTATAAGCTTTAATGTGCTAGTTTTATAGTATGAATTGCCGATACAATTTGGCCTATAAGAATTATTATTGTATTATATATTTTTTTTATTGCGGATGAGCCCATGTAGGACTACGCAAAGTACTTAGAGGCGTTTCCTTTGAGCCCAAATTTCTTTCATTCTTTTGCTATGAGCTTGTTTTCTATCATCTGTCCAAGTTGTTCCAGTTTTTTTCTTCGGTTTGTCCTCTTGGTCAACTTGCCACTTATTCACCTTAATTCTAAATATATCTCTGTTTAGGATATCTCCTTTAGTAATTCCTGCCAATTTTAAGTCCTTTTTGACTTCATCAATCCACTTTATAGTGGAGCTTTACTTCTGTTTTCGTAGAATTCCATTATCTTCCATTATTATTATTATTATTATTATTATTATTATTATTATTATTATTATTATTATTATTATAACTGCAGATCTATTCCATAAAAGAAAATATATTTAACAACAAGATCCAGTGGAAAGAAGATGGAGAAAGAATGGAAGAAAGTAGATTACCAAATAAAATCTTCCATTATTTTCCAAGAGAAAGAAGAGATGTCGGACGTCCTCGGAAGAGATGGTCTTAGATCGATTAGTGAAGACGGAACAGGCAACTCTTGCCTAAACCAGGAAGTGAAGAAGAAGAAGATTATTATTATTATTATTATTATTATTATTATTATTATTACTACTATTGGCGACTCCGTATCGAACGTAGTTAGACACTCGCCCTCCATCTGGGACCCGAGTTTGCGTCTCGGTCACTACATTCGGAGTTCGTGGTGAACTTATTCGGAAACAGGGCAGGTTTTGTCGGAGCGTCTTCCCGTGTTCCCCTGCCAAAAACTTAATTCTACAACTTCTCTATATGCATGTCATCTATTTCGTTTCATTTCATCTGCTTCTGTGATGGTGCGGCAAAGCCTGGATTGCAGGCCTTTTGCAAATATCAGATACCTTCAATAATGGGGCCTTCATCTCATTCCTCCACCTGACATTAGCCGGGCACGAGTAGAGTATTTACTTACAATTATATTATTATTATTATTATTATTATTATTATTATTATTATTATTATTATTATTATTACTTATAAGTTTAATGTTACTGTAGGCCTATAACGTTCTGCTTAAAGTCAACTTGTTCTAACTTCATTTTTTTTTTACTCTTCAGGATTTGTTGATACTACTCAATTCACAATATTAGCACTGTTTGAAGAGAGGGGTTTAACTCTTTTTGACAATAAAATATACAATTTTGTGTGTCAAACTGATATAGAGGAGAGGATGAAACGTCATGGATACAATTCTTAAATTGGAATTAGATTATTCTCAGCAGGGGTAATTTAACATTTTATTATTAATTTTTCACTTTTTTATATTCAGTTAGTGTCTTTGGCAGAAAATGCCTATCTTTCTATATTATCTGTTTAGCTTAATATCTATCTAGGCTATATATCTCTCTAACCAAATATCTACCTGTCTATTCGCCTTTGTAGGCCTAAATTTCTGTCATTCTAAGTGATAGAATATAGCCTACTAAAATTGTTACATCGAGTTTCAAGTCATTCAGTATGAAAAAAATGGAAAAATAAATAAACAAATAAATACTAAATATGCGTAGGCTACATACATAAATATAAACTTATTATTAGCATTAGATAAAATATTATCAAATAGGCCAAATGGGTTTAGGTTTCATAAATAATATTACCGTATTGTAAATTTGGAAATTTCTAATACTGTAGATCTGAATTTAGATGATTTTTATTCTATCGTTCCATTTATATTTACTTGTGACAATTTTATCACGTTTCATTTCAACTTTTTACTAAATATTTCTATTACATTTTCAGAGTGCGAATTCTATGTCTTTGTTTTATTACAGAAACAAGTTATTTTAGTATAATTTGGCTTTATACTGTATAAGATATAAAGGGTTAATATTAGAAGATTTGACAAAATGTTTGCATAGTTATTATTAGGCCTAGATTAAATACTCGATGATTTGGACTTTGTAATATGGTATTGAAACATTGATTGAATATTTTTAATAACTAGTAGATTTACATTTGATATATAACTAATGAGACATTATTTAGCAATGAAAATAATATTTCAACATGTTTTGCTATGCTATTATTTTGTTTAACGACGCTCTTTAACATCTACAGTTACTAGTATAGCAAATTAAAATAGGGTCGACAAATTATGTTCAGAAGCTTATTTTTTCAGGTTTTAATTTCTTTTACTTGTGTAAACATATGAAATCTAAGGCTTTTAGTTCTTTTTTACACCCTGAAAACCGCACAAAATCCCGTCGTTTATGAAACCACGAGCCTTGGAATCAGAAGTGAGCATAGTAATAACTGTTTTATTTTTCAAAATTAAAATATAAAATTATGGAATATTCACCTGAAAGGTCCGTCTCCTCAACTTAATTAATTATTTAACTGTAGCGCTTTCGGGACTTGTCCCATCGTTGGCAGGATTCAAAGCTGGTGTTTCACTGAAAATCTGGTAGAGGGGGTTACATGTATTGGGTTCGTTTTCGTTTACCAGATTATCGTTGTTGTGAGCTGCTTTCATTATTTCCATACTCTCCAGATTGTCGTCGTTGTGAGCTGCTTACACGATTTCCATACTCTCTTCGAATATGGAAATCATGAAAGCAGCTCACAACAACGACCGTCTGATAAACGAAAACGAACCCAATACATGTAACCCCCTCTACCAGATTTTCAGTGAAACACCAGCTTTGAATCCTGCCGATGATGAGACAAGTCCCGAAAGCGCTACAGTTAAATAATTAATTAAGTTGAGGAGACGGACCTTTCAGGTGAATATTCCATAATTTTATATTTTAATTTTGAATAATACCTCAACGGAACACATCATGAATCTTATAAAAATTGTTTTATTTTTGTCATAATAACAATTAATTTTGTTAGGAAGAGTGAAACAAAGGTTGAGAGGAGAAGAGATACTGTACGTGATAACTGCAATTATTTCTCCCCCCCCCCAACGATTTTCTTGTTTAACAAAATTAAATGTAAATTACAGAGCTTATAATTGTTTTGCTACTTTTGGACGATTGTGTTTTGTGTTCCGAAATCAATTTTATAATTGCATGCAAACTGTGGAGGGGACTGAACGGTGGACCATTGTGAACTTAACATTATGCACATTGTGCGCTCTTCATTATTATTCATATAATTGCACACAACTTGTATTTTAAAGAATGGTTATTTTGAGTAACTGTGAATACGTAATCTAATCATAAGTTCTCACTTCTTTCTGTAAAATTTGAAAACCACTTCCATTTCCTTGCTTCAAATGTAGGTAGTTAACTTTTTTCTTTCATAGATCTGCGGTCAACACTGAATGAAGGTAAAGAGGAAGAACATATTTTGTCGTCCCCAGTGGCGCAATTGGTCAGCGCACGGTACTTATATGACAGTGTCCGAGCAATGCCGGGGTTGTGAGTTCGAGCCTCACCTGGGGAAGTAATTTTATTCATAATTTATTGGGACAAAAAAGTTAAATTAATCACGTATTGACATAAAAAACAGCAGTTTAATTAAAATTTTAGATATTTCATAGATCTGCGGTCAACACTGAATGAAGGTAAAGAGGAAGAACGTATTTTGTCGTCCCCAGTGGCGCAATTGGTTAGCGCACGGTACTTATATGACAGTGTTCGAGCAATGCCGGGGTTGTGAGTTCGAGCCTTACCTGGGGAAGTAATTTTATTCATAATTTATTGGGACAAAAAGTTAAATTAATCACGCATTGAAATAAAAAAAACAGCAGTTTAGTTAAAAATGTCCTTCTTCTACTTCATGAAAGGAGACCTTTTGACCTGTGGGATTTAATTAATCTTCCCGTCTAGTAAATGGGCGTCCAAAACGTATGTCCTATTGTTATTGGTTTGTAATTTAATAACAGCTGAGGGATTCTATTTGTAGGCAATGTTTTAACATGTTTGTTTCTCATGTTGTCAATTCTATTTGTTAAATTAAAAATATTTAAGTATTTTCTAATATCTTCATTTCTTTTTCTGTCCAAAATTGTCACACCTGCTACTGAACGTAAGAACTTCATTTCTGCAGTTTCTATTTTTCTTGTGTCTGAACAATTGAGAGTCCAATTTTCACTTGCATATGTTTAGACAGGTACTGTACCGCCATAATTTTGTAAAATTTTTCTTTCATACATCTTGAGTCAACAGTGGATGGAAGTATAGAGGAATAATGTGACTCGTCGTCCCCAGTGGCGCAATTGGTTAGCGCACGGTACTTATATGACAGTGTCCGAGCAATGCCGGGGTTGTGAGTTCGAACCTCACCTGGGGAATAAATTTTATTCCCAATTTACTAGGACAAAAAAGTATGTTATGGTCTCACTTAAGGGAGCTGATGGTTGAAAAATTGACAATTTGAGATCAAAATTGACATTTTTTGTTTTTAGTACTAAAAAATAGCCTGTACTCTAATGTATGTTGGCAAAGTTTCAGAGGCCAATGGCACTTCTAAGTGCCCTAAATTACGTCAGAGTTAAAAGGCTGCGCCAGTTTAAATGCTACCTGCATGCAAATCTTTAAACTTGTTTTTCCACACTTTTATTTTCACTGCATTTTTGTATATTCAAACTTGAATGGAATTCAAAAATTTTGTCCTAGAAGGTTCACATTTTTGCTGCATGTCCTAAAAACAATGGGTAACAAAGTAGTGCATGGGTTTCAGATTGAAGTAATATTTTAAGAAATAAAAAATAAAATGTATGCAATTATTACTTTTTTTTTTGTAATTCCACGCATGAGGAACAACATTATGTTTTGTCTCCCTTTGTATACACATTATAAAGAATTCTAATGCATGATGTTTTTGTAAATATTTTAGGGGTCTTGTAAAAAAATCAGACATTTTACTAAAAAAATTGTGGAACCCATTTAATTATAATATAAGCAAATTTTTAAAAATATAATATTTAATAACTCGTAAAATAAACGTCTCACAAGAATGAACATTAAATACATCATTATGTATCATGCAGCGAATGTTTGTACAAAAAATCAAGACTCTAGCTCAAAAAATGTAGAAAATAGAAATTTGACCCATCACCTCCTTATCGCGTTTTGAAATAAAAAAAGAAAAACACCAGTTTTTTTTATTTCCACTTTAAAATATTTAAGATTTTTATTTGATAATAATATACCTATAGGCTATACCTTAGGTGGAATAGGGTTAATTTAAAATTTGGAGAATTAATAAACAAATATTACATATTAACATATAACTAACTAACTCACTGGCACTATCGAACTCATAGGCTCATGGCCGCGCGGACATAAGCTCTCCATATATCCCTATCCTGAACTCGGAAAATTTTACCCCAGTTGAATCCATGTCCGCATCTCTTGACGGTTGTATTTTTACGGTGAAAGATCGTCACTCTTTCGACCAAGGTACTTTTTTTTTCGTCTGGCTATCACCTTCGACCAGTCCGGCATGGGTAACCCTATCGGCAGCAATGCTACCGCCGGCATAGCTCGCGGGATCATTTAAGCACGCAAGCCACTCCACCACGACAAGTTAAAGAAACCATGGAGGGTACGTATTAACATATAGATGCAAAAATTGGACAATTACTAAAATATAAACAAAAATAAAATATAAACAACGAAAATGAAATTTTAGGGCCATTTAACAGATTACATAAACATACATAAAAATACTAGGAAGTTATAATAAATTAATTAGGAATATTCACTCTTGTAGAAAAAGATAAACTCATTCATTAAAATACATTTTATTCAGTTATAAAGCCAAAGGGAAAATAAATGTTTGTCGGTCCTTAACGAGGAAGGAGTCTATTTCTAGATGCGGAAACAGGTCAACAGCAGAAGAAGATAAATATTTTGTAACATAATAATAACACTGAAAATAAAATCAAGAAAGGAGAACATTCGGAACCAGATAATTAGAGAAATAATGAATGTTAAACATGATATAGAAGTAATGTAAGAACGAAGATGGAAATGGTATGGGCACCTGAAGAGGATGGAGAATAATATAATCCCAAAAATGATACTGGATTGGAATGCTGAAGGCAGGAGGAGGAGATGGAAACCTAGGGAACAGTGGATGGATGAAGTGAGAAGAAACATGATCAGCAGAGACCTCAAAGAAGAATATGCTGAAGATAGAAATGTGTGGCGGAGCAAAATACATTTGGGCTGAAGGATAACTACTGTAATGTAGAGAAAATCCTTAATAAAAAATATAAAACAAATTAAAGAGGTCCAAAATTCAATGATTTTTTTAAAAATCCAATTAAGAGACAAAATGTATTTTTCTCATTAATCATTAATTAAATTAAAATAATGGTTAGAAAAAATAACTTTAACATTTCTCTTTGATCCAGTGGTTATACGAGTAATGCTCTCTTCTAAACCTGAGGTTCACAGGTTCAAACACCCATATAATCATCTCATCATGAAAGTAGAATTAGTGAACGTTAATGGATAAGACTCAACACAACAATATAAATACACAACCGAACGACTTGTCTCAAATAGTATGGTTTAAGACACGTATTCAGGAAATTGAGGATTCAAATGCCGAGGCTCACGAACCAGATTTTTTCTCTGATTTTCCTCAGTCAACAAGTGGAATAGAATTTCATTATCAAGACTGATTTAGCATAATCTATAATCATAATTTCATTATAAATCGACTATAATTCAAATTAAATCAGGGAACCTCTCTAAAAATACATGACAAACACAACAGTTCAAATATACAACAATGTGATCTTGCATATTATGCGGTCTTTTAGTAAGAAGTAAGTAAACATGCAGAGTTCAAGTACTTAGTTTAACGAAAATGTAAATTCCAGAAGACCTTAGATGTTGAAGCATCTATAAACGAGGAGTTCAGAGCAAAAGTGGACAAGTCCATATTTTATTCTTTTGAGGAAAATTTATTTAAAGTCATAGTAATACATTTATTTACAGATGAATTAAACATATTTTTTATAGTGAAAAAGAACAAATATTATTCGTGGTTTATCATTGTTCTGAATAATTATTGATATTTTGAACACATTTTTTTGGTCATGGTCCACTTTTGCTCTGAACGCCTCAAATATGAATGAAATAATAGTATATAATACAAAGTGTAACAGGAACTCAATGACATATTTTTGGAAATTATAGGTCATCAGTCTACATAACTAACTCACTGGCAGTATCGAACTCAGGTGTTCATGGCCGCGCGGACATAAGCTCTCCATAAATCCCTATACTGAGCTGATTTTTTCCCCAATTATCCCCTGTATAATCCACCTCCCTCATATCACGGTTATTGTTATACTCCCACCTTAATCTTGACCTACTTTCTGGGCAGATCATATATACAGGATTATTTTGTTTTGTCAAGGAACATGTATCCCCCAACAAGTAGTTTATGAATTCTGCTAATTGATCAAGATGAACACTACAGCATGTCACGTAACTAAGTCCTATATATTTTTTTGGGGGGGGGAGAAGGTCAAAATTACGATGTATGAATCTTGAATTGTCACCAGAGTACAGCTTGTTGGCCGAATTAATTATGAGTTTTACCACTTCAAACAATATTCTCTCAAGCTTGGCATATTTGGACGGACATTGCTGCGCGGTATCCCGCGCCGTAGCCAAGTTATTAAGGCAAGATGCCTTGGCTCAGAGCTACGGTTCTCCATGGGGGAAAACATTTTCTCATAGAATTTTGGCCAGTATGGGACCGGTGCCCACCCAGTATCATGAGGAATTTGGGTAGCTACAATAAGTGAAGGCTCTGAAACGGGTTATAACGACTGGGGGACCCGAATTGCTGACCACATATAACCCCTATATTGGATGGATGGTCATCTACCTCTGTAAATAAAACATGTGGATGTGAGGGCAACATCTGGCTGGTAGGCCAATGATCTTCTAGGCCTATCGAGCCATGGATATATATTTTTTTATTTCAGTGGCAATATCAATGAGACACAGGGCAGTCTGTATACACGCTCTACCCTAACTGTCACAACATACTATAAATTAAATTATTTTGTATACAATTGTTTTTATTAAGTGTAAAAGATACATACATTGCAATCTGTCAACTAAGACCCATGTTTGTAACAAAAAACGAGATGTTTTTATTTCACTTATTTATGGACTATTAACATTTAAAATCATATTGCGTCTAATTATTTTTAATAATACTATAGAACATTCTCTTACTTTAAGGGAGGATAAAAGATTACGAGTATTTGAGAATAAATTTATTAGGAAAATGTTTGGACCAAGGAGAGACAAACAGATAGGCGAATGCAAAATACTACATAACAGTGAGCTACATGATCTATGTGGGGAAACCAGATGTAATAAGAGCAATTAAGACCGTAGACGGCGATGGGCAGGACATGTGGCACGAATGGGGAATTAAAGAGGGGCAATGGAAGATCCTTATAGGAAAATCAGTAGATAGACCAAGAATAAGTGGTAACGGAAGGTAAATTATATAGAGGATGATTGGAAGACATAGCTCAGTATGGAGAATCCACGGGTTCCCTCTTTTTATAGCTCCTAATACAACTTTTTGTTTTCAATATCGAGTGTTTAAATGTGAAAAAAAAATGGTGATACAATTTTGTCATATTCATCTTTAGCACAGTAAAAACCACAAGAATAAGGTAAGTTCAATAAAAAAAGTTTTTTTTCATGGTTGGGCTGTGTTACTAATAATTTTACGTATAAAATAACATTTAAAACAATAAATATTGTACCTGTGATAGCAATCGTTCTCAACACATTAAAAATTTTTCAACTAGTTCCTTTTCTAAGCTGTTTTATTGGGTATGGATAATTTTTACGTAAGTAGGCAATATATATATATATATATATATATATATATGTCAATTCCGGGCTATGTGGCCGAGGTCTATAACTGGTATTTCTTCCATGGTTATAGACCTCGGCCACATAGCCCGGAATCTTTTAATATTACGATTACTGGCCGCGAAAGCCTGCATTCTACAATAGGTAAATTATTATTATTATTACTAAAAATAATATTATTACTCCTGAAGAAAATAAAAAATTACTTACCCCACCACCAGCTAAGGTTTTCTCGTGACCCCATGTTTGCAAATTAAATGTATCAAATTGTTCGTCAAATATGAGATCTCCGCCGCAGATACGTCTCGGTGCTCTAGTACCACTGGCGGTAGTAACTGTTCTATTGCAAACCGTTGAGGACCCTCTGATGGCCAAAGTGAAGAGTAGGAGTGATAACATGGCTGGTCTGATCGTGGAGAAGAGTGCCCCCCACTATTTATTATAGCACTACGGATGACGCGTCCTTCTTTGTGCTTTCCCTTCGTTTACCACTTTTGTTTGTGCAAATTTCCGCTGCAAAATCCACATGTAAAATGGGTTAAACAAAGAAAAAATTAAGTTGTTCAATTTTTGTCATATGCTGCATCATAGTGTATTTTAGCAGGTTTTCATTAACCACTTGTACTAGGGTAATGACAGCCTCGTAATAACGGTTATTTTTTTGTGCTTTTCTTTCACACTTTTTGTGGAAATTTCCGCTGTAATATATATATATATATATATATATATATAAGTTAAAGTAATCTACTGTATGCCTTAGGACAGAAACGATAATACATGTCAGCCGGGTTGTCAGCCCTGCGTTACGGTCGTCCCTACCCCCAGAACAAACTTCTGGAACTCATTTCAAAATATGAGGGTGAGTCTACTCCAGGGCAATGGTGCCACCAGAAGCTTTAAGCCAGTTTAAAATCCGGAATTCAACGGGACGTATTAAATAAAATCTTAAATTTGTATAATTGCCACTAAATTCTACATCATATTTAAATAAACTATAATGAATAGCTTATATTAGGTTAAAGGTAGTGTGGTCTCGAGGTAGCGTGCTGCTTTGTCACGCAGCGGGCCCCGAGTTCGATTCCGGTTGGGACAGACTCCTGGGTGAGGTTTTTTTCGGGGTTTTTCCTCATCTGTAAGACAAATGTCAGGAAGCTTAGGGCCCAACGGTCCCGGAAAATCATCCGGCCGCCATCATCATCATCATCATCATCCTTATCATTATCATCGTCATCCTTCACCTGTGTGGAAAGCAACGGGAAGCTACCACTCGTATAATTCCCTAGTAAATCTGCAAAGCATAGCATAAAAATGCTATGGTTGCAGTGAAGGAGCTGCCCTATGGCAGAATACTATAAATAAAATAATGCTACATGGCATTTTAGTTGGTCATTTTGAATCACTGGTATTAGGGTAAAGGTAGATAAACTCGTAACAGAGGTTATTATTTTTTTCTTACCTTCAGTTTGCAGTTTTGTTTGTGCAAGTTTTCCACTGCAAAATTCACATTTAAATAGGTGAAATAAACTCTTAAAATTGTTTTCATAATGTGCTGTATCGTACTGTATTTTAATAGGTCTACACAAAGAAAAATATACTAAGTCAAATATAGAACTCTTACTAACAGTAGTTATTTCGTAATACATTTTTAAAACTAAATAAAAAATGTAGTACTTTTTCCGTTGTTATTTATTTCTGTGTTCAGGAAAAGTAATAAATTACTACACTATAGGTTAACATGTGCTCTAAAACTTAACTTACATAAAAAAATAGTAATTTCTTTAGGAAAATTACACATTTTATCACGAAACAAACACGTCACGAAATTACCAGTCTTTATGATAACATGTTTAATTTTCCTAAAAAATAACTAATGGTTATGTAATTTTAGATAAGTAAAATTAAAAAATCAGCAATTCGCAAAAAAAAATATTACTTTCAATTAAAACTGATCAAAAGAATATAAATAATTTCAAAGACTCAAATAATGTATATAAGCCTATATAAAGAAGATCCTTGAGGTTGTAGGACGTTAAGGCACTCTACTCTTCAAAGTATAAACTATCAGATTCTATGGTCTTGAGCCATCTTTAACCTAGGGTAATTACACCGGTCGACAAGGTTTTCTTCACAAATCTTATTAGTGAATTTAGTGCATTTTTTCATACTGAATTCAGATATGTAATCAGAATTTTTCCATCAGGCACAGTTTTTTTGTGACAGCTACTTTTTTAAAATTGATTTTAGCATTTTCTTTGACCTGTCATAGGAACTTTTACCTTATATGAAGAGTTCCCTGTACCAGTATATGCAGATATGACTAACTCATAACTTTGATTCTAACCTAGCTCAAACTGAAAATGATTCAGATGGAAATAAAAATGATCTTACATAAAATATGCCCGAAAATCACTATCTACCACTTTCTAGGTAAGCCAGAATGAGTTAGAGTTAGATGGATTTTATTAAAAATTATAAAAATGTAAATGAATATCAGAGAAAACTCTTGCCTGTAGGAAAAAAACTGAAATGATGTTTAAATTCAGGATGAAAAATACTTCTAAAATCTCGTATTTTTATAATTGTGAAAGAAAAAGAGTTCATTTTTGTCGACCGGTGTTATCCGCAGCAATACTAGTCTCTGGTTTTTGATGCGAAGAATTCGATGGGAGCCATCTTCTATAGCTTCAATGTTTTCGAAATATTCTAAACAGATTTTAATCTGAAAGAGCAAGATCAGGGCTGTATGTTGGGTATGGTAGTAGTTTGATTCCTCCCAATCCTGAATTTGTGTCATGGTTGTTCCTACAGTATGGGGTCTTGTAAGAGAACTCAGTTTCGGTTAACTAATGTTGGATATCTCCGTTCCAACATTTTATGAACTCGTTCCAGTTGTTGAGAATATAAAGATATTTATAATATAAAAATAGAGTACCTGAGATCTCAGTCTTCCTCAGCATTGGATGTGGGGTGTGGAGTACTTTCAAGCATATGCTTCACCTTCAGCTTGTGAATTGGTCATGAATTTTAAAAGTATCGAGAATAAAGATCTCCACAGACCGCCTGTTTGAAACAAACTCCCAGTGAATCACACCTTCAAAATTCCATCAATAGAAAACTTTATATTATAAAACCGACATTACTTACGGGACGACAACCTAATAGGTATATATATATATATATATATATATATATATATATATATATATATATAAATTACGTGTCACGTTGTTTGTCCGCGATGGAATCCTAAACTACTGAACCGATTTTAATAAAATTTTGCACACTGTGTGCTGTTTGATCCAACTTGAGACCTACGGTTGATTATAACTAAATTTATATTCGCATTATTTTTATTGCAAATTATTTGTTTATTATCTAACAAAGAGTTATAATTATCTGTGAGTTCCATACGATTCTAACAGATGGCCGTGTAAGGTAATTGGTTTATTATTTAACCAGGTGGCTTGCTTTTTGTTGCAACCGCGAATTTCAATTGAATTACAAATATTGATTATTTCATAATTTAAGTGTGTTTGTGTTTATTTTATTTTCAATATATTTTATTAATTATATTAATTTCGTGTGTAAGTATTAGTTTTAAGTAATCTGGCTGAAATACAGAAATTTAATTTAAATTTAACTGGACCTAGAAGAGACATTGGATAATATGGCGAATGAGTTCTAGAGACCATGAATGATAAGATATCAAGTGAATTTCCGCAAATTCGTATAGGCCTATGTGACATAAATCTTACATTTAAGAATAATGTCAATTATAAACATATGAAGGTCCTAAGGAACGGAATAACAGAACTGTAAGTAAGTCTGTTAGTTATAATAATATGCATAATATTACAGAAACAATCTCCATGCCTCAATTAAATGAAAAACAAGATGACTATAATATATCACAAGATGATATTACTATACAGAGACTTCTTGATGATGATGAGAATCTAAACTACCAACAAGTTCGTAGAAAAAAAACGAAAGTATAATGAAATCAGCAAGCCTCCTCAAAATATTCCACCAATAAATGTATATAATCCTTATGATACACTTATGGACGATACTGAGAATGCAGACAACATAAATTCATCTCAATCAACAAAACCACTTCCACATAAACCACCACCCATATATATGCCGGGTGTAGTTAATTATTCTCGGGAAGGAACGGGCTGCCCCTTCCGCTAGATGCACCGTACCGAAGGATACTTTCTCCGCTGTGTCTGCCGTAACCCTGGCAACGGACCCTTACAAGGTAATATTAGCCGGAGTAGTAGGAGTAGAATTGAAAGCGCAGAAAATAAATCTGTCACTTTCAGACTGTTTTACGGACTTATAATGCCCTCTTCAGCCCAAGTAGTTAAATATCGAGGTAATTGAAAAATGTCTGTAGGACGATTAATGCATTCCTAGCCCCAGAGTAAGTATAACATCCGCCCGATTGACTGAACGAGGTGGTTAGAGAATCTAGGATAAAGTTGCTTGTAGCTTCTCTGTTCCTGCTGCTGCTCGCTGATGATGTAGATGTTGGCATGCCAAGAGGAAAACCGCGGCAAACCGCGGATGTCGATCTCGATCCGCGAGGCAAGGGCCTCCCGACCACGCCCCCAGAGTTCCCATCCTCCAATGAGAAACGACCATTTTCGGGCTAAGCTGATCATTGGTTAGCGTTAATTTAGAATTTGGAAAATTAATTTAAGTTATAAAATAATTTAATATATTCCTATTTTAATGGATTTATAAATGTTATGGAATTAAATTTACTGGTGGGATCTAGGGATCCACTCCGGTATTTGCCTTTGCGCTAAGGGAAACCACCAAAAACCTTAGCAGAGTGGTGTGAATTTAATAAAATATATAACTTAATTTGGAAAATAAATTTTGAAATATTATTAATTATTTTAATGAAATTATCGAAATTATCAGCTTCTTCGGTTCTTTGGTGTATAGCCGGCGAAATCACCTTTTAATAGTCATTGATATGGCGTTATGATTGAAAGTGTCTTTGTATTCTTTCAGCTTGGGCGTCAGAATGGTCATTATTCCCTAGTGAGCATCCAGTTTCTTGGATTTCTATGGATTTACTCTCATAGTTTACGTTGAATTTAATTGAGATGTAAGTACATCCAGCAATTAGGTACTTCAGGATTCCATCAATTACTTGCCCTGTTATTTGAGCGTGTGAGGTTTGAACTCTTCTCGCTTTGTCGGTAGCGCAGCCGTCTGAGTGCTGGCGTCGACTTCTTCGATCGCTTGCGCAGCAGTCTGAGTGCTGGCGTCAGCGTATTGCTTTTTGTGCTGGGGTTCGAACCCGCACAGGTCCTCGGATTGCGAGGCCTTTTCTTTCCGTGTCCTACGTGGCGCGGATTTTTTCTTTTTATTTGTCCAATTCAAGGTATTTATTTCAGACTGAGGTGCCATTAATGGCTCAACTCCGGCTGTAATATTTGTCACAATTTGGTTTGGATTTGGTACTTCAGCTTGAGGAGCGTCTGGCTCTACTCTATCTGAAGTGTTTTGTCTCAGTTCGGCAGGAGCGGACTCTACTGGGACCGGCTGAGACTTGGTTTTAGCTTTCGCTGCGCGTCTGTATAGCTCCACCTTTACTTTGTAAAAGCAGAGTCTATTCAGTTTGAGGACCTCGCAGGCTGTGGGTCCATCTACCAGGACTGCCAGGAACATTGGCAGGGGGCCCTTGGTCCTTCCGGAGGTCATATTGACGACCGAAAGTGCCTCGAACCCTAGACCTAATAGATCTTCCTGGATCTCGGATGGATCCACTGAGGGGTCTATGCCTTTGATGACAATTTTGAATATGTCTCTTTGGCTTTTATTTGCCACTTCGCGATGTGGTATTTTACGCTGCTGCAGAAGCTGTTTGTAATTGTTATAGACCTCCAATGAAGTAGGTCTGACCCTGGTTCCGAGTCTAGTAAGTTCGCAAGTGAATGCGTTAGGCTCGTGTTTGAATTCTCCATTCACAGCTGCCATTTGCGTCGTATTCTTGTCGAATTAGCAGGGAAGGGGGTTTTACTCTTAAGCGCTGGTTCTCCGTCTCTGGGCCCCCGGAGGTCCCTCCACTATCACGTGGCGAGTCCTCCGGAGGCAGAGTGACGGTCAGGCCGGAACCTGTTTTATCGGCAGCCGTTGCTGTCGTGTTGGAAGCTGAGCATTTGGTGCTTTTTCGCGTTCTAGTTGCGATTGGGGGCGTCGCTGTGGGATCGCCTGCTATTTTGCTGCCCTTTGGCATGTTGGAGGGTCCTTAATGGTAGGGAGAATTGGCTCACCGGTAAGGAGTTGCCCTGTCAGACGCCGTGGGAGCTCGGCCTAGCTAGGGGCTGAGGGAATAGGCGGCCTACTGCCTGGGGTATGGGAACTACCAGGATAGCGGGCAGGTTAGGACCCTCAGCCGTTAGACCGGTTTTGCTCTTTGCCGCGGGCTTTGGAAGCGGGAGTCACTACTCCAGCCGGCGCTGATGAGGCGACGATCGCTGCGAGATACGCTGCTGCCGTAGAGCCCCTTCTTCACCGCTGCCAGGAGATCATTCTTCTTCCGCTGCTGGCTCAGCTCTCATGCCATCATGCCTGCCATCATCATCTCTATGCATGCCTTAGCCGGAGCCAGCTGAACCAAGGTTTTTTAACGAGGTGTTGCTTCTCCCACTCCTCCTTTTTTATCCGGTATTGAGACGGGCGATGGCGGAGTTACATGCTTCTTACATGATTTTTTTTCTTCCGGGAATTCTCCTTACTCATTAGACATATAATGTTGTAAAATATTAGGACCAAACAGTTCTCGGACATCATCCTGCCACATAATCGCCATGTGCTATCATATTCGAATTATTTATTACACGGGATTCAGGGTATGTCGATAGGTATCATGAAATGTGTGTTTTTAGATAAGACACACAATGAACAAACAAAATTATTAAAGATAGCGGTAACAGGATGTGCCGACAATTGGGTGGGACGTTTTGATAAAAAAACATATAGGCCTAATATAACGTCAGAAATATTCAACTCATTTATAGCTAACCAAATAACACTATCGAATCCGCAAATACAAAATCGCATTCACCAAAACCATTCATTGGTCTCTATTCTCGGAGAACTAATCCAGTTCATATCTCCAGTATCAAGTTCCCTAACCCCCAAGAGTCATCCGAGAATATATTCCCCTCCATGTCTAGGCCTGTGTGGCCAACACTTTTGTTGTCACGGGCCAGAATTATTTTTTCGAGGGTCATTATATTGTATTTTAGAATTCGGATTATTTACCTATGTATCTATTTGAGAATGAAGTTCTTAGGACAATTTTGGATCAAAGAGAGATGAACTGTCAGGTGAATGGAGAAGACTACATAACAGTGAGCTACATGATGTTTATAGAAAACCAGATATAATAAGAACAGTTAAGTCTCGTGGACTGCGATGGGCAGGACAAGTGGCTCGAATGGAGAATGAAAGAGGGTATGGAAGCTTGTTGTTGGAAAACGAGAGGGAAAACGCCCAGTTGGTAGATCAATCTGAGATAAGAGAATAACATTAACCATGATTTGAGGGAAGTAGATTATACAGAAAAATCGAAAAAAAAAGCTCAGGATAGGGATGTATGGAGAGTTTATGTCACGCTACCATGAACCTACGGTTTCGATAGTATCAGTGAGATAGATTATTTATCATTAGACCTACTTTTATTAGGTCCCATTATTATTATTATTATTATTATTATTATTATTATTATTATAGTTAAATACATAGGCCCTATAGGTAATACATACTATAGGCCTACAGTACTTAAAGTTTTCATTTTACACGCATACTGCCAAAATAGGCCTACATTTAGGTCTATAGTAAAAAATGTAAAAAATTAAATTTACAAATACAATGCATCTAGTGTTGAATTTTTAAAGCTATTTTGTCTTTGGTTTAGTGAGAGCACTGGGCAATGTGGACGTTAAACTCAACTATTGTGGCTAAATCTTGCTTTGGGTTACTTACAGCCACAATTCGTATCCGTCCTACAGCCCTGAGCGGGTGAAAAAAGTTAAGAATTTGACTACAGTGAAATCTCTCTGTTGCTAACTCAGAGAACACGCCTATTTTTCCAACTAAATGCAAATTGATTACATGTAACTTATAATTAAATTTTTACATAATTTTTATTTATAATAATATTTTAGACTTGATGTTCCATCGATGTGGTGTCGAGGTAGCGCGCTGCCTTGTCATGCAGCAGGCCCGAGTTCAATCCTTGGTCAGGGCAAGTTTGTTGGGTGGATTTTCGGAGTTTTTCCTCACCTGTAAGACAAATGCAGGGAACATTAAGGCCCAAACGATCCCCGAACATCATTTGGCCATCATTAACATCTTTGTCATATTCGCCTTATTAGATTGAGGCCTCTTCTAGCACATACTTACCGTCATCATTATCTTTCATATCATCGGGGCAGCGTAACTCCGTCTTCCAGACGCCCCAACCTCAGAAGTAGGTTACAAATACGCCATCCCAGGAAAAAAAATGCTAGAAATGTCGTAATGACAACCTGGTGGAACTGATTAAAAATATTTTAGATTTTTTTTGCAACATGACAAATTTACTGCCTTCTACAAAAGGAGTCATGGGCCAGCGAAGTAGATGTCGAGAGCAGCATGTGGCATGCGGGCCGCCAGTTGCACCACACTTTGATCAGATTGTAATGAAGATGATGACAATGAAATATTTTGTTCAAATTTTTCGAAATAATCTATAGGCCTATGTTTCTATGGTTCAATAATTGTTACGTACTTTACTTTTGGTAAATTTATATATAAAATATTTGAATATGATTCTCTAATATTTTAAATAAAATAACCTGTCAGGGTAGTTTCCTTACACGTTAATATAATTATATATATTTTATAATTGTTTATATCTATTTGTTTAAATATTATGTGTGTTAGGCAACCCTTTTTTGTGTTTTTTTTAATTACAGATACATTTCTTCAATGTTAGTGCATGGACTACTTTTCGGAAATGTAGTTGATTCACATCATCATGATCATCACCATCCATGCAAGTATTTAGGCCGTGTGGCCTGTTACGGTCTCAAAGAGGAATTTTCCATCCAGCACTTTTTTGGACGTCCCAGCCGATCTTTTGCATTGGGGGCAGTAACGAAGCATGGCTTTTGGAATTATATGAGACGGCATTTCGTTTGTTGAAGAAGGGGCTTTTTTCCAGGTGTTGGAGGTAGTTGTGTATATGGCGAAGAATGGGTTCTACATCCATAATTTCCTCATTTCTTTTATGATCCCACTTTGTGTAGCCTGCTGTACGGCGCATAAATGACATCTAATTTGATGTTATTTGGCTTTCATCTCTTCTTCGTATTGTCCATGCTTCACTACCATATCTTAATACTGGTCTTGTGGGAACCGTATAAAGCCGTAATCTTGTGTTCTTCTGTACTAAAGATGGTTTAATTATACTGTTAATTATCCCCGTTGTTTTTGTGAAATTTGTGATTTTCTTTGATATATCAGCTTCATCTTGAAATGTTAAATTATAACCCAAATAATTAAATTCATTTACTCGTTCTAAAATTTCATTTTCCAAAACAATTTTGCTAGGTATAGGGCATTTCCCACAAAAGGCCATCACTTTAGTTTTCTTTGTATTGATTTCCATATTGCACCTTTTTGCAATTATATTAAAATTGTGTAGGCCTATATAATACTGTAAATCTGTTTCTGTTGGAGCTATTAATACCAAATCATCTGCAAAAAGCAAAGAATCTATTTTATGGTTTCTATTAATTTGGATAGAACCATGTCTCATCTGTCGCCAATCTTGGAATATTCTATCCATGTATATTATAAAGAGCAAGGGCGAGTGGGCACATCCTTGTCTTACGCCCCTATTAATTTCGGTCCATTCTGTTTGTGTGATGATTAACTTATACTAATAAGTCCTAACCATCAGACCATGACCTTCGATATTGGGTTGTCATTTTCTGGAACCTAAAAATAAATATACTGTATGTTATAGGCGTTTTCAATAACATTAAAATTCTTATAATAACTGTATTCTTTGTGTTTGACAAGGAATACGGAGAAATATGTGATTATATTATAAAATATGAATCCAAACTAGACTCTATAAGTCTTATTCATTTTCAAAATGTCACTCTATTGAACACGTAAAAAAACCCACTTTTGAATGAGTTGTGATCTTTGACATTTCATTGTAGATTTATTTTAAAATTATTCGTTTTATATAAAAAATATAGATAATTAACTAATCATAATTTTATATAAAATGTAAACATGACATTTTAATTTGAAATCTCATGCAGCGACATTAAAAAATCTTTTGATTAATCACAAGGTTATACTGACTACATTTTAGGATGAAGGTACTTCTTCAGGGCTTTCCCATAGAGTTAATTAAAGAAAATAAGAACTACCAGCTGATTATAAATACAGTCCCTTCAGGCTAACTGACTTTCATCTCTAGATTTTAAAGCTTCCAACAAATTTTGACTAACCAACTAGCTCACTGATACTATCGAACACAAGAGTTTATGGTGGGTGGTCATGAGCTCTCCATACATCCCTATTCTCAAGTAACATTTACAAATAATTTCCTGTATAATTCTTCTCCCTCAAACTATGGTTTATGTTATTTTCTCATCTCATTTTTGGCCTAGACCTATCTACTGGGCACTTATCCTCTGATTTCTTTACGAGAAGTTTCCATTCCGTTATTTCATTCCCATTTGTACAACTTCTCTTTTCAATCGCAGTATACAGTTAGTAACAGTCTTGTTCATACATCTTATAAAAGTAAGTAAAGTAAAGTATTCCCACTACAGGCCTCAGGAGGCCCTTGGGGTAGTAGTTTCGTTAATTTTAGACCTATTTCAGTTTTAAAATTGATACTAGGCCGCTTAATAGTATTAGTTGTGTTACGGAAACGTATGGCAATTAATATTATATTGTAGCACGTTTATATTAATTTGGAAAACCCATCATTACTTTAGCATAGCACCATATATGAAATTGTAATGCAACACTCTTGTTCAAACACTTAAATAATGTTGTCTCTATCCTTTGTGTTTTTATAAACATATGTTGCGTTACCTACTCAAGTGAACGAGTAGAGAGGGTTGTTACATAGCATTTACGTACTTTCTTCATTTGTGTACAAAATGGAGAAGATAATGCAGCTAAGTTCAGACTTAAAGAGAACTACTGTCAACCTTGCTTTAAGAGGCAAATCACTCAGAGAAATAGGCAATATAGTGGCAAAATCACATACAACTGTACAGTACATAGTTAACATGTTCAAGTATGAAGGTACCATAGAGAATTTTCAGCGTAAAGGTAGAGAAAAAATAATGAACGGAAGAGAAGAAAGTTTTATACTCAGACATGTTAGAACAAATCCTCCAATTAGTGTCCCGGAACTTAGGCCCATGGTGGAAGTGGTGTCTAAAAAGGAAATGAGAAATCAGGCAGTTCGTTGTGAGCTGTGGTCGCATAATTATTATGACCCCAGACCGCGAAAAATGCTATACATAAGAGAAAAAAATGTGCTACAAGATTACTCTTTACAAAAGAGCATGTAAACAAATCATAGGAGTTTTGGGATCATGTAATTTGGTCCGACGAAGCAAATTAAATATCTGCGGATCAGATGGCATAATAAGGGTTTGGAGGAAACCCAACACTGCTGATGATAAATAATAAGTTGATAAGAGGCACTCGAAAGAGCATTAAGTTATAAGTTTATGATTTGTCTTTTAGGAGTTCGTTCAGTGATCCTGTCCATATTCTGCATTGTTTGTAATGGTATCGCTCACACTTTTGGTCGCATATCTTGCATTCACACGAATCACTCGGTTGGTGGAATTTTGTATTTTTGCACATTTTGTGATGATATCCGTGTGTTGCTAAACCTATGATTCTGTGCCTTTGTGGTTGGTTACTTCCAGTCCACTCTCTGTTTACCATGGCATCTGAGGCGTAGAAATCTTCGTCGATCTCTTTTTCTCTCTGTTTCTTTTTTTCGATGACTTTCTTATATGGCTCCGTTGCTGGCAGTAGTATCCTTTGCCTCAGGTCCTCTAGGAAGAAGGTTTCTCTGGCTAGCATATAGGCCATTCTATTTGGTGTGTATTTGCTTGCACCTAATGCCTTTTTGATGAATCTTGGTTTTACTTTTTCTAACCTCTCCAAATCGCTGGTCGATAGTTTCTCCCATATCAGTTCTATCCCGTAGGTGACGATCGGGGTGATCACTGATGCGAATAATTTCATGGCTGTGACTAATTTTAACGATGTGATGTCTTTGATACTGCACATAGCTCTTATAGCTGCTGCTGCTCTCTCCTGCACATGTGCGCTGAAAGACTTTGTTGTTGGCTGCAGTGTTATGCCTAAATATCTGAATTTGTTGACCATTCTTATCGGTTCTTCTCCTAGTTTTAGATTATCACTTGCCGCTGTTCTTCCTCCTTTCTTGAAAACCATTTGTACGGTCTTGTTGCTGTTTATCTTGAACTCATTTTCCATAGCCCATTGTTGTATCCCATCTATGCCTTTTTGCAATTCTTCTTTGTTTTCTGCCCCAATGGCCATGTCGTCCGCATACATTACCAGCGTGGTCCCGTTTGTTGCTTTCCCAATGTCAGCCGTCATTATGTTAAATAGTAGCGGGCTGATGGGGTCTCCTTGTAGTATCCCATTAGTTTGCATAACCTCGTCTGATGCCGCAACCTCATCTGTTATTTGTAACCAGTTTCGCCTCATTATGTCGTGTACTATTCCAACAATGGGGTGCTCGTTTCCAATCATGTCCCTCATCTTCGTGAGTAGTTTTGTTCTGTTTATGTAATCGAACGCTTTTTCATAATCTATGAAGACCACGTAGTATTTCCCTTTCGGTCTGTTGAGGGCTGCTTCTATCTCATATAATAATGCGGATGCTGCTTGCAGAGTGGATTTTCCTTTCCTAAATCCGAATTGGTTATCTGGGATGTTTAATTTTGTGATGTCCATCAATCTGTTTGTAAGTATCTTCATAAAGATTTTGAACAGGGTGTTCTCCAGTACAACGCCTCTGTATGAGTTCATGTCTCCCGTGTTTCCTTTACCTTTATACAGCATTTTCAGGGTAGCCCTTCTCCATTGTTCTGGTATGGTTCTCGTCTCTAGGCATTTGTTAAACAGTTCTTTCCATATTGATATTAGCACGTCAGCTGATGCCTTTAGGTGTTCGTATGCTACTTGATCCGGTCCTGTGGCTTTTTTTTTATTTTTGCTTCTTTCACGCATTTGTTTATTTCATCCTCTGTGATTTCCATTTCCAGATTCAGGGTTCTTGGGTTCCTGGTAGTATTGGCTTCGTAAGCTTCTGTTCTGTTTCCTTCATTCAGTATTTTTGTGAAGTGGTTTTCCCAATCATCTATCGGCATTTCTTTCATCACTCCTCTGGGTTTCCTCCTTAAGACCAGGAAAGGGTCCTTTTCTGCTTCTTCGGCTAGCTGTTGGGCTTTCATTTCTATGTAATGGGTTTTCTTGTATTTTATTATGTTTTTGTACTGTTTTCTTTTCTGGGCGTATCGTTCCAGGTCTACTTGATTTTTGGATTCCTTTGCTTTGTTTAGTGCTTTTAGTGTTTTCCTTCCGTTCTGTGTAGCACATCCTGTCGAACCACGGTTGTGCTCTTCTTTTTGATGTTGGTTGACAGGCGTTCTTTATAAGGTTGTTAGTGATGTCTAGTGCTTGTCCAGTTGGCTTTCCTTTATTCTCGTTTTAGCTTTATCTATGTTCTCCGTGTTTTTTCGTATTTGTTCTACATCTAGTTTTCTTGATATCCTGTTTTTAGGGGTTTCCTTGTTTGGTCTATTTCTGGCCTTTGTCTTTTCCAGTCTTGTTGCTATCGGTACGTGTTTCCTGATGGGTGCTAAGTTTGATGACCATAGCCCCTTTTGTTCTATTAATCTTAGATATTTTCCCTTATATAGCAGTAAATCGATCGCGCTTGTTCCATTGTGCGCTATATATGTTGGCAGTTCCATCTTATTGGTTAGGGTGTAACCCTCTTCTCTCAGTGTCTCTAGAACTACGAGTACTTCAGTCTTTGTGTTCTTCTTGTGAAGTGAATACTCTCTCGACTGTGAAATACGGAGAAGGCCCAATTGTGATCTGGGCATGTATGTCTTCCAGCGGGGTTGGAAACCTGCACTTTATTTACGGAATAATGGATAAGTGGCATTACAACAGGATCAAGAAGGAAAATGTAAAACAAAATGCCATAAAAATGGACAGTTATGATACTCTGAAACGATAATCAGAAATAAATCACATTTCCGAAACTAGAACATTTACTTTATATCACAAAATCTCAGCTGTATGAACAAGAATGTTACTAACTGTACAAGACTTTAACTGTACTTATTACATCTGAATTCCCAAAAAGGTCATGTAGTACACTGTTATACACTTTTCTCCATTGATATGTGTATGTTCGTCTCTCTTCGGTCCAAAAATCTTCCTAAAAACGGTATTCTCAAATATTAGAAATATTTTCACCTTTTTCAAACTAAGGGATCATGTTTTGCATCCAATTATCTTATTATACAATTAAAATTTTATTTTATTGAAACTACAATGTGAAGGTAAAACAGTAGGTTAACAGCTGGCAATAACGTGATATCATTACAGTTCACTCCGAGACATTAAAACGTTTTAGGAATGTAAACAAAAGCAGATGATTTGTACATTAGTAACATTGCTATGTATTTTTTTGGGAATACTAAATTGACTACTGTCCGATCTAGTAGCTGGCCTATATTTACATTGAGCTCTTCGTGGGTGGGGAGGGAAAAGATAAAAAAATCAATGCTATATAATCGTAAATAGACAAATACATTTACTACTCTCTGTTAACTACATTCCTATTGAACGTACGCCTTTTAATATTACTTGATTTCATAGTTTCTGATTAACTAAATAACATAGACTATATTATCCGACACAGCGGAACATTGAGCTGTTTCGTGTGGATGATTTGCGAACTAATGCCGTGTCATCCCGCGTACACTGGTTTCACGTCAGTCTGTGAGTTTCGAGCAGTATTTGTATGAGGGAATACTAGCAATGATGGACAATGTAAGTGCCTCATTTGCTATTTGTTCTAGATTATACATAGTATTTACATCCGTGCGACGCATCAACAGTGCTACTATGACTGGAAGTTGCAATCCTGCTCTAGCAATGATTCATTGACAAGCGCATTCAGTACTATCAATATACTATATAGGCCGTACATGTTGTAACTAAATTCTCATTAAAGCCATTGAGGATGTGTAGTAGGGACCAAGACGGTTGCGTTTAGCATAGGAACTCGTGTCCGAAAACGTACCATTTTCCAGCTACACGCACGCAAAATACCACAACAACTACAGCATTTTCGGCACCAAAGACGCTGCACGTTCTCCGATTTGACCTCGCTAGACTGCTATGTGTTAGGTATTATAATGATATTGTGAAAAGAAAAAAATATGTCTGAACCAGGAATCAAACCGTGGACCTCTAGTTCTCCAGACTAGTGTGCAGCCCACTACACCATTCGAGACTTGGCACAAACATTAACAATTCTTTCTACATATACAACTCTATAATTCTCGTTTCGTCCGCTGCCAGGTAGGTGACACTACCATCGCCAACGGCCGGCTTCGTTTAGAAATATCTATATTTGAGAATTTTACACCACCACTTTTATAAGCAGTAAACGATGTTATTTAACATTTCCGATCCGATTGAGGGTCTTTCCACTTTTCAGCGGTTGCCCTTTTACCAGCCGGCTGCTGGCCCTTCACATCCACATGTGTCAATCACAGAGGCAGATGATCAACAGGCAGTGTAGGGGTGACATGTGGTTAGCATGTCGAGTCCCCCAGCCGTTATAGCTGGTTCCTCAACCTGGAGCCGCTACTTATTGTAGCTACCCAATTGCCTCACGATGCTGGGTGGGCACCGGTCCCATACTGGCCGAAATACCATGAGAAAATTTCTTCCCCCATGGAGACTCGAACCAGCGTAAGTCCCGTAGCTCTGCGCCAAGGCTTCCTACCTTAACCGCTCGGCTACGGCGCGGGACTACATTTTCCAATACTGTCATTTTAACACAGTTCCAATAATGGATCATATTATAAGTGTCACCTACCTGGCAGCGGATGAAACGAGAATTATAGAGTTGTATATGTGGAAAGAATTGTTAATGTTTGTGCCAAGTCTCGAATGGTGTAGAGGGCTGCACACTAGTCTGGAGAACTAGAGGTCCACGGTTCGATTCCTGGTTCAGACATTAATTTTTCCTTTCACAATATCATTATAATATTATAATATGATCCATTATTGGAACTGTGTTAAAATAACAGTATTGGAAAATGTTAAATAACATCGTTTACTACTTATAAAAGTGGTGGTGTAAAATTCTCAAATATAGTAGATACTTGTAACGAAGCCGGCCGTTGGCGATGGTAGTGACACCTACCTGGCAGCGGACGAAACGAGAATTATAGAGTTGTATATGTGGAAAGAATTGTTAATGTTTGTGCCAAGTCTCGAATGGTGTAGTGGGCTGCACACTAGTTTGGAGAACTAGAGGTCTACGGTTTGATTCCTGGTTCAGACATTAATTTTTCTTTTCACAAAATCATTATAATATTATAACATGATCCATTATTGGAACTGTGTTAAAATAACAGTATTGGAAAATGTTAAATGTGTGTTACGTCACATGAAATCTCTGATTTACGAGACCCCTGTGGCATCTGAAGAAAGACCTACTTGTTATGGCTGCGGCGGACGTTGCAGGACCAATGATTGGTGATTGTGAGACCAGAAAATAATAGGTGATCATCACATCGAGCCCTTCTTGTATTCCTAGATGACAAGCAGCAGGTGTCAGAGAGAGCAACATGTGTTGTAATATTTTGTGTGTAGCGGGAAAACGACATTTTTCCGGACATGAGTTCCTATGCTAAACGTAATCGTCTTGGCCCCCACTATACTCCTCAAAATCTGTAATGGGAATTTAGTTAAACCCTGTGTAGTAGCGCTCTTTAACAGCTAGGATCATCATCATCTCAGGTAATAGACCTAGGGGGCCTGTTATAATCTCTTGTCATCTTCTATAAAGTTGACGTCCAACATATTTTCCTCCCCTGGAACGTAGAATCTGTTTATTTTTTAGTTATTCTAAATCCGGGAATTCCCTTTACATGTTGAAACCACTTTTGTCTATAATTTTGCAGGTATTCGGCTGTATGCTGTATTTTACGCTTTTTCGCTTGTTCCGCTTGTGGTCTGAAAGACTGTTTCCTGCCGCTCGTATAAAGAAGTTAATTTCATTAGATGTAATGCGTCTTTTATCCTGAATGAGTATAGTTCAGGCTTTGGTATTTTAACATAATATGGGTTTCCTAAATTTTTCTAAGTCTTTAATCTAATGTATAATATTTTTGGATCTTGTTTGACTTGAAAATATGGTTGATTATTCTCAGAGATTTGTTATAATTTTGTGTTTTGAATTTTAAACCACATTTTTCATGGAATGTAAAAATATATCCTAAATATTTAAATTAATTGATTTGTTGTAAAGTTGAGTTATCCAAATAAATTTTGCTTCGGATGAGAAGTTTTCTTTGGAAGTTCATTGCATTGGTTTTTTTAATTATCTCGTTAAAATGTTTTGTATTAATATTTACAGTAGACTGTAGGATCATCTTCTGTGTTTGCAAAAATAACTTGTCAGAGTGTTATTTGCATGGAGATGGTTATTGCCATATTGGCCTACTAAATTGGCACTACATGAAACTATAGCAAATATATTTTTCAACAAAGAATGTAGAAATCCAGAAGATGAAGCATGCTCTTAGAAAGGCTTAGATTTTAATAGTGTGACGACATTTTATAACACGTTATTATAGATGAGGACGACTGTTTTTATCAGGTACGGATTTAAAAATGTTGAGGCCTATTATTAGCCTCCAGAATCGAATGATGACATTAATATAGGCCTATGCATTAAACAGCAGAGGCAACAATTGACATCCCTGTCAGATACCACAGTTTATTGTTTCTAAATGGACCAGCCTCATAATCTTGTGGTGAGACAATATGGCTACAGTACTACATGAGGTTCCGAGTTCGATACCTGGTCAGACTATAGGAATTTTTCCTTAAAAGTGTATTTTTCCTTAGGTCTCCCGTGGTCTAGAATTTAGTTTAATTTAGGTTTGAGAACTCTACTGGTGCTTAGTTGTCATTTATCAACCATCGTTCTATTAGGCTAATATATCTTCGCCATCCAGGCACCCCAAACTCAGATGTGGGTTATAATCGCCAATGGCAGGAGAGAATGCCAGAAATGTTGTAAGATAACCTGTGACATTGGGGGAAAAAATGAATCAGATAATTCAGCCTCAATTTTGTTCGGTATTGTATTAGTTTTGTAAAGTTCAGATTATTAGAATTTCATTTCAAATTTGGGCGTAAAAGGACTGATCAATTTTACTCAGAAGAGCCTTATTTCAGACTTGAGATTTTTTACATTCAGTAAATATACTTCATGACTTATGATGATTAATGATTAAATTGTTCTTATTCACAAAATTGCAACCCAGCATGATATTTGCCTGGGATATTCAGGAAAACCAGAAAAAAAATCTCAGGTTGGCGTCCCCGGGATTTCAGCTTGGATACTCCTGTATACGAGTCTCAAACACTTCCGCCTGAATTAACTCGCTCGAAGGATAAGAGTTCATAAGGTTAGAACCAGAGTTTATTTTTACTGTTTTCCATATTAAATATCCTTAAGAGTTATGTCTATAAACATTTTTTTTTTCATCCATCCATAGTAATTCTGCCCGAGGGCAGGTCCTTCACTGCAATCATAGCATTTTCATGCTATGCTTTGCAGTTTAACTAGAGAATTATAGGTGCGGTAGCTTCCCGTTACTTTCCACACCGGTGAAGCATGATGATGATAATGATAAGGCTGATGATGATATGATGATTTTCGGGGACCGTCGGGCCCTGAGCTTGCTTACATTTGTTTTACAGGTGAGGAAAACCCCCGAAAAAACCTCACCCAGGAACCTGTCTCGACCAGGAATCGAACCCTGGCCCGCTGCGTGACAAGGCAGCACGCTACCTCGAGACCACAGCGGTGGACGTTTTTTTTCATAATGTTTATAATCCCTGAGTTGACGACTTGTAAAGTTTAATCCAGAGGGTTGTATCTGACTTTTTAAGACTTATTTAGAAGAGCTATAAAGTCTAGAACTATTGTCAATATAGTTGTTATATGATGAATGTTAAGGAAAATTGAAGTCACGCTAAATTGCGGTTTTATCTAATCTATCATTAAAACCCTGGGAGTCTACAGTTTATGGCAACAAACATACACGTTTATCCGGGGAGGGCCTTCGTATTATTTAGTGGTTTGTTTTGATACTCCATCGCGTTTTCCTTCTTCTTCCATTTCTAATTTCAGGAAATGATCATTACTGTTAACTTAGAATCACCATTCGACTGTAAATTTCTTGTTAACTTGATCATCATTTACTATCCTTCGTGTCTGGTTTCTTTTTATTCTGTTTCGGGTCACGAACGCTAGAGTCAGGTTCTCTCAATGAACGAAAAGGGGATTTACCAGCCGTGGTTCAGTTCAAAATCCGGTATTACGAGTAGGTATCTAGGATAACGATATTTTATCGTTTTACACTACCACGATAGTAATTAGATTATACCGCATTTAAAAGGGAATTTACAACACATGCAGGAAGTATATTATGTATCATACTGTTTTTACCGGAAGTATCAGGACAGATGTTACGTTTATGGAATTTACATCAATAGTTTGCAGATTAATTACCTAATTTAGAATTTTTTTCTTATAAAATACATGGTTCCATTCCAGTCACCTGTTGACTAATAACAATAATAATAATAATAATAATAATAATAATAATAATAGATAGATAGATAGATAGATTCGGTTGATTAATGTCTTTGACATCGATTCCTAATAGCCAGTTTTGTCGGTCAATCAATCCAATCTCCTGGTTGTAGATGTTTCTCCTTCATATATAAACATATTCCCTGACTCCAGGAGGTTTTAGGTCTTCCTCTGCTTCGTCTTCCCTCAGGTTTCCATTCCAAAACAGATTTTGGTAGTCGATCCTCTTCCGTTCGCTGGACATGTCCGTACCATCTTAATTGCTGAGTTTTAATATAGTCTAAAATAGTGTCTTCAATCTTCATTTTCTCCCTTATAACTGATAATAATAATAATAATAATAATAATAATAATAATAATAATAATAATAATAATAATGATAATAATGATAATAATAATAATAATAATAATAATAATAATAATAATAATAATAATAATAATAATAATAATAATAATAATACAAGGTGAATGGAGATGATTACATATCAGTGAGATACATGGTCTTTATAGGAAGCCAGATATAATAAGAACAGTTAAGTCTTGTAGACTACGATGAGCTAGACATGTGGCATGTATGGGGAATGAAAGAGGTGCATGGAAGCTTTTTGTAGGAAAACCAGAAGGAAAACGGCCAGTTGGCAGACCAAGAATGAGGTTGGAGAATAAAATTAACAATGATTTGAGAGAAGTAGATTGTACAGAGATGATTGGAAAACTTTAGCCGAGGATAAAGATATATGGAGAGCTTATGTCCGCGCTGCCATGAACCTAAGTGTTCGATAGTACCAGTAAGTTATTTATTATTATTATTATTATTATTATTATTATTATTATTATTATTATTATTATAGAAATAATTAATGATTCCATATGTCATCCGTCGATAATAATAATAATAATAATAATAATAATAATAATAATAATAATAATAATAATAAATTGTAATATAAATTGATTTCATGTGTCATATGTTGACTATAATAATAATAATAATAATAATAATAATAATAATAATAATAATAATAATAATAATAATATTAATAATAATAATAATAATAATAATAATAATAATAATAATAATAATAATAATAATAATAGATCATCGGTAGATTAATGTCTTTGACATCGTCCGATTCCCAATAGCCAATTTTGTCGGTCCATCCAATATCCTGGTTGTAGATGTTTCTCCTTCATGTATAAATATATTCCCTGACTCCAGGAGGTTTTAATAATAACCTGATGCAGATATGACTATAATTTGTCTTCTCTTCTGATTCATTAGGCTTAAATTATACATACAGTATGAATTAACTACAATTAAATTATTAATACATAATACACGAAGTACAAAATATATCAAATAATAATAATATTACTATTGAGTTTAATGTTTCATCTCTTTGTATATCTCATTCATGCTTCAATTATTTTTTCCAGATGTTTTAACCCATTGAAGACACGTTTAAAGCGCCTGGTACGTTCACTGGAAACCCATTTAAATCACCCCAGCGCTGCACTGGGTTTTAAATCAGAATACCCAGACCATGCGTTCTGCGTCCCAGAACTTATGAATTTCAGATAGTTTGTTTACCCCTGTTTTTTCTTGTAGTATTTTGTACTTTCAAGAATTGCAAAGGAATGTGGCCTGCTTACAACCCTCTTTTGTGTAATTTAACCGTTATTTATTGTTAGTTTGAAGGCTGTGAAAGTTGACAAACCTTTCAAAAACCGTCCTTTACTAACATTTCTTGGTCATTAAATTTGAAGTAAACACGAATCATATGTTCTAACAGGAACTGTAAAAATAACACAAATATACAATACAGTATATTATAAAAATAAATGAAATTAAATATATAAAAGCATAGACCTATACATTATCAAATCATAAAACGTTCTTCTCAAATTATCAATAATGTAAAAAAGCAATTTTTCTGTATTGTATTCTAGAATACATTTAGCCTTTGTGAATTTTTCTTCTTGTTATCTGCCTTTATTCTTCCATTGCTTCTTACTGGTGACAGTGATGCCGGCATTTTCGTGTTTGGGTGATTATAATAAACGTATTTCCTATCTTTCCACTTCAATGCAGGAAGTCTACGACTAGATAATGTTACCTGTCCTTTTTTTTTAATTTGATGTTCACTAAATCCATAGGTATGTTTCTTCTGTTAGATTTTACTGTCCCTAATATGTCTCTCGTCTATTGAGCTCTAAAAATAAATTAGGAGAACACAAGTTGTCTAATTGTAATGTGTAACCTTTGTCTACGAACGGATTTGCTAATTCTAGGACTACACTCTAATTTACAGTAAAATCTGAATTTTCTGGTGCATCTCGTTCAGTGTTTATTTGGATCATATCCCGAAGAGGTCTCGCACAATTTCTAATATTTTATTCCAAATCGTGCCGTTTTATTCCGATTAGAGATTTTGAACTGGTCGTAAGCCAATATCTTCGTAATTTCGTAAGAGATTTTTCAAGTGAAATGTCTTCACTTTGAACATACAAGGACAGAAATGTTGTATTCAAATACCCTACAGCAGGTCTAATTTTGTAAATTCTGTCATCTCTAATTACGGATTCATTGTCTTTGAAGTGAAGAAACATCGAAATTAGGAATAAATTTTTGAAAGGCACAGTTTTGCTGTAAATGGGCATTTATAAAATTGGTCTATTGTTCCAGAACCGTTTTATGTTAGGTTTTATATCTTGACTTATAGTGTAAAATAGGCCTTCACTTCATCAGGGGTGTTTCTAAAAAAGTTATATTACCAGCCATGATATTCGAAAAAAAAACATTGAAACTACATATATATATTACCGTAATAAGTATCTAAAAAGTAAATTATTCTATAAAATATTTCTATAATATACTCTACAATATACTAGTCCTACATATATGCTTTATATAAACCTGCAAAAAATTTTACAGACGGCGAACAGAAAACTTTAATCACTAAAGAGAGTGTCATCTTCTTATAGTGGTGGGATTTAACACAACGAGTGTAGGTCGTTGTTGAGCTGTTTGGCCTTTCTACCTGCTCACGAGGGAGACTCGTTAAAAGTCTCCAATGGGTTAATCCGCCACTTCTTCAGAATTTCCGTCATTTGTTAAATGTCCATTCCCATTTCATAATGCATTTTACTGATATTGACTTCTAGCCCCAGTTTCTTAGTGTTATTCAATAGGATGTGTTGTGCTAGTTTTTAGTATTTCCTATCATGTAATAATAGACCATTAGCATATACTAACAGCTGATTAATACAGTTAGTTGCATGTTCTCTTTGTCCTACAATGATTTAATTAAGTGTTCTAGTACAAAATTGAATTTTATACTAGAACATGCCATCAAATCTTTAGAGGATGAAGAAGGTCTACAACTCAATGGTATTAATAAGCTGTTAGTTTATGCTGACTATTTAACTCATGTCGCAAATGGTAGTCACTGACCAATCACGTTTCAATGAATTCTGTTTTATACCAATGAAACCAAGCCGTTTGTTCCACCTCGCTATTTATCGATTTCTTTCTTTCTTTATCAAGATCCTGATTTGTGATAAAGAAAGCTCCTAATTTTTTTAATTATTTCGAAAACAGGTTTAGACCATTATTTTTCTCCAACAAATACATTGAATATAGGCAATAATGAATAGATTCAGTGATTTAACTGAGGTGTTTATTCCACATATACATTGATAAACCGTATAAGGGTTGATGATAATAGTGTGATGTGTTTTCATTATTTCTCCACAAGAGTGCATTCTTACAAAATATTGCGTGTCCTATTTGGCAAATACAATTAAATAATTGATCGAGTGCCAGTCGTTTGAATATACAAGTTAAACTACACATTTCTAATTTGTTTTCAAACATCGCCGTTTACATTAACTATATACATATTTTAAAACACCGGTAACTATATTCAAATAATTATTTTTTTATTGTAAAGAGTTTAAAGTTTATCGTTAATTAAAGAGTTCCTAAACAAAGTGCCAATCTTGATTTCCAAATTTGCTTCTAGATTAAATTGGAAAATCCCCATCTCGTGGGAATTTACTAGTATGATGATGTAGTAATATTGGGCGATTGAGAGTAGCGAGCGTACTAAAGGCCAATACGCACACAATATGTGAAGGAACCACTAAGGAAATTGGGACTGGAAGTAAAGATCAACTAAAAAACTTTAAATATATGGTCACACGTAGAAATAACATATTATAATGGAAATTGGACAGCTAATGACAAATGCGGGAAATTTTTAGGAAGTGGTGGAATTCAAATACCTAGGAAAACATAATCACAAATTAGAAATGAGATGCCCACATAAACGTAAACATGGAGGGAAATTCCGGGCATGTCTTTGTTGTGGTTAAAAAAGTATGTGTGTGATCCAACATTTAAAATCTCTCTCCTGATAGGCCCTATAAGGCCTAGGTGGCGTATGGTATGTAAAAGTCCTACAAGATGTGAGATTAAATTGCGTATAATGGAATATGTTACGAATCGGACGATGTCAAAGACATTAATCAACCCATGATATATATGGTCATTTTCGGTGTCTCATACTTGATATGGGAATACCTCACATATAAGCAACTGGAAGATATGGAGAAAGTGAAGTCGAGATACCTCAAGAGACTCTTAGGAGTATCACCGAGTACGAGATCGAGGCTGGTTTACGAACTCACCAGAGAGACGTTTTTAATAGAAGATCTGCGGACAACACTACTCTTACCGTCTAGTAAGGCCTACAATGTACTCTTGCAAGACCTGCAAGAGAAGAAGAAGGACATACCATCATCATTCTATGCGACCTGTGCGATGCAAGACAGACGATGGACAGAATCGAACTGTGAAATGCGTCATGTCACTACCAGGCTGGCAGTCCATGGCTTCCATCACAAGATGTGCTGCAACAAGACATTTCATGAACCTAACGACATGTGCATATGTGTTTTGTGTTCACAAAAATGTGAAAAGTACCATATTCTGAATTGTAAAAAACGACTTAAATCAATCAGTGCTTATAGCAAAGACAATTAAGCACTTCACATGTAATATCTGCACAGTCTGTGCGCATTTCTCCTTTATTATAGATAGTATATAAAAATAAAAATATATATTTTTCATGAAAACATCCTCAATAACTTAATTCCTTCAGAAATCATTAACTTGAGAAAGCCTATCATTAATACATCTAACATTTAAACTGGTGATCTAATTTTCCTGTCAATAAAAGTACTATTCATAATTTTTTAATTATCATTTCCTACTCCTTAGATAATATCAAAACATTTTTATAAATAAGAATGAACTAATCAATCAGAATAATAAGGTATAAAACATGCGCATTTTCCTGTCTCGTTGGAATGTGCCTTTGAAAACCTTTCATATGACCTCTCCAAGAGGCTCGTTCACGCCTACCTGTGAGGGGAACTACCAAAGTACTCGAGTGAATAGCAAAGTTAATTATGTTATATCATTGTTTTGTTACTGCCTAAAAAACGAAACGTTCTGTTTATAACAAAAGATATTTTCTAAAGTCACGAGTCATTGTACACACAAGATGCCAGTGGCGGTTAACAGCAAAATTTTGAGTGTTCATTCACATATGCTTAAAGATTAACACTCATATTACCTACTTATTTATTTAATCTCCAAGATTTGGAGCTCTATTTTACAAATGTATGTTATTGCTCTATTAAAATATAAAAGAAAATTGAAGAAAAGCATAGTTATAAAACTGAAATGAAACAAAAACAACAAATGTACGAAACAAGAACTAATACAATTAAAACTAGGAAAATAAGTAATAATAAAGATGAATTACAATGTGGTGAAAATAGCATTTACAAATGTTTTAAATTATGTGTAACATTTCCTTTTTTTAAATACCAATTAATGAATTACGAAATACTTATTTACATTCTTTAAATGAACTTCCAAAATGTATCGCTTATATCCATGAGATGGGCAGTCTAAACATAAGTTGTTAAACACTCATATTAAAATAATTTTTTTAAAATAAAAAAACAACTTTAGGGGACTCGAGTTCAAATGGTAGTATACAGTAATTCGAAGAAAAATATAAAGAACGCAAAAATAGGTGTAGCAATGTGTGGATAACAACCTGAATAATGGGGCATATGTATTTTTTTGTCCGACGGTATTATGGAAAATTCCTGAAAATTAATGAGAAACTAGGATCCAAATAACTTAAAAAAAGTCATATTATAAATTACGTAAAACATTGAAAGATAGCTTTGAATTATAGGTGCAACTTACTGGAATATGCTAGAACTAAAATAATACCCCACGACATTCTTAAATTTAAAAATGTAACAAGAACAGCTCATGCTGACCTTATACTTAATTTGTGTTGCATATGTTATTGCTAAAATTGTTACAAGATTTATAGACTCTCATCAGCGTTTGAATGGTCCGAATTTAAATAATTAAAAACTCACTATAACAAATACATACAGGCCTAATGCATGTTTATATATGTATTTTGTCATTAAATAGGGAATGGAAGTATTATTTTAGTTTCAGAATTAATTATCTTCTATCAGCTTCTCTTTATTTTATATTGAGACATTTTTGTATAATTATGTTACATATTACTTATGTTACAGTTTAATAAAAATCATAAATATTTAAAAATGAAACTAAAAAAGTGTTGCTTTTTATTTAAATATATGGTTCAAATATTACTGTAAAAAGTTAAATTTTTTATCTCCAAGAATTGTGAGTAAAATTTCTTCTCCACGTGAGGTTCGAACTCACAACCCGGCAAATCTCAGATGCTGCTACATAAGTACCGTGCGCTAATATAATGCGCAGTTGGAGAGATAATAATTCCATTTACCTTATTTTCATTGGATGTAATTGTAGATTCGTAGAAGTCAATTAAATTTGAAGTAAGGAAATTGTTTTCAAATTTTACAGAAACGAGAAAGAACTTTTAATTTCTCATGCTCTGTTTAAAGTAAAATAACAACTCTTAATTTAACGCATGATATTTATAACTCTATAATGAAATTATACAAGACAATGGCAGTGCCTATTATTACTTATGGATCCGAAACTTGGACAGTGACAACATAACAATCAGCCAGAATACAAGCTGCTGAAATGAGATTCCTCAGACCAATAGCAGGATATCAAAGAACAGACAAAAAACATAACACAGAAATAAGACAACAACTAAAAAGTAGAGGAATTAAACACAACAATAGTAAAATACAGAACAAACTGGAAAGAACACTTGGCAAGGATGACTGAGAATAGAATACCAAAAGCAGCATACAGCTATTCACCACGAGGAAGAAGAAGATTGGGAAGACCAAAGAAAAGATGGAAAGAGCAGCAATTTGGAGCCGGAACAGGCTAGTAAATAAGCCTAAACCGTGAAGAAGAAGAAGAAGAAGGATATTTATAATATTGATTTTTAAACATAAAACACAATAGGCAAAACAAATTATCAGTTTGGCAAAAAATCTTAGAATCTCTGCTATTTCCATTCAGTTTTGAAGAGACTAACGAAAATATTTATCCTTAAACATTGATTCTATTTCCGAGAACAATAAAATTCCTAATCTTCCTTCCTGATGTGGATTATGGTTACTGGAATTAGTAAAAACCAAAGGATGACTAATATAACAAATATGTAGTCATGTAAAATTCCCAATACGCAAGTGTAAATCAATTAAACGAAGAAATTTACTTGTTTATAGTGAAGATGCAGATAATATAATAAATATGATCTTGGTCTCA
This sequence comes from Diploptera punctata, assembly GCA_030220185.1. Lineage (NCBI taxonomy): Eukaryota > Metazoa > Arthropoda > Insecta > Blattodea > Blaberidae > Diploptera > Diploptera punctata. The sequence goes on along the minus strand of JASPKZ010009814.1, from coordinate 291,327 downwards.
AATCCACATGTGTTAATCACAGATCATTTAACCAGTATAGGGATGACGTGTGGTCAGCATGTCGGATCCCCCAGCCGCTATAGCTAGTTTTCTCAACTTGGAACCGCTACTTATTGTAGTTAATCAAATGCCTCACGATGACGGGTGGGCACGGTCCCATACCGGCCGAAATTTCATGAGAAAATGTCTTCCCCATGGAGACTCGAACCAGCTCTGTGCCAAGGCAGCTTGCCTTAACCACTCGGCTACGGTGCAGAACTGTAATAAATTATCATCCATTATAATATTATCGGGATATGGTAACGCCATCTTCCAGGCGCTCCAACCTCAGAATTGCGTTACAATTCCGATAATGAGGAAACGTAATAGTATTGGCGGCGTTCAACAAAAATAAAAGTTTGCTGTTTTTTTGTTGTAAATTTTTATTTTTATTTTATTCTTATTTACTTTTAAATGTAATTTATATTAGAGAAAAAATAATTATATAAAAGTAATATATAAATAAGAAAATTATCTAAATAAAGAAGAAAAAAAAAACGTCCTCGAAAGTAATGTAAACACTTTTTGATTTCTTACGTCGTGAGCTAGATCATTACCAGGGACAAAGAATTAAAGTTAGAAAGCGTATCTTTTAAGACAATATGCAAAACCGGATATCCTGGTCATTATAATCACTTTAACATTCAAATTCATTAGCGTAGAGATTCAAAGCTGGTCGTCAATGGACTGAAAATTTAATTTAAAAATTCCTACTTAGAGCTGAGGTTATGTTCTATTAACGTATGGCATTATCAAGGATTATAATTTCATTCTTAACGAAGTCATATTCAGAACATGTAGTTTAATGATATATTTTTTCTCCATTCACCTCTCTGATCGTCTTTCTTTAACCCAAAAACTTTCTTAAGTACTTTATTCAGAAATGCTCATTTGTTTCTCCCCTCGATTTGAATAGACCTATGTAGGCTAATGTAACTGGAATAATCGCTATAATTTCTGTGAATATCTTACTTAGATCCGAGAATTGCCAGTGTATCTCCGGGTATAACGATATAAGTTAACACTGGATATAACCGGTATAACAAGGTGTTTTATTATATATATCACATATTGTAAATAATAATTATATTAATTATTAATAAAATTAATAATTAATGTAGATAGATCATCGGTTGATTAATGTCTTTGACATCGTTCGATTCCCAAATGCCAATTGTGTCGGTCCATCCAATCTCCTGGTTGTAGATGTTTCTCCTTCGTGTATAAATATATTCCCTGACTCCAGGGGGTTTTAGGTCTTCCTCTGCCTCGTCTTCACTCAGGTTTCCATTCCAAAACAGATTTTGGTAGCCGATCCTCTTCCATTCGTTTAATAATTAATATAATAAATTATTAATAAAGTTTTACCAAAAGCAACATTTAACTACAAGCCAAGAGGTTCAATGTATGTAGGAAGGCCAGTGAAAAGATGGACAGAACAACTGTGAGGCGGAACAGTCAATTTGCCTAGCCCGTGAAGTGAAGAAGAAGAAGAAGAATTAATAAAGTTTAGGTTAAGGACTCTTCTGGACTTTCATTATCATTTATCACCCATCATATCATCGGGGAAATGTAACTCCGCTTCCCAGGTGCCCCAATCTAAAAAATGGATTACAATTCCGCCATTGCCAGGGAAGAAAGCCTGAAATCAACACTTTTAAAATTAAAGCACCGTTGAGGTTATGTAATAAGACATTAAATATAGAATTGGTACCTGGTAAGTCAGTCGTCCTCAACTAGATTATTAAACTTCATATTGGAACTATTAATGAAAATAATTTAGTTGAGGACGACTGACTTACCAGGTACCAATTTTATATTTAATACCTTAAAGCCAGAAATGTCACTAAAAGACAATCTGGTGGCATTAAAAATATATTTTTTATGTTGAAGACTGAATTACCCTGATAGAATTAGAAAAAAAAACGCTTATATCTACTTGTATAGTTAGAATGGTCACATGTTAAAAAAAATTAGATTATCTTCTATTTAATTTCGTGCTGTCAACCTAATGGGATTAATACCACTAGATGGAATATTTCATAGTTTAGTGAGTTAATTTTGGTAGCGTTTTAAGTTTGAAATCCTTCTCGACCTATAATTCATAGCTTCTTTACACGTTCCGTATTGTTATGCTGAGTTGATAATGCAAAGGCAGATGCGTCACTGTCAATCGTAAACGTTTCTACTATTGCCACATTTCTCTTGCTCCATACCTGTATGTTCAGTTTAACATAGATTTAATCATACTAATTGCAGACATATATTTTTTTTAAATAAAACTTTATTTTATCCCAATTGTAAATGTTAGTTTTTTCATCTAATTGATCTCTTATCGCACAGCATGCAAAACTCCTTTTACAAAATTCCTTTTTAATCTAAAAAAGTTAAAATACTCGAGAACTATAATACTTAAAATGTGACACTCTAACATTCATGAAGATAAAAATGAACTGTTTTTCTATAACATATCAACAGTCAATATTACAAAGGATTTTCTAGCCCTACGGAATAAATATAGAGTGGCATGTTGTGAGCTCTCTGAGATGCGGAGAAGCAAAGCTGTTGGTAAGTACTTCTTCAACAATTCCACCTTATCTGCTATGAAATAATTCATTCACTTTTTTTTTGAGGAATTAAACACAATAGGTACGGCACACACTCAGTCCCAAGGTAGAGAATTTTTTTAAATACCTTACCCCGCCGAGGATCGAACCCGGGTCGCCGGAGTGGAAGGTAGGGACTCTACCGACTACGCCACAGCGACGGACAATTCATTCACTTTTAAACAGAGTCTTTTGGGTTATTCATACCTACACTTCTAATTTTTTTTTCGCTATTTTACCGTAGGCCTACTCTATTTAGCCAAAAATCCACAGACACACACATACACACACACACACACACACACACACACACACACACACACACACACACACACACACACACACACACACACACACACACACACACACACACACACACACACACACACACACACACTTATTCTTCAGTTCTTTGATCTCGCATTTTGGTAAAGTAATTCGTCCGTTTTTTTACCGTTTTTATTTTATTCTATTTTTAATTCCAGTAAGTGTATCACTGCGTTACTATTCCCTTATGCTGTTTTAATACATTTAAATTAGTAGTTATTTACTTTTTTCTTCAATTAATTATTATTTATTTGTTATATTTGATGCTGGTCAACTCAGTGATTTTTTCGTAGTTTTCCTCAGTCGTTAAGACCAATGCTAGATTTGAGTTTCATTATCATGATACACTTCACCATAAGGAATTAAAATTAATGTCAGTTGCATTAACATAAAACATATGAATTCAGAAAATAAGAAATGTTCACTAAAAATTACAGCCTATGATTATGAGCTGCTGAAATAAAATATCTGAGAGCAATGACAGGTTTCAAATAAATAATTGAAGAATTAAGAACATTAACTTAAATAAAGAAAAGTAGAATACAAAGTGTAGAATTTATAAAGTAATGGCTGTTCCTGTATTGATGTATGGATCAGAATGTTGGACGATCACTAAAAGATAAGAACAAAGATTGGAAGCAGCTGAGATGAGATTTTTAATAAATATAGCAGGATATACTCTGCTGGATAAGAAAAGGAATGAAGATATAAGAAAGGAACTAAATATTTTCAAACTTACAGACCGAATAATTAAATATAGGAACGACTGGAAAGAACATATTGATAGAATACCAGAAGAAAGATTTCCAAAATTATTGCTAAATTATAAATCGCGCGGAAGGAGAAATATTGGACGCCCATACAGAAGATAGTCTGAACAATTTTAACAATTCTAGCTTTCATGAAACCGGACGAGCCAACAGGCTTAATCCCTGGATGATGATGATGATAACAAAGTGTAGAAGCGAACTTCCTTAGAAGAACAAAAGGACAAGATTGGATCGGATAAAGAATGAAGATATAAGAACAGACTTAAATATATATCCACTGAATGGAAAAAATCAAAGAATATATAGGTATGAATGGTTTAGACATTTGGAAAGAATGAATGTGACATTACCAAAAACAGCATTTAACTACAAGCCAAGAGGATCAAGGAATGTTGGAAGACCAGTGAAAAGATGGACAGAACAACTGTGAGGCGGAACGGACAGTTTGTCTAACCCGCGAAGCGAAGAAGGAAAAAAAGAAAGTTGAATATAGAAGAAAATATAGAGATCATTTAAACCGGCAGCAGATGAAATAATACAAAATAGGGACTGTTATACAAACACAAAGGATGGAGGAGTCAAGGACAATCATTGACAAGATGGATGGATAAAAAAATAATCGTGACGAAGAAGATATATATATATATATATATATATATATATATATATATATATATATATATGTATATATATTGGGTTGGAAGAGGCAGAAATGCTTAAGTCTCAACAAGAAGAAAAAAATTAACGTAAACAAAATTTGACATCTACAGGATAAATAAAAATATCTTAGACGCGATATGACAAACATATAGAAGCATTTCAAAATAAAATTCAAGTAGCCTAAATAAATTGTTTATTTAAATTAAGTTATAGGTATTCATGATTTTCTTAATGCCTTCGATTTTGCTTTTCAATATACTGTATACTTAAGCATATTTAATATAAACATTTCAATCAATCATCCACCTCATTCACAAAGATGCTTCCTCAAAATTCCTTGTTCTCCCCTTATTTCAAATGCGCTTATAAATCCGTGCGATATCATAATGTAGCTGGTCTTCCAACGCAGTTTTGATCTACCCAATGGTCTTTTCTCGTAGATAATTATAATTGTTTAAAACTATTTTTTTAGAATTGTTTTCTTTTGACGTATTATGTGATCATACTGATCTAGCCACAGTAAATCTTGTACTCTTCACTATTTATTTCTACAATTTTGTATTTTAATTTATATTTTGCCTATATTTTTATTATGTGGAAGGTAAGAGAAGGCCTTCTGATTTTAACACTGTAGGCGAATAAGTAAATAAGTAGGTAAATAAAAAGGTAAATAAATATTGTAAATGGATAGTTAGGGGAATAAATAAGTTGATTAATACATAAGAGGAAAGAAATAAGAAAATACATAGGCAATAAATCCATAAAATTACAAATAAGGAGCTAAGTATGTAAAAAAAGATAAATACATAAATGGGGATAAATAGGTGAATATATAACTAAAATAAATAGTTTTATAAACAAGAAATGAATAAATTAAGATATCATGTAAATAATCCATCCATAGTAATTCTGCCCGAAGGCAGGTCTTTCACTGCAAAGCATTTTCATGCTATGCTTGCAGTTTTACTAGGGAATTGTTGGTGTGGGTAGCTTCCCGTTGCTTTCCACACCGGTGAAGATGATGGTGATGATGATAATGATGATGGCCATATGATTTCGGGGACCGTTTGAGCCTTAAAGTTTTCCTGACATTTGTCTTACAGGTGAGGAAAAACCCCGATAAAAACCTCACCCAGAAAAACTGCCCCGACCGGGGATCGAACCCGGGCCCGCTGCGTGACAAGGCAGCACGCTACCTCGAGACCACAGCGGTGGACATGTAAATAATAAATAAACAAATAAATGAATTGCTAGATAAATAAATATATATATATATAGGTAAATAAATATATGTCTAAATATGCAAACAGCAGAATCAATAGAAATTAAGAAAATTTCAGAAAAGCACATAGACCCATATCAAATTAAAAAATGAAAACTTAACCCATGTACTTTTCCACACCATTTTTTGTTCCTATTTAAACCACGATTAAAATATTTTTACAATAAATTCAAGGTTATAACTTACGTCATTACTCTTGCTTGAACACGACTTTTTTCTACTATGACAATTTTATATTGTATTTGTTATAATATCGGTAGAAAAAATGAGATAAAACTTACTTTAATTGTAGGCTACATTATTCATATTAAGAGCAATAACCTCGAAGAGTGGTCATGTACCCTACTTGGAAATGATGGACATTTCCAGTCGACACACACACATATAAATATTTGTGGGACGAATCACGATCTAAGACTAATTGTTTCTACCCACTGATACGAGTATCATATTACTTCAAAATACCAGGGGTAAGAGAGGTATGGCCGAAATGGGTTATCAATACATACTTAAATATAGATACCAATGTCGGTGTCTAATGGCTATGTTATTTGTCTCTAGTCCCGAGGAGCGCGAGTTGAAATACAGCTGAGGTCGATGGATTTTTAGGATGAAGAAAACCAAAGGTTCAACTCTTCCGAGAGGGACTTTAACCCATAACACCCGAATCTAAAGATTTTCGGGTTCGTGAAAGAACCTCACACCTACATTAGTGCCTCTGAGAAAAATTTAACCGGCCTCCTCCATAAAAGTAGTAGCTTAGTTGCCTAAAAGTTGTCTCATTGAGGCGATATATTGACCACGTCACTATCACTCACTGACATCTATAGTGATATAAGCGTAACTAAATTATCTTCGTCAAGAAACTGCCGCTAAGGGGAAGCCCATGTCTCCATCAGGGGCATACGATTATATATATATATATTTGTTTATTTATTTATTTAGATGTTATAACTGTATTTTTGACATTTGGCAATGAAGGCAAATATGATATGAAAAGAAAAATGAATGCTTGAGTCGGGATTTCAACTCGAGTCTCTAAACTCTGTACGTTTAGCGCTCTAACCAACTGAGCTACTCAAGTATTCCAACACAAACATACATTTTTCTTAAATATGTAGTATTCTCAATTCACACAAGAGGTAGCGGGAAGTCGTTCCAACTGACATCTAGTGGCCAACATAACAGTTAAGCAAGTTTAGAGACTCGGGTTCAAATCTCGACTCAAGCATTCCTTTTTCTTTTCATATCATATTTGCCTTCATTGCCAAATGTCAAAAATATAGTTATAACATCTAAATATGCAAGCGTTACTGCTATAAAGTAAATATTCTCTTTATATATATATATATATATAGTATAAATCCAAAATTATTTGTGGTTATCATGGTCGCGGGTTCAAACTCGGCACGTCATAGCGTAATTGGTTAAGACAATATCATAAAAGCCGGATGATTGTGGGCTTGATTCCTGAAGGCATTGATAATATTTTGGTAAACTGGCCTAATAATCTTTAAATCTGTATTGGGAAAGCACCAGGGCCCTGGGATCGACTCAGTCTCTATCGGAAATGGATATCAGACTATATTCCGGCAGGTAAAGGCTGCCATCACGCAGGGCTGACAACCTGGTTGACATATCGTACCGATAGTCTGGAAATGTGGGACCCTTAACCCCCTACAATTCCACGGTATTCTAGGTCAGTAATGCGATCACTTTACGACCATCTCACTCGTATTTGTATGATTTTCTCTTGTTTTGCTACATACTACCTCTTCTGTAATTATTGGAACCCCTTTTCAAAACATCTGTAGAAAGTGAAATATATAAAAATAGCGTGCTAAGTAGGGCACGAATTTTTATGTACTACTAGAATTAAGATTGCTACACAATATTATTATTGAACTGTTTTATTTATTTATTTATTTCATACTTCATGCTCTATTACAAAGTTATAGGGCCTACTACATGCATTGTGTGCCTGTACGTCCATAAAAAATGTATGTATCTAGCGAATTGTATCTATGTTCTATTTTATAGCCCTGAAGTCTATTTATATTATGAATTCTGTAAATGCTTTCAAGCGATCTCTTAGAAGACCTAATTTAGTTGTTGGCCACCTCCTTCCGGATAGTCCAACTCTGTTCTTGAGTCGATCACGTTGAAGCTGTTTGTATTAGTCCACAAAGGCCGGAATAGGGTAGACGGGCGTCGTTAATACAGCTAGACATAGAACGTACAATCCGCAAGACATGAAAAGAGGAGCACGATACACGAAATGAATTTAACACTTTTACTTCAGAAAACTAATTCGCATTGTATACATGGTGCTCCGAAACTCTTCCTTAAATTTAATACAGAAGATAGAGAACATCAACACAAATATATTTCGATAAGGAACATATGGTCTCAGAAGTCAACTTGTAATGTTAGAGAACATTTTGTTAATGGTGCTGACGTAGGATGTTGTGTTGGCCGAGGTGGCCCTATGGCCACGCGTCTGGATTTCTTGAGTCTAGAATTGCCGTCACTGCTGGGACTATTGCGGACGTGCCAGGAATCTTGGAACGAACACAACAATCAATGGTCGAAGTACCGCGAGCATACAGACCAATGGTCGTGCATTCGAGCAATTCATGTGATGCTACTGCCGTAAGTAGCAGGTTAAACTACCTTCTGTGTAATGTTCTCTACAAGTTGACTTCTGAGATCATATGTTCCTTATCGAAATATATTTGTTTTGATGTTCTTTACCTTCTATATTAATTTGAACGAAAAGTTTCGGGGCACCTGTACAATCTGCAGTATTTCCTTCTTCATTCATCGTGTGGTAGTTACGCCACCACGTACACGATTAAACTAGGTCTATTGTAGAAAGAAACTAAACTACTTGGGACAGATTTGATGTCACAGGCCGTATTTCCGAAACACACCTTCCCTATTCCGACCTTTGTAACCTAATATGTGGACACAAGACAAAACACAATCAGAAGTCTTACATTTCATTATACTAAATGTTATATGTTGTAAACTTAACTTTCTGTACATAAAATTTTGTGCTCTATTGATAATCAATTAAAACAGAATAAACTAAGTCACATAACCCTTTTACATTTCAGGTCATTAGCGTCACGATTCAATCCTAGGCGTGAATGGACTGACACATTCTACTGAGAGGACTTTAACTTCGGTTCAGAGGTTATTACACGTGTTGATACATCTGCATGGAATCCACGGCTTTACTTTTCTGCTGAATGAACCCATGCTCAGAATTTTTACATCATAAACTTCCGCGAATGTCGGATCCATAGACCAACATGGTACCCATTCGACAAATTAATCGACTGTGATGAAGAACAAGGTAAGCATTTCATTAATAATATCAATCTATATAAAAACTGCCATGCATTTAAAAAAATTGAACAGAATTTTGTGTTAAATGTACCTGCATTATGGCCAACTCTGTGGTGAGTAGGCCTATAAGGTCGATCATACGAGCAGAAAAAGCAGGAGATATTGCATTATTATTATTATTATTATTATTATTATTATTATTATTATTATTATTATTATTATTATTATTATTATTATTATTATTATTATTATTGTTATTGTTATTATTATTATTATTATTATTATTATTATTTATTATTATTATTATTATTATTATTATTATTATTATTATTATTATTGATATTATTGGTGTAATGTCAAGTTTTTAATGTTTCATTTTGTAATTTTGAAATACCAAGTGAACAGGCTTTTAAGAAGGCAGCGTTTAATACTGTTATTAGAGATTCCGAGTTAAAATCTCGAGGCCAACCGACGTGATTGAATTTTTTTGCGCGATAGTGCGTTTTGTCGTACTTACAGCAATGCGACCATGATTGAAAGTTCAACTTCCTACATTTTCTATGATCTGACAGGGAATCGAACACGGGACCTCATGAACTGTAGTCAGAAATTCTGACCATTAGCCCATGGGGCTGGTCTAAATTTGTATTATAAAATTATAAAAAAAACCTATTAGATACCATCTTCTTAGTTTCATTTAACTATTTTAAAATTGTAACTTACGGAAATGAATACCAGACTATGTTCTGGGGCTGAAGTCTTGTGTCGATTACCTAAAAGCTGAGAGGCTTAACATCCTACTAATTCAAGGCTCTCTTAAGGCCTGAAGTGAGATAACTTTATCTTATAAAATTCATATCAAATTCCGCTGAGGTGAATAGTCATAAGATAAGCATTAAAATATATATACCTGTTGGCAGGTGCCTTCGTCCTCAACCGTATTAAAATACTATATTTAAAATGTTATCTGGAGACCTTTCGGAAGTTAAACTTCCATCATCAGCAGGATGAGTGTCTGCTACTAGATGTTGTTGTTTAGGATGTTGTAGAATTGAAGTGTCGTTAGTAGCACCTGCCAACAGGTATATATTTTAATTTTTATCTTTAACTTTATCTTTATCTTATCAAGTTTTAATTTTTAGAATTTTATTCAATACTAGTAAAACATGATACAATTCCGTAGGCTTTAAAATTTTAATAGGATATTATATTATTGTCCATCGCTGTGGTCTCGATCTATCGTGCTGCCTTGCCACGCAGCGGGCCCGGGTTCGATCCCTGTCGGGATTAGCTTCCTGGCTGAGGTTTTTCCTTATCTATAAGACAGGGCCCAACGATCCCCGAAAATCATCTAGCCATCATCATCATCCTTATCAATATCATCATCATCCTTCATCGGTGTGGAAAGCAACGAGAAGCTACCACACCTACAATTTCCTAGTAAAGCTGCAAAGCATAGCATGAAAATGTTATGATTGCAGTGAAAGACTTGCCATCGGGCAGAATTACTATGGATGGATGGATTATATTATTATAAGTGGAAAGCAACGGGAAGCTACCACACCTGCAATTCCCTAGTAATGCTGCAAAGCATAGCAAGAAAATGCTCTATGATTGCAGTGAAAGGCCTGCCCTCGGGCAGAATTACTATGGAAGGATTATATGTTATAAAATTGAGATCAAATAAGGTACAATCGTTCTCAACTTAATTAAAACTTTTAAAAATTCTTTAGGCCAAGAAATCCAGTTATATCTTCTGCAGATGTGCCCAACAATCTTCTGCTGAATATGAATCCGGATTCTGAAAGGCCTAAATAATTTAAAAAAATTATAATCAAGTTAAGGATGTCTGAATCTTACACATATAAATTGTATGATTTTGTTAACATTTAATATTAACTAATTAACTCACTGGCACTATCGAACCAAGAGGTACATGGCAGCGCGGACATATACTCTCCATACATCCCTATTCTGAGCTAACGATTCCCAATCATTCCCTGTCTAATTCATTTCCCTCAAATCACGGTTAATTTTATTCTTCCATTTCATTCTCCATTCGTGCCACATGTCTTGACAATCGTAGTCTACGAGACTACCGTTCTTAATGCATCTGGTATTCCATAAAGATCATGTAGCTCACGCGGTCATATAGTTTCTCCACTCATTTGTATGTTCGTCTCTCTTTGGTTCAAAAATTTTACTAAGAACTTTATTTTTTTTCTCTTCCCTTAAAGTATGAGATTATGTTTCACATCCATTTAACTGGAAGAGAATAATGTTTCGTATATTTTTATTTTAACATTCTTTAAAAAATGAAGACATCTTAGAAGAATTACACATGGAACCTTTAGAAAACAAAATTTCTGATTATAAGTCAAGATGGATGCAACATGTTCATCGAATGTAAGATCACAGAATACCCAAACAAATGTTAAGATATCAACCTGCAGGAAGAAGAAGACCAGGACGTCCACTCAAAAGACTTCTGGATGGTGTTTCTCTTGAGACCGAAACAGGTCAACAAATGACCTAAATTCGTGAATGTCCTATGATGATGATGATGATGATGATGATGATGATGATGATGATGATAAAAAGAGGTTGGGGTGACAAGAGTATCTAAACCAACTCTAAATCACTGGCATTATCGAACCCATAGGTTCATGACCGCGCGGACATAAGATCTCCATACATCTCTATCCTGAGCTGTTTTCCAATCATCCCCTGTATAATATATATATATATCTCAAATCATGGTTAATGTTATTCTCCCACCTCATTCTTGGCCTATCAACAAGCCGTTTTTCCTATGGTTTTCCTACTAGAAGCTTCCATGCCCATCTTCCATTCCCCATTCGTTGCACAAGTCCTGCCCAATGCAGTCTACGAGACTTAACTATTCTTATTATATCTGGTTTCCTATAAAGATGATGTAGCTCACTGTTATTTTAGTCTTCTCCATTCGCCTGTCTGTTCATCTCTCTTTTGGTCCATCAAGTTTCTTAAGAACTTTATTTTCAAATACTCGTGATCTTTTCTCCTCCCTTAAAGTAATAGTGCATGTTTCGTATCCATATAACTGGAAGAATAACAGTTTTATACATTTTCAATTTAACGTTCTTTAACAGAAGTTTGGAGACATATACCTACGTAGTGTTCTGTCCAAGGGCAGGCCTTTCACTGCAAACTCAGCATTCTCGTATTAATAATGTATATCATGTGTTTCCAGAGTTCATCCTATATTTCTTTCTGCACCTCTTTCTTGTTTATAATTACACTGGTCAACATGATTTTCGTCTCATGTATACCAATAATTGTACTTAATACAGTTTTTTATCGTGTTTTCAAATATGTATTCGGAATTTCTCCATCACCCACAGTTTTTTTTATTTCAATTTCAATTAATGGATTTAAATATTTTTAATAAACTTTTTTCGTCCATTTGTCCAGTGAGCGATGAGCACGGGGAACACTTTCATCAGGAGATTTCAGCTATGGAAAAGAGATATCAAGGCAAATGGAATCTTAATATGCTGGCCGATTATTGTTAGACCATCAAGAGGGATGCTCCACAGGCGAAATATAGCAGAAAATCGTCATTTCTTACTTTCTAGGTGAGTCCGAATGTTCGAATTGTGTAGTTACGAATGTAGAAAATATTAAAGTGTTTGAAATTATAGATTCCTGTCTCTCGGAAACTTTGCGTGATGGAGAAAAACCGATATCATATTTGAATTCAGGAGAAAATACTATCAGAATCACATATTTTTTTGAGACAAAAAAAAAAGTTTCTTTTTTGTTGCTCAGTGTTATTGTTCTTTACAGTTATTAATTTTATATTAACATTTTATATTCCAAAATGTTATATTTGACTGATACCTGAAGGGAATATCGTTTTTAATAGTTTAGGCTTTGTTAATATTGTGTTTGAAAGTATTTCTTACCTTAGCTAGTTGAGAATACTTCAATTGATTTTCACTGCATGCGCTGCATTTAGTTACAAATGTAATATGACAGTTGTGAATATACTGAAAACATTCGAGTCTGTGCTGTAACTTCCATTCGGCATGACCTCTATTAAAAAAAGTAATAATGATGTACTTCCGCGCAAGTTTTAGTGACATTATGACAGTGTATATTTTTTAAACTTTGCTTCCGTGATATATTGTTGTAAATATGATTAATTATATACATTTTTACATAATTACGTGAAATAATCTCTGTCATCACATCCTGTGGTTTCATGGTGTTCACTTCTACAATTTCGTGGCGAGAAAAAAGAAATGATATTATTTATTTTTTTCACACGTTTCTCGCTTGTTTCAATTAATATGAACTAGATTTTTCTGCTACATCGGGGAAATGGAGACAGTTTTGTAGTGTCTTGCAGTCAGCCCTAAATTTGTAATTGTCTGCTGCCTGATATGGTTACTTTTCCTATGTAAAAGAGCAGGGAGCGGTAAGAGAAAAGTTGCAACACCATACTGTAGTCATCTCTAGATCATTTGAATTACTGTAAGTCAGAAGTGTTGATGCTTTCATATACCCTAAAAATTCTACTCGACTACCATTTTCGCTTCGATTCTTCCTAATCGCAGTTATCTTCTTAATTTTTGATGTAGAAATTGCTCTTCTCCATCCCATAACAATCATTATGACACATCACACCCAAGGAAGATTACACAAAAAAGTATACTTATAAATAGAAGTATGGTTACAAAAACAGAAGGACAGAAGAAGATATAAAAAGACGGATTCGTCTAGTAAATGGAGCATTTGCGCAGTTATACCCCATATGGAAAAATAAGAATATCTCTCCGAAGATAAAACGTAGACTATTCAACATCAACGTAAAATCAGTCCTCCTCTATGGTTGCGAAACATGGAAAGTAACAGAAACATCAAATAACAAAATACAGCCCTTTGTAAACATATGTCTGAGGCGTATTTTAAATATAAGATGAACAGAAATAATATCAAATGAAGAACTGTGGAGAAAAACCAACCAATCTCCATTATGTCACCAAATATAACAAAGAAAATGGAGTTGGATAGGCCATACGTTGAGAAAACCAGACGGAGCCATCGAGAAGACTGCACTAGATCGGAACCCGAAGAAGTAAGAAAGAGGGGACGACCTAGGAAAATATGGAAGCAAGGGAAAGAGGGAAAAGCTGGAAACAAGTGAAATGACTGGCTGGAAGCAGAGTACGCTGGAGGAACTTAACTGCTGTACTATGTTCCACTTAGGAACTACAGGAAATAAGATGAAGATAAGATGAAGTCAGAAGTCATATACCCTACTTCTTTTCGATAATGGAGTATAAAGAACACGCGCGCGCGCACACACACACATATATATATATATATATATATATATATAGGCCCTATATTAAACTCCATGGCAAACCTAGAAGGTCCTTGCATACCAGCCGGCTGCTGGCCTCACACACACACACACACACACACACACACACACACACCACACACACACACATATATATATATATATATATATATATATATATAGACTTGCGTTGGTTCAGGTCCACATGGGGAATGGAATTTCGACTAGTTTATATATATACAAACTTAATAATTTATTGCCTTCTTATTAAAAAAAAAAAATCAAACTGAAAAAGTTGATTAAATGGAATTTATGGCTGTGTTCGAACAGTATAGATGCTATAGTTATAGATTAGAAAAAAAAAATATATATTCTAATCTATAACTATAGCATCTATACTGTTCGAACACAGCCATAAATTCCATATATATATATATATATATATATATATATATATATATATCTTCTTAATATATAAAAATTTCGTGTCACGTTGTTTGTCCACAATGGAATCCTAAACTACTGAGCCGATTTTAATAAAATTTTGCACACTATGTGCAGTTTGATCCAACTTGAGGCATAGGGTAGTTTATAACTAAATTTATAGTCGCATTATTTTTTATTGCAAATTATTTGTTTATTATTTAACAAAGAGTTATAATTATCTGTCAGTTCCATACGATTCTAACAGATGGCGGTGTAAGGTAATTTGGTAAGGTAATTGGTTTATTATTTAACAAAGAGAGATCCAGATGGCTGTGCTTTTTGTTGCAACCGCGAATTTCAATTGAATTACAAATATTGATTATTTCATAATTTAAGTGTGTTCAGTGTTTATTTTATTTTCAATATTATTAATTTCGTGTGTAAGTATTAGTTTTAAGTAATCTGGCTGAAAGACAGCAACTTAATTTAAATTTAATTGGACCGAGAAGGGACATTGAACAATATGGCCAATCAGTTCTAGAGACCATGAATGATAAGATATCAAGTGAATTTCCGCAAATTGGTATAGGCCTATGTGACATAAATCTTACATTTAAGAAGAATGCCAATTTAAAAACATATGGAGGTCCTAAAGAACGGAATAACAGAACTGTAAGTAAGTCTGTTAGTTATAATAATATGCCTAATATTACAGAAACAATATCCATGCCTCAATTAAATGAAAAACAAGATGACTATATTATATCACAAGATGATATTACTATACAGAGACTTCTTGATGATGATGAGAATCCAAACTGGCAACAAGTTCATAGAAAGAAACGAAAGTATAATGAAATCAGCAAGCCTCCTCAAAATATTCCATCAATAAATGTATATAATCCTTATGATACACTTATGGATGATACTGAAAGAATGCAGACAACATAAATTCATCTCAATCAACAAAACCACTTCCACATAAACCACCACCCGTATTTATACCGGGTGTAGTTCACAGAGTTACAAAGGAGCCATTACCTCTTTTCTATATTGATTTCGAGCCTCAATCCAATAACAAGGAAATTTACCAAATTGAATCATTACTACATGCAAAAATTAGCTTTGAACGACCTTATAAAAAAAGGATATGGTTCAGTGACTACTCTATGGTCACTCAAGAACTACTGCAAGCGTCCTCCTAGATGTGTTACACTATTTATAACTCAAGAACGGCTGGACCGATTTTTATGATCTTTGATTTGTTGGATTTGTTTTCGCCCCGAATAGCAGAATAACTATTAAAACATCGGATTAACGTAAAAATATTTAAAAGCGATACGAAGTTCGCCGGGCCAACTAGTATATATATATATATATATATATATATATATATATATACAAGCTATTATTATTTTACTTAGAGGTGCTCGATAACAGCTAAGGTCTCATTAGCGCCGCAAATGAATTCTGGACGTAAAAGGGCGACATTTTCTCAGAGCCTTTGTTTTCAAGCTTGAAGTTCTTTTACATGTCGACACTGGACATAGAATTTTAATTATCTTCCAAACGATTCCACAGGCTGCTCGGGATTTTAATGCACTAAAAATCATGGGCCCTCGCTCGGTTTGAACCCGCGAAGCTTGGAATCAGGCGAGAATGGATATATAATGAGCTTCATTAAAGGCGCTACCAAACATTCACCGTCCTCGGAATGTGACAATTTCACTCACGATGATAACATACGGTACAGACTGCAGGAGGGCGGTCTTAAAATAAATGTCATGCAGTCTCGCGTCAAGATTTCGCATAATCCTTCAACGAGTCTTGGGTAAATGCCAATCCCTGCTCGGTGACGATATCCATCCATCCATAGTAATTCTGCCCGAAGGCAGGTCCTTCACTGCAATCATAGCATTTTCATGCTATGCTTGCAGCTTTACTAGAGAATTGTAGGTGTGGTAGCTTCCCGTTGCTTTCCACACCGGTGAAGGATGATGATAATGATAAGGATGATGATGATGATGGCCATATGATTTCGGGGACCGTTTGGGCCTTAAAGTTTTCCTGACATTTGTTTTACAGGTGAGGAAAAACCCCGATAAAAACCTCACCCAGAAAAACTGTCCCGACCGGGGATCGAACCCGGGCCCGCTGTGTGACAAGGCAGCACGCTATCTTGAGACCACAGCGGTGGACTTGTGACGATATAATGAAATTATTGATGGTAGAGCCTTCTATGCTGCTCGCTGTTTGTGTGTGTGTGTGTGTGTGTGTGTATATATATATATATATATATACTAGCTGGCCCGGCGAACGTCGTATCGCCTTTAAATATTTTTACGTTAAGTTTTCCGATGTTTTAATAGTTATCTGCTATTCGGGGCGGAAACAAATCCAACAAATCAAATATCATAAAAATCGGTCCAGCCGTTCTTGAGTTATAAATATGTAATAAATCCGACTTTGTTTTATATATATATATATAACTCCCGGCCGCGCGTTGATGTGGCTAAGGTATACGTTAAATTATGTTGTAGTAAACTAAGTGGGAAATCTAAATCAGAAAGTTTTTGTTTTACACAATTTTTTAGTTCTGGTACGTTAACTACACCCGGTATAAATATGGGTGGTGGTTTATGTGGAAGTGGTTTTGTTGATTGAGATGAATTTATGTTGTCTGCATTCTCAGTATCATCCATAAGTGTATCATAAGGATTATATACATTTATTGATGGAATATTTTGAGGAGGCTTGCTGATTTCATTATACTTTCGTTTTTTTCTACGAACTTGTTGGCAGTTTGGATTCTCATCATCATCAAGAAGTCTCTGTATAGTAATATCATCTTGTGATATATTATAGTCATCTTGTTTTTCATTTAATTGATGCATGGAGATTGTTTCTATAATATTAGGCATATTATTATAACTAACAGACTTATTTGCAATTCTGTTATTCCGATCCTTAGGACCTTCATATGTTTTTAAATTGACATTCTTCTTAAATGTAAGATTTATGTCACATAGGCCTATACCAATTTGCCGAAATGCACTTGATATCTCATCATTCATGGTCTCTAGAACTGATTCGCCATAGCATCCAATGCACCTTCTCGGTCCAGTTAAATGTAAATTAAGTTGCTGTCTTTCAGCCAGATTACTTAAAACTAATACTTACACACGAAATTAATATTATTATCAATATGTTGAAAATAAAATAAACACACTTAAATTATGAAATACTCAATATCTGTAATTCAATTTAAATTTGCGGTTGCAACAAAAAGCACAGCCACCTGGTTAAATAATAAACCAATTACCTTACACGGCCATCTGTTAGAATCGTATGGAACTCACAGATAATTATAAACAAATAATTTGCAATAAAAATAATGCGACTATAAATTTAGTTATAAACTTCCCTAAGTCTCAAGTTTGATCAAACAGCACACAGTGTGTAATATTTTATTAAAATCGGTTCAGTAGTTTAGGATTCCATCGCGGACAAACAACGTGACACGTAATTTTTATATATTAAGATATATTTAGGGGCGTTGCAGAACCTCGCCGTCGGCGAGTGTGGTTTCTTGTATGTAGCACAGTGGACGACGCATAGTCTTTGCCACCACTTAGTATACTCGGTCCAACGGATTTGTGCCCCTAAAGTACTGGCTTCATGACATCGTCACAGATTAGGGAATCCCTGGTAGTAGTAGTAGCAGTAGAACCTCACCGACTAACTTACTTAGAAACGGTAGGCTATACAGAAAGTCCTGCGCCTTAGCCGAATTATTAAGACATTGGTGCAGAGCTACGGGACTTGCGCTGGTTCAAGTCTCCATGAGGGAAGAAATTTTCTCATGGAATTTTCGGCCAATATGGGACCGGTGCCTACCCAGCAGCGTGAGGAATTTGGGTACTACAATAAGCAACGGCTCCAGGTTGAGAAAACCAGCTATAACTGCTAGGGGACTCTACATGCTGACCACATGTCATCCCTACACTGGCTAGATGATTATCTACCTCTGTGATTAACACATGTGGATGTGAGGCCAGCAGTCGGACGGTAGGCCAAGGACCTTCTAGGCCTGTGCATCATGGAGTTTTTAGGTCATACAAAGATGATAATCTTCTGTTTAAAGAATATCATAGTGTAAATATAATTTCCACCATGAGGAATAAATTTATACTCCCAAACACGTTGATTATGAGTTCTGCGAATAGGTTAAGATGCTCGACAGTAATGTTCGGAAGTATTGAATAAAACAATTATACATAAAATACACTATTTCTATGAAAATTTATAGCTGTACAGTTAAACAGAATATGTTCTAAATCCTCCTTCAGTTTGGCACAGTGGGCACATAGGTGAGTTATTTAGGTTGAATCTATATACATATGTATTAGTCACTATGTGACCAATTCTTGCTCTTGATTCAAATGTCTGCACATGCCATGGAGTGTTGTTATACACTCAAACCTTGGGTGAAACATTTCAATTCACATTATCCACACCTAAGCTATGGACTATTGCAGAGATTGTACAGTGAAACCCATCTTAGCCGGAACCTTTATAAGAAGGAAACCTGTAGAGACGGGAAAAAAAAAAATCTCCAGAACGGTATGATTTTATATGTAAAATCATCCTGTATAAGCCGGAAACCTTCATAACACGGAAACAGAATGGTTTTTAAAGTACCAATAGTTAATTTTTACCTCAGTAAGATGAAAAATTATTCTTAAGCATGTTCTAATTACATTATTAATGACTACATGTGAAAATTCTGCATATGACGCTTTCTGCATTATATCATTTTACCTTCTTGTGTTGCCATTGTATTGCTTATGTGTGACAGCGTGAAATCCCTCGCTTTTCCTTGCCTGCTTACGTAACCTGCGAGAGAGTTGGGAAACTCTTCAGTCCTCCTGTAGTTAAGTTCCTTCTTGTTTTTGTGTAATATAGTTGTTTTGTATTGCCGTGCAAACTGTCCTGTGTTACATACACTATTTTATCTGTATTTAAGTTCAGTGCGTTATCTTTTTAGAGTGTGCATGTAAAACCCTTACACTGCGTGAGAAAAGTCAAGCTTGTAATTTGGGAACCCTTTATAAGAAGGACAACTGCCATGACGGAAATATATTTAAGGAACCGTCTGTTCCTTCATAGACAGGTTTTACTGTATATAGTTTACATTGGAAAAATCACCAATCAACTCTTAAAGTAGTGTAACTACACAATGGAATCATATCATCAGCTATGGCTGGAAATATGTAATGAAGAATGAATAAAATACATTATTAAAAGGTATGTCTGATACAACTAACTGTTTATAAACATTTATGCTTTGTACATCATTACATGCTTAATACTTCCAGAGCAACAATCCTCAAACTTTTTCGAGCATGGCAGGATTCTATTTGATGTTGTGAATAATTTAATTGATTCAGGCAATCAGCTGAGTCCTGGTGATATTATTGCAACTGCCCAAAAAATCACTGCAGATGGCCCATCATCAGATGACAGAATGCAACATATTCATCAGATATCGACCAGCTATACTAAAAAATTGCTATTCTGCCAAATATTCTAAAGTTTCATAGATAAGTATGACTCACTTCATATTTATAGCCTTTTTTGAAGGCCTTGGATTTTGATGCCTTAGGCATCATTGTCAGTTCTTTCTAATTGTCGAAACGGCAGTTGATGATCCTGTAGGTTGATTTCTGTTCCCTCTGTTGGCTGACCAATGAACTTCAGGGTAAAATTGTTTTCTCCATGATACACCTTTGGTGAAACACAGGTTGCAGCATTTATATTTAAATTAATATTGGGAAGTAAACATTATGAGGTTATATCATTAATAGTGAGTGGAGAACATATTTTTATCGACTCACCTCATATAATTTCAAATTTCTTTGAAACCAATGGTTTCAGACAATATCATGTCCCTCTTCAGTCATGGCTTCCACTGATGAAATTCTGTGATTGTTGATTTCTCTAATGACATCACCTCTTGTGCTGCCATCTTTCGTTGGGATTATAAACTTTGTAATTAAATTTTTATCCACCGGAATATCGAAATTCATAGATCGATATTTATTCTTCTGAATGAATATCATTTCCCAAATTGTCAATTCCAACGGTTTATCCAATTGTTTCGAAAATTTTGCCTCCTTTTCAATTTTATGATGTTCTAGCAAACTATGTGCAGCAATTGCTGATTTTTCAATTTCACAATTTTTAATATTTCTAAAATGTTCTTTAGTGCGTGTTTCCAAATACCTTTTTGTTTTTCCTATTTTCAAAGAAATTTGAAATTATATGAGGTGAGTCGATAAAAATATGTTCTCCACTCACTATTAATGCAGCATTTATGTTAAAAAAATTGATTGACAGAAAATGAGTGGTGTAAAAACTTTTTGGGGTAAAGTTAGTTGGGGCATATGGCTAACCATCCTACTTCCTTCTCATTCTACTACTACTACTACTACTAGTATTCCATGGCGTGAGAGGCCTAGAAGACCCTTGACTTACGAGTTGGCAGTTGGTCTCATATCCACAAGTGTCAATCACAGAAGGAGAGGTCAATCAATCAGCCAGTATAGGAGTGACATGTGGCCAGCATATTGGGTCTGCCAGCCAAATTATCTTACCACAGCTACCTAAATTCCTAAATTTCTACCTAAATGGGCAGTTTTGATAGGATAGGTGGTATTTAAGGAGATCTATTTTCTATTTACAAAAATTACCACAATGCATATTATTATTTCCATCCATAGTAACTCTGCCCAAAGGCAGGTCCTTCATGGCAATCATAGCATTTTCATGCTATGCTTGCAGCTTTACTAGGGAATTGTAGGTGTGGTAGCTTCCCATTGCTTTATTATTTAATGTAAAATATTGGCTTGGGTAATGACCAAAAAATTACAAAGTAGAATACAAAGTGTAGAAATGAACTTCCTTAGATGAACAAAAGGCTGCACAAGAATGGATCGATTAAAGAATTAAGATATAAGAACAGAGTTAAATATATATCAATTAAATGATAAAATCAAAGGATATAGAGAAAATGGTTTAGACATGTAGAAAGAATGAACAAGAAGATTACCAAAAGCAGCATTTAACTACAGCCAAGAGGTTCAAGGACTGTAGGAAGGCCAGTGAAAAGATGGACAGAACAACTGTGAGGCAGAACAGGCATTTTGCCTAGCCAGTGAAGTGAAGAAGAAGAAGATGATGATGATGAAGAAGAAGTAAAATATTGGATAATGGTACTTTTGGAATTAAGTTATATAACAGAATTTGTTTGCACTAAAGAATTTAAAAGCAATTAATTTTATTAATTTATATGAATACAGTATTCAATATACTCCATTACAATGCCCAAACTTTAACATAATCCACCTGAAGATGAGAATTATCTTCTGACCAAGTTTGTTGCCAATTGTCTTTGTCTCTCCAGAATTGAAGCATGGCCTACAAATAAGAAATAGTACATTATTATCAGTGCTGTTCGGAGTGGCACATTATATTTGTTCAATAGTTCACTGAACACCCAATAGTATTCAATATATTGAAAATAGTGAATGCTTGGCGATTGTAAATAATGTTCTTCTACTTTTTTTAACAAGTTATTTTAATAGCCAGATAGTTTGAATCAACAATATATTCAGTGCATTTCTATCACAGACTTGTGCCGGCAAGCTTTAGAAGTACTGAAGTGCAATTTGTCTCTGTGGTCCCTCTGAAAGAGTTGCTACACTCAGATTCAACACAGGAAATTACTGTGTGTTTGGAATAGAGAACTGTGTTGCTATTTTAACAGTATTTTCTTGAGAGAAACCCTTATATAAAACTGAAGATTGCAACACAGCAGGTACATAGTTGTAAATTGTAGCCGTCCAAACCACCCCCTCTTAAACAAAAACACAGTTATCACTTGTCACTGAGCTCTTGCGGATCTGTACTATCCTGTGAGAAAATGTTGACTCTCATATATACTATAAAACTAGTTTGCATGCCATAAAAGAAAAACTATGTTTTTTTTAATGTATAATACATAGATTTGGAAAAAATACTGCTAATCTTGCCGCTCCACCCCTCCTTAACAAACAAATACCGTTATTATGAGTTTGGCAACATCTACCCTCTGTAGGTAGGGGGACACTGGCATAGCCCATAAGGTCTGTAGTAACTTCCTGGGTTGAATTAGAGTGTAGAGGCAAGGGGACTGATTATATGTTTTCATGTTTCTTGTCACTGATGGAACATGAAGTGCAAACTCAGAAATCCTGGTTGAAACTAATGAGTCAGTCTGAAAATTCCATCTCCTTTTGGAGTTATGTTGAGAGAAATAAGTTTACATTATATTATTTTTAGTCTGATCATTTTACCTCAATATTAATGTTGATTTGTTCTTGAACATGTTTCAAAACAATTCTGTTTTATCGTCAGCTTGTCCAGACTGGTTTTATTTATGTTGCATTATGTTGCACAACCTGGATGTCGATGTCAGCTTCATCCTGTGGTTAGCCAAAGAACCTCCAAACAAGGTCACGCTCCATCGGTATATCAAAATTCATAACTCTGTTTTTGTTCTTCTGAATATAAATTTCTTCCCAAATAGTCAGCTCTTTTGTATTTTATGTTTTAATAATTTAGTGTCTGAATATATATTATGTTTTTCAGACCAATTATTAAAATAAGCTCAAAATATCACTTCCTAAAATTAAACATAAGTTTACATTATTTATTCCCTAATAAAAATTAATTAAACGAGTCATACTCATACTTCGTGTTTTTCAAGCATGGAAACTGCAGTTTTCAAGAGGAATCCCTCTCATCTTTAAACCATCATTACGATTGTCAAATTTCAGTCTACATCTTCATCTTCAAAGTTGCCATCTGGAGTATATTTGATAAACTATGAGATCAAATATCAAAGTTCATCAAAACAATACCAGATTGCAACTTTGAAGATGAAGGTGTAAATCAAAATTCAACAGTCGTAATGATGGCTGAAGATGGGAAGGATTCCTGGAGTTTCCATTCTTCAAGAACACAAAGTATGAGGTGAGATATGACTCATTTAATTAATTTTTATTAACTGAAAACCTCATATTGCTATGTGGCTTTGAACCTGCAGGTTCTATAAGCCATGGAATTAATTAATTACATCACAATAATAAATAAGATGGGCCTGTTCTCATTTTACCTCATAGTTTTTGCTACTTTTAGGGCATGTTTCAAAATAAATCTTCTATTTTATCTTCGGCCTGTCCAGACAGTCTGGACACAAAAGAACTCAACTATTATGAGTAGAGTCTGGATTTTAGGCACTTAAAAAATTCAAAATATGCAGGCAAAAAGGCACTAAAAATCATTAATATAGGCACTAAAAATTCAAATTAGGCTCTTACAAAAAATGGACTAGAACATAAATTTTTACAGCCTTACGTAAATAATATAATATGTGCTATCAATAGCATACCAAGATATCAGAGATGATTTTGGAACTTGTTTTGCCTTTTTACAAAGAGCATACTTATGTTTTGCAGTGTGTACTTGCTGTGAAACATGGCACTTCTTCGCGCAATTCATGGAAATTTTACACACATTGCAAAACAATATTGAACCATCACTTGAGAATATTTCTGCACCAAATTCTTTCATGATATTAGTCAGTTTATCTTTTACTATTGTCCGTTCCTTAGGCATCGTAAAACAACTGTTCTAAAGATAAAAAAAAAATAAGCCACATACACTTGTCGCACCACTTTGTCTTTGAAGCATCTGTCTGTGAACGAGGACTACAGACTGAACTCAATGTTACCAACATCAAAAATAATATTGCCACTCATTTAAATGTTTCAGCACCAGGTGTGAGACAGAGAAAGAAAGCTTGAGCCATCTACCCTTTTTGTCACTCAGCAATGTTGTATTGAAAAGAAGAAAAACTTTACTATAGAACTTTCCTCCAAGCCTTAGCCAGGAGTATAATAATACAATGGTACATAGCTTAAGGCTATTTCGCTTAACGAGAGTGCATGAGGAGGAAAAATACAATAGCCGACACTTGTTATTTCGCCTAATGGGAGTGCATTGAGGGGGAAGTTTGTCAATTTCAATTAATTTCATTGAAATACTAAGTTAATTTCAAAGAAAAAATTGCAAATGTGGCTTTATATTGGTAAAGCATTGTAAGCAGAAATAGGCATTTATAGGCAAATTGAACTTCATGGAAAACAACTGTAGGGTCTTGGATATGAGCTTATAAGAAGTCACTTTCACAATATATATAATAAATAATTATAGGCATTTTCCCTAACATCTGGTCTCTAATTATGAGGTAAGATGAAAAGAGACTCATCTTATTTATTAAGAAGAACCTCATAATACTACATCCTATTATAATTATAACATTAATTGAAATATGTATTCTGTCATTCATTATTTATAAATAAGGTGAGCCTGTTTCATATTACCTCATAAAACTCTGTGTTCTTTTGGACATGTTTCAATACACCTGCGTATCATCATCAGCTTGCCCAGACTGTTATATTCTATGCAGGCATTTTGAAACATTATTTATTTTAGAAAATAATATTTTGAGGTTCTTTTTATCAAGTTTTTTTTTTAATCTAGAGATATCTTACCTCAATTTAATGTTGATTTGTTCTCGAACATGTTTTGATATAATAAGAATTAAATAAGTCGTGATTATTTCTTACCTCATACCTCTATGTTCTTTAAACACAGCACTGCAGTATCGGCGACTCCTTGTCACCATTGTCAGCTGTTTTCACGATTGTCAATTTTTTCTTTTGTTGATAATTATCCAAACTGCCATCTGATGTTCTTTTTAAGGAATTATTTTCTAAACTGCCATCTGGTGTTCTTTTTAATGAATCATTTTCTAAACTGCCATCTGTTGTATTTTTGAAGAACTTAGTAATCAAGCTCGGTTCTTCTGGATTTTCAAAGTTCATGGTTCTAGTATGGTTTTTTTAATATATATTTTTTCCCAAACTGTTAAATCTAAAGATTAGATGGCAGTTTAGAAAATGATTCATTAAAAAGAACTCCAGATGGCAGTTTAGAAAATAATTCCTTAAAAAGAACATCAGATGGCAGATTGGGTAATTATCAACAAAAGAAAAAATTGACAATCGTGAAAATAGCTGACGATGGTGACAAGGAGTCACCGATACTGCAGTGCTTTGTTTAAAGAAACATAGAGGTATGAGGTAAGAAATAATCACAATTTATTTAATTCTTATGAATTGAACCTCATAATGTTAAAAATTCCCAAATTTAATATATAAATGTTTTGATATATTCTTCTACATCATCTTCAGCTATAATAGACTGATGAGTTTTATGTTGTGAACCCTGGATGTCGATATCAGCTCCCTCTCCCGGCTGCCCGCAGAACCTCCAAACAAGGTCACGTTCAGCAGGAATTTTGAAATTCATAACTCTATTTTTGTTCTTCTGAATGTAATTTTTTTTCCAAATGGTGAGTTCCTTTGTATTTTCTAACTGTTTTAATAATTTAGTGTTCGAATTTACATTATGTTTTTCAGCCCAAACATGAGCAGCAACTGCAGATTTTTCTATTTCCCCATTTTTAATATTTCTCATGTGTTCCTTGGTTCTAATTTTCAGGTTTCATTTTGTTTTTCCTACATATATGTTTTCACAACCAGTACATTCAATTTCATATATTCCTGATTTTTTTACTTTGATCAGTGTTTTTCATTTTTGTTGGTTTTTATTAGTTTATTAAAACTGTGATCATGTTAAATTAGCACCGAAAAATGACCACAGTTTAAATAAACTAATAAAAACCAACAAAATGAAAAACTGATCAAAGTAAAAAATCAGGAATATATCAAATTGAATGTCCTGGTTGTGAAAACATATATGTAAGTAAAGTGATCCCACGACAGGCCTCAGGAGGCTCTTGGGGTAGTAGGAGGTTAAGGCTCCCACTTTTCTAGACAATCGGCACTTGATGCCAGCCGGGTTGTCAGCCCTGCGTGATGGCAGCCTTTACCCCCAGAACAAGCGTCTGGTACTCATTTCCGTTAGAGGCTGAGTCGACCCCAGGACCATAATGCCGCCAGAGGGTTTGGGACAGTTTAAAAATCCTGACCCCCACGGGGCTCGAACCCTCGACCTTCCGGCTTGTAGCACAGTGCCTTAACCACTACGCTACGGTGTGTCCCCGAAAACATATATGTAGGGAAAACAAAAAGAAACATGAAAATTAGAAGCAAATATAAGAAATATTAAAAATGGGGAAATAGAAAAATCTGCAGTTGCTGCTCATGTTTGGACCGAAAAACATATTAAAAATTCGAACACTAAATTATTAAAACAGTTAGAAAATACAAGGGATCTCACCATTTGGGAAAAAATTTACATTCAGTAGAACAAAAATAGAGTTATGAATTTCGAAATTCCTGCTGAATGTGACCTTGTATGGAGGTTCTTCGGCCAGCCGGAAGAGGGAGCTGATACCGACATCCAGGGTTCATAACATACAACTCATCAGTCTAGTAAAGCCGACGATGATATAGAAGAATATATCATAACATGTTTGAGAACAATCAACATTAAATTTAGGTAAGATATCTCTAGACTAAAAAAAAACTTGATATTGAAATATGTCGAAAAGAACACAATGTTTTATTTGATAAGATGAATCAGGCTCACCTTATTTATTATGAAGAACCTCATAATGTTACGTCATAATGTAGTTTATTAATTATTCATTATTTATGTTTACTCTACTGTGAAATAAAATATCTATAATTAATATATATATATATATATATATATATATATATGCCTACCTTGGGTTCTGTGTTTACCCATGGTTTGGGATGAAGTCCTCCTTGCGGGAGTCCAGTAGTGCAGTTGTCAGGGAACACTCTAATTCCACCAACTCCAAGTCCAAGAGTCAGATAAAACTAGAAATAAGAGAATTTGAATAAAATAAAAAATTCTCAAAACTAATCATAATAATATTGCAGAATGGTAGATATATGGATATCAAAAAACCACAAGAAATCAATAAAGAACTAAAATGCATTTTTTAAATCAGTATTTATTCATAGTAAATTTAAAGTTAGTTAATCAACACTCTTTAACAGTCCAAGTATTACAATTCATATCTACATGTGAAAACACCAACAAATTTTGCTAAGAGGCCTCTAATTTTAGGTTAGAGATTCTTTATATGCTGTAAATTTATTTCCCTTGTGAAGGAAGCCATGCTCACAATTTTTACGTCCTTTAAAATCCATCAATCTGATCCAGGTTTAAACCTGTGAACCTCAGAACTAGAGGCAAGGGTGATTGCTACTAGTCCATCAGGATCAACATACTATTCTAAAATGTATTGAAACGATAATTATATTTTTTTTCTCAATAGGCATGTGACACTGTTGATAGTGATTTGTCAGTCAGATAGAACATTAACCTTGGTAGTCCCCTGGGTGCTTTTCGATGGGAGTAGGCTACTTACAGACACTGGGTTTCACGGTCTCTTTTCTCTTCATCATCATTCCTCATTCAAAATACTTATTCTACATACAAACACTTAAACCTAAGTTGTAGAGTAGATGATAAAGTTATAAAATTTGTTGTAGTTCCAGATATTTTCATTATCATAAGAAATGCCATGAGTGATTTCCAAATTATCGATAAATTCACGACTCACGAAGTGAAGAGTGAATTTATCTAGATAATTTGGAAATCAAGAGTGGCATTTGTTAGGACTATTTAACGAATAAAATTAAGCTGTTTACTCACAAATCATTATTTAAATATAGTTATTTAAAAATATTTATATATTTAATGCAAACGGTGATGTTTGAAAACAAATGAGAAATGATTGGTATGCTTCATTTGTTCATCACTGCAACCAGATCATATTACTTATTGCCAAAGGATCGCAGTATTGTAAGAATGCACACTAGTGGAGAAATTTATAACCAACATTATAGGTATTAAATTTGAAGAGAAATTTATCTTTCATTGAGAAATGTTAAATTAATAATAAAAACATCATTATAGGTATTAATTAATTTCTGATGTCCTATGATGTAAATATGTCAATTATATTTTTTTGCAACATTTCCTGGAAAATAATTCGTTTAAGAAAGTGCAAACAGTGGTTTCTTTTTTTTTGTGATATAATCAATTGCTCCAAATGTTTTTATATAATCTCTCGCATGCGCTATGTGCTGACATTCATGCACTATATATACAATCTGGTAGCCATATTTCTTGGAGGGTCAGTCACTGCAAAATAATGCTATGACCTATTCAGAATGTTAAAAAGGAGGAGCTTTCTTTAATATGATAAACTTCAGTTGATAAATTTGAGACGAAACACAACTGTGATTGGTTGTAAATCTAAAATCATTGAAATGTGATTGGTCATTGACTCCCATTTGGGGCATGAGTTAAATAGTCCTTGCAAAGTTTTATTTATAAGGGGGGTAGAATTTAACTTGGAATATACCTAGTTTGCAATTATCAATAATTAAACCTACAGCTTCTCTTTACACAGTATAAGAACTCATCATCTAGATGTAAATTGGTGCATAAATTGAAAGAAGACCATATTAACGACTACTATATTTTTAAAATTAATATAAAATTATAGAATATTCACCTGAAAGGTCCGTCTCCTCAACTTAATTATCATTTAACTGTAGCGCTTTTGAGAGTACATAATGGAAGTGAGCAACTACATAGTAAGTGTCATGTAGAACAATATCAATAGATGAATTAGCAAGAACAGCTAATCTTGTTACATAAATAAATAGGACAAGCATGCCCCCTAAGAAAATTAAAAATAAAATATATGAAAATCAGAATGATTGATAGGTTAACCCCGTTAATATTGAAATAAATGTAGTTGGACTTGTCCCATCATCGGCAGGATTCAAAACTGGTGTTTCACTGAAGATCTGGTAGAGGGGGTTGCATGTATTGGGTTCGTTTTCGTTTATCAGGCTGTCGTTGTGAGCTGCTTTCATGAAAGCAGCTCACAACGACAGCCTGATAAACGAAAATGAACCCAATACATGCAACCCCCTCTACCAGATCTTCAGTGAAACACCAGTTTTGAATCCTGCCGATGATGGGACAAGTCCCGAAAGCGCTACAGTTAAATGATAATTAAGTTGAGGAGACGGACCTTTCAGGTGAATATTCTATAATTTTATATTAATTTTGAATAAACCTCAACGGAACACATCATGAATCTTATAAAAGTTACTATATTTTTATTTATTTATTTTTTATTTATTCTTATCATCCTTCAGAGCATCGTAGATGCTTTAGGACTTGTTCAGATTACAACCTATATGTAAACAACAATGTAAAATATAACACATACATATATAAATATATAATGAAAAACTATTTACATTGCAACTAAAATACACCAAATATCAAGGGGCAGCACTGTCACAAGAAAAGATAGCGATGCAATTTCAATCAATTTTTTTTACTTACAATTTTAAATTTAGG
Organism: Diploptera punctata; assembly: GCA_030220185.1. Lineage (NCBI taxonomy): Eukaryota > Metazoa > Arthropoda > Insecta > Blattodea > Blaberidae > Diploptera > Diploptera punctata. Next base: position 260,958 of record JASPKZ010009814.1, on the reverse strand, counting down.
TATTCACCCATGCTTAAGGTATCTAAGACAATAAAATGTTCTTTACAGCAAGTTTAAATTGTCTGTCCTTAAGAAGTTTAATATTGGAAGGGAGATGATTATATAGATTACTACCTCTATGTGATACACTGTTAATACTTCTGGTAAGCCTGTGACAATTTAGTGTATATTGTTAGACATTCTAGTGTTATGTTCATGTAAATCTGAATTTATTTTGAAGAGTTTTAAATTTTTATGAATAAAGCAAACTAATTCTAAAATGTAAATGCAAGGAACAGGTAATATTTTTAGTTCTTTGAAGAGTTTCTTACTTTCTGTTCGGAGTAGTGCTTTCTTCATGATTTTAATAATTCCTTTTTGAATTTGAGTAGATTTTGGTGATGATCCCCATAGTATTATACCATATGTTAACTGTGAATGTATGTATCCAAAATATATAGTTTTTAATATATACCTAGTATCAAACCTGAAGCACAAAAATTGCAATGGGTGGGCATTGGAAACTTCACATATGGTTTTTATAAAACTCAAATTGAGAGACAAGCCATGCACATTTTAAATTGTGTGTTGATATATTCTGAAATATATGGGCTAAATAACCCATAGGGAACCTTCAAAAAACCTTCATACCATCCATTTTATTTATTATTAATTATCATAAAGAAAAAAGTAAACACATGAAAGGCTTATGTGAACTGAAAAATCGCAAAAACAGAGTGTGGAAATATTGAAAAGCTCTCTGAGTACCTCAATGACCCTGCTCATACAGATTGATACTAATAAAATTCATTGTTAAAACCGTTGAGATGGATAGTCATAAAATAAAATAAGTTAAAATGTACCTTTAGGTCTGATCCGTCGTCCTCAACTTATAAAATATGTATTCTTTTTATCTGAAGGCCTTTCAGAACATCCATTCCATCTTCAGCAGGTCTCTTTGCTACATTATTTGATGTGGTGGTTGATAGTGCTGGTCCTAATATGGTGTTGTCGTGACTTGTGGTGGTTGATGGTGCTGGTCCTAATGTGGTGTTATCGTGACTCTAGTGTCATTAGGACCAGCACCATCAACCACCACATCAAATACTGTAGCGAAGAGACCTGCTGAAGATGGAACAGATGTTCTGAAAGGCCTTCAGACAAAAAGGAATACATATTTTATAAGTTGAAGATGACGGATCTGATCTAAGAAGGTATATTTTAACTTATTTTAAATCATACAGATTGGATTCTGAGAAATGCATAGTATTTGTACAGTCTGAGGCTACTCAGTAGTGTTTCAGTTAATAGCTTAGCAGTGTAGGTAATTAGTTAATCTTCTGTTAGAACTGTTTTCTTTACTTACTTACTGTATTTATAAAGGAACTTTTAATCAAAACATTCCTTTAAATTTTTCTAGTAGAACAGACATCTAAGGAAGGACTTGATATACCAAAAATCTGCTGCACAATTTAACTAGAAATACTGCAAAATTGAGGTCACGAATCTTTATGACATTAGGCTCACACAAGATTATATGATATTATAACGCGCTCATTCTGGATTTGCAGCCCTGTTCACCCTCATCTTATCATACCGGTAAAATCCGTACATTAGTGGGCAAACTGCAAGGCTAGTATGAGCAGCTCCAGAATAGCAGCCCCTACAACTACTACAACTTATCACTGGTTGGACTGCGCAAGCTCATAGGAAATGGCTATTAATTTAATGGTACAGCAAGTCTACTTTGCTTTGTAATAGAATTTGCCAGCAGTGTTTATAAGACTTTCAGTTAAATCCCACAGCTAACTTTGATATTGGATTGCTATTATAATCCATCCTGCTAGAAAAAATTCTTCTTCTTCTTCTTCCTTTCCAGGATTAGGTCAATGCGACCTGTTCCGGTCTCAAGTCCATCATTTCCTTGGCCGTCCCAAAGATCTTTTTCCATGTGGTTTGTAGGCATTGATCTCTTTGGGTAATCTTGTATTGTCCATTCTGTCTAAATGTTCTTTCCATTGGTATTTGTGCTTGTCTAGTTTATTGAGTATTGAAAATATCTCCAGTTCATTTCTTATTGATTCATTGTGTAATCTATCCATGCGTTTCATCCTTTTACGGATCTTAAAAATTTCATTTCAGTGACTTGTATGTGTGAAATATCTTTTTTTGTAAGTACCCAATATTCAGATCCATATAAAAGAACAGGAACAGCCATAATTTTATAAAACCTGAGCTGAGTTTCTCTTCGAGTCTTTTGGAGGGTTCTTCTTATGGTGCCACACATCATTTGATATTGGTTTAATTTATTGTGTATATCCCAATCGTAGCTGTATGTTATATCTGAACCAAGATAGTTAAAGTCTGCTATCTGTTCTATTATCTCATTATTGATTACTATTTTTGCTCTGACTGGCACTTTGCTAGAAAAAATTTCAAGGTAAATTTAATATAATCTCATTGATTGTTGTTAGACCAATCTTTTTATACCTGAATAACAATCAGTGTATTACAGAAAGTCTTCCATTCCTTTTTATTTAAGAAAGGCCTTTTCCCATGACGATTTCTGATTCTTTAGAAGTTTCTGTGTACTGGTACTCTCATCCTATGTTTTCCTGGTCTTCCTTCGGGTTTACTTTACCCAGTTCACCTATTTGGGCTTCCAATATTTGTTTAGTTATTGTATTATTATTCATTATGTGGTCCACCGCTGTGGTCTCGAGGTAGTGTGCTGCCTTGTCACACAGGGGGCCCGGGTTTGATTCCCAGTCAAGACAGGCTCCTTGGTAAGGTTTTTTCTGGGTTTTTCCTCACCTGTAAGACAAATGTCAGGAAGCTTAGGGCCCAACGGTCCCCAAAAATCATCCGGCCATCACCATCATCCTTCACTGGTGTGGAAAGCAACGAGAAGCTATCACACCTATCATTCCTAGTAAAGCTGCAAAGCATAGCATGAAAATGCTATGTTTGCAGTGAAAGACCTGCCTTTGGGCAGAATTACTATGGATGGATGGATTCATTATGTTTATGTGGCCAAATAACCTGAATTAGATTGATATATTATTTTGCAGAAGATGAATATTCAATGTTGTTCTTTTATTTGATTTCTAACTTTATCTTTCCTTGTTTCCATAATGTCCTTGCATAAGTACTTCATTTCTGTTGATTATATTTTTATTTTTGTTTTTCAGTTTTTATCCAAGCTTTACTTCCATAATATAGTGTTGGGTATATGTTGAATTACTAACTTTTCTTAACAAGTGTGCAAAAAATGGAGACATCTCAACAAGACATACTTGAAATAATTTAATTTGTGTTATATAGAATGCATTATTCCATTCCATTAACACTGTTTAATCTCTCACCGTATAGATACTTTTAAGTGCCACATGTCACCTGGGTCTTACAGTGGCACAGTAGAAAGCATTACAGAATAATAAAATAAAAAATAACAATAGATTTAGCCTACATGATGTATCAATTTATTAAAGTAATGTTTCATCCACCCATAGTAATTCTGCCTGAAGGCAGGTCCTTCACTGCAATTTTCATGCTATACTTGCAGCTTTACTAGGGAATTATAGGTGTGGTAGCTTCCCGTTGCTTTTCACACCGGTGAAGGATGGTCATGATGATGATGATGATGATGGTAAGGATGATGATGATGGCCATATGATTTCGGGGACCATTTGGGCCTTAAAGTTTTCCTGACATTTGTCTTACAGGTGAGGAAAAACCCCAATATAAACCTCACCCAGAAAAACTGCTGCAACCTGGGATCGAACCCAGGCCCACTGCATGACAAGGCAGCACGCTACCTCGAGACCACAGTGGTGGACGATGTGATGTTATATGATTAATAAATAAATATCATCTTAATTTAGTTTTGAGTTCTCATAGAGTATGATTATCTCTGATAGAAAGTGGGAGGGAATTTATAAAAATAGCAACTGAAACTATGAAAGATGAAGACATTGTTGTAAAAAGGAATGGGTGAAATAGAGCATTAAAATCAGTTTATGTAAGACTTACCTCTTTGTCAAAAGGTGCAAGTTTTGAGCCTCTTGCCCATGGGACATCCCTAGTTTTTGAGAAAAATGGCAAATTATAAAATCCTCCTGGTGGGGGGCTTATTACTCCAATAATTTGACCATCTACCCTGAATGACAGATCTCCTGCAAAAAGTAAAATTTAAATATGTTACCTTATCATACTTTGTATTACAGTAACCTCATATAGGAATAAAATAAGAATAAATCACACATTGAGTGCTACTTTATCTTATAACTAAGTTCTTCACATACGCTGATGGCTTCACTTGAAACACTTACTTGTCCATCACACTTTCACAGTCTGCCATGACTGGTTCTCGCAACCAACTCATGCGATTGCTGACTTACTGACTGGCCAGAACCACTCACATCTCTTTTAATACGTGATGGTCGAAATTATCTGGAATTCCAGTCTGGTCTCTTCTCGAATAGAAAGTCCAAGAAACTGACTTTTCAAGAATTGAGGTATAGACATATGTGGAAATTTCTCCGTGGGCTCACCAATTTGTGTGTTGCCAGCTCATGAACATCCTTTTTCCATAAAAGGCTAGACCCAATTCTCTCCACTACCCACAAAATTCAAAAGCCAGCCCCACAATATATCACACTATTATATGTTTACAGTTACATATGGTGCTGAAACATAAATCATGTCCAAAAGAAATTAAAGTAGAATATAAGAAAATTAAATTAAATTTTTGAATAATATTAAAATAAGACTAAAAAAGGATAAATAAGCATATTAGAGATTCAGTGGGAGTATAACAATTGGAATAATAGCAAAAATGAGATTAAAATGGTTTGGACACCTTAAAAGTACAGAAGAAGAGATGAATACTAAGTTAGCAATAGGGGATGCAAATAAAATGAAAAAGAAACCTGGCAAGATAGGAATAGAGGCTGGATAAGGTTAAAATAGATATGTAAAAAAGGATTGTATTTGAAACGAAATGTAAAAAAATTAAAAGTGTCTGGATAGAGCTTCATGAAGGAGGCTATGTTCTGAAAAGAACCACACATAAGTGAGAATATCTGATAATGATGAATAAATGTACATGTTATGAAATACTAGCCAATATTTTACCTGGTGCCCATTCCAAGGTATATATGTGGAAGTTGTCACACCATATTGAGCCTGATTTTTCCCAGCTCTTTTGCAAACTTGTAACCTTGTCATCTACACCCAGGGAACAACCTGCCTCCAAAAGTCGTTGTCCTATGTGTTTCCGAGGTTGATCTTTTAATTGCAGTTCTTTATTACCTCTTGTCAATGCTAACTGAATTCTTCCTGACAGATATTCTCTTCCATACCAATTATCTTTTGGTTCCAGCCAAATTTCTGTAAATTACATTACACTCTTCATTATTATGTGATTAACCTGCTTCCTTCATAAAATAAATATTTAGGCTACTGTAAACATGGAAATATTTTATATTTTTTAGGAAGTAATGTTAAGAGGTTTTATTTAACAGTAATTAAATGAATGAAATTTAACACCTCACCTCATATTTTGTATCTTTTCCAGGACTAATTTCAAGGAATATTTCCTCATTATCGACTGGCATATGACTGTTGATTTAACAGTTGGTACTCATTTATTCCTTCTTCCTTTGTTGATGGTACAGTGATCCTCTAAAATAACCTTTTTCCCTGGGAATTTCAAAATTTCATCCATCCTTAGTAATTCTGCCCAAAGGCAGGTCCTTCACTGCAATCATAGCATTTTCATGCTATGCTTGCAGATTTACTAGGGAATTGTAGGTGTGGTAGCTTTCTGTTGCTTTCCACACCGGTGAAGGATGATGATGATGATGATAATGATAAGGATGGTGATGATGGCCATATGATTTCGGGGACCATTTTGGCCTTAAAGTTTTCCTGATATTTGTCTTACAAGCGAGGAAAAACCCCGATAAAAACCTCACCCAGAAAAGCTGCCCCGACCAGGGTCAAACCCGGGCCCACTGCGAGACCACAGCAGTGGACCTTTCAAAATTTATTATCTTATAAATACAAAGACAAAATAATGAATTTTAAAATTCCTGGAGAAAATATTTAATTTGGAGTGTCATCAGTCCACCAACAGAGGGAGGGGAAAAAACAATTATCAAATCAACAGTCAGATGCCAATTGACAATAAAAAAAAATTTCCCTGAAAATAGTCCTGGAAGTCCACCACTGTGGTCTCGAGGTAGCGGGTCCGAGTTCGATTTTCGGTCGGGACAAGTTTCCTGGGTGAGGTTTTTTCGGGGTTTTTCCTCACCTGTGAGTCAAAAGCCAGGAAACTTTTAAGGCCCAAATGGTCCCTCAACATCATCTGGCCATCATTATCATATTTGCCTCATTAAATTAAGTTTAGGATTAAGGTTCTCCTGGCATGTCATTACCATCATTATCACTTATCAGGGCAGAATAACTCTGCCTTCCAGGTGCCCCAATCTCAGAAGTGGGTTACAATAATGCTGATGCCAGGAGATAAAACCAGAAATGTCGTAATGACAACCTGGTCACATTGAATATGAAAAAGTCCTGGAAAGGATACAATATGAGGAGAAGTGTAAAATCTGATTCATTTAATGATTGTTATGGGAAACATTGTGATAAAAAAATACAACTTTGTGACAGTGTATTCTTTGAATTCTATATTGAAAGTGCTAAATATCTCGTTAGGAATTGTTTGAAATGGAACAGGGTGGCATCCCAGTACTTTTTAAATGGCTTAGAAGCATACGGTGCCTTTACTTCTCAGCTTCATTAACAACATTCTGAAATGTTTTCTTTGCACTAGCCAGTTAACTTATATTTTATATTAGCTAATACCCGGTGTACGCTGCTACGCCTAAATAAATTATAGTATGTTTTTACGTTTAGTTGAATAAGTAAAAGGAATAATAATTATAAATTTATATAATTATTTTTTAGTTATCTTATGCTGATTACCCGGCATTGCCCGGGAATCTATGTATCCCAATGTATTTGGCATTAATGAATTGAAAGACAAAATTTGTTATTTCGAGTTATCCATGCTGCTTCTCTGCTTGTTCAGGAATCTACTTAATGCCAATCTTCTTGGCATCAATGAAAGACAAAAATGGTTATTGTGACTTATCCCTGAAAGATAAACATATGCTGTCGCAGGCTCTTTTGTAGAGTGTTTTGAGATATTCAATTCTGTGTGCATTAATTTGAGGCCATTTAAACGTACAAAAAGCCACTTTTATTTTACTTTTCACTACAAAGGGCGATTTTTAAGGGTAAAAGGGCTTGAGCATTAAAATTCTCTTGTAGCCTATAACCTTCCTGGGAAAATCCTGAACATTTTGCAAAAAGGCCCATCACAACAGGATGAACGGTATGGCAGTGCATGCTTATCTGGAAATCTACTTACCACATTCTTCTTGGCATCAATGAAAGACAAAAATGGTTATTGTGAGTTATCCATAAAACTCATGCTGTCATGGACTTTTTTGTAGAGTTTATTGAAATATTCATTTCTGTGTAAATTAATTTTGCGTATTTGTTGTGGTTTAGGCAGCGTAAGCCATTTAAGCATCAAAAAAGGATTTTTTCATGTTTTTTCTACAAAGGGTGATTTTTAAGGGTGTAGGAGTTGAGTATCACAACTCTCTTATAGCCTATGTTCATCCCGGGAATCTCCTGAACATTTTGCAAAAAACTCCATCACAATTGGATCAATGGTATGGCCGCACATAAAGTACGAACAAACAAACAAACCAACAAACAAACAAACATTAATTTTTATATATTAGATATGTCTTGATTACAAAATATTTTTATTATTTGAAATTAAATGTAGCCTAATCGCATTATCTACTTTCATAATCACTTTACCTATTCAGGGCAACAATGATAACTCTAGACAACAATGGTTGAATATAGAAGAATATTTGTAACATATACAGAGTGGAAGTAATATATATGAGCAGATTTTAACTATGAATTCCTTGTAGTATATATAATAAAAATGACATACATTTTGGGTCACTCCCATCATTATAAAGTAATAGACCAATAAATTTCTGAAAAAAAAATGTTATATTACAATAGAAAAATATATGCCTAGACTGGCGTTTGAACCCAGGACCTCTAGATTTATATGCTTATGCTCTGCCACTGAGCTATCTAAGGCCTCCAAACTAAACAAACTTTTTCTCTTATGCATTTCAATTCTCAAGAGTGTCAAAGGTTGTGAACCGTTGCTCGACATGTGAATGGCGGCTTCTTATTTAAGAAGACTTTAAATATTTAAAAAATATTTTTTCCTGAGAAAACCATAGATTTGCAGGCAGATAATCAGTTCTAAGTAGCCCATATATGTAGTCAACCAATTCAGAAAGCAATGAAAACATCTAAAAAATGTATTAAAGGTATGTAAAGAATGAGCGACTTGATTCTAATACTTGCTTTTTTAAACTAATACGTATAATATGTTTACAGCGAAATAAGACTATACATCTCATGGTATATTTCCTTAATTATGTTTATAAATCAAATTAGAAAAACCATCCTGGTTCATTTTTTATTCCACCTTAAGCACTGTATATAGGAATGAAGATTCATTTGAACAAACAAAATATAAGATGTGGTATTTTAAATGGAGAATTGGAAAAGAGCTCTGTTATAGAGTTCAAATTTCTGTCACAAAGTTGCCCAAATTCATGGTACTTATCTCAAACTGTCCTTTCTGTTTTGAGTGCATGCGTAGGTGATATAATTCTGGTGCTAAAACTTTCATATGTATTTCAGTTGTTATCTATCAAATAAGTTTGTCAATATAAACTTGGTATTATCACAATGTAAAGTGACAGCAAATTAAAAGATGGTTCAGATTAAGGTCAATAATCTATGTGCAAAATAGCGAAGATTAATTGAATTGTCAACTTTAAAAATCAATTATTTTTTATTATATACAACTTTCCTCATTAGAGGATTGCCTCAAGGACAAAGTGATACAGACAATTAATTTTTTGAATTTATGAAATACATTTTGTAAATACATTAAAAAATTCAAATTGTAGGCCTAATTGAAGTATACATACTACAAAGTAGAAATATTGTAAAAATGGTTTCTTAAAATTGGAATTGATCCTCTAATGGCAGCGATGGCAATTTTAGAAAGATACATCCTGTCCAAATCTAAGGAATTCCAAAAAAAAAAAAATATATATATATATATATAAATAATTTTGAAAAACTGGGAGTAAGAACAGTACCTGGAAATATCCAGTCTCCTGCTGGAAGTTTGGCACGAATCTCCACTCGTCCATAACAGAAACTGAAATGGTTTCGTGTTCGGATTCGTGATGAGAGAATTGGAGGAATTATATTAAATGTTTGCGACTTGATTCTAATACTTGCTTTTTTAAACTAATACGTATAATATGTTTACAGCGAAATAAGACTATACATCTCATGGTATATTTCCTTAATTATGTTTATAAATCAAATTAGAAAAACCATCCTGGTTCATTTTTTATTCCACCTTAAGCACTGTATATAGGAATGAAGATTCATTTGAACAAACAAAATATAAGATGTGGTATTTTAAATGGAGAATTGGAAAAGAGCTCTGTTATAGAGTTCAAATTTCTGTCACAAAGTTGCCCAAATTCATGGTACTTATCTCAAACTGTCCTTTCTGTTTTGAGTGCATGCGTAGGTGATATAATTCTGGTGCTAAAACTTTCATATGTATTTCAGTTGTTATCTATCAAATAAGTTTGTCAATATAAACTTGGTATTATCACAATGTAAAGTGACAGCAAATTAAAAGATGGTTCAGATTAAGGTCAATAATCTATGTGCAAAATAGCGAAGATTAATTGAATTGTCAACTTTAAAAATCAATTATTTTTTATTATATACAACTTTCCTCATTAGAGGATTGCCTCAAGGACAAAGTGATACAGACAATTAATTTTTTGAATTTATGAAATACATTTTGTAAATACATTAAAAAATTCAAATTGTAGGCCTAATTGAAGTATACATACTACAAAGTAGAAATATTGTAAAAATGGTTTCTTAAAATTGGAATTGATCCTCTAATGGCAGCGATGGCAATTTTAGAAAGATACATCCTGTCCAAATCTAAGGAATTCCAAAAAAAAAAAAATATATATATATATATATAAATAATTTTGAAAAACTGGGAGTAAGAACAGTACCTGGAAATATCCAGTCTCCTGCTGGAAGTTTGGCACGAATCTCCACTCGTCCATAACAGAAACTGAAATGGTTTCGTGTTCGGATTCGTGATGAGAGAATTGGAGGAATTATATTAAATGTTTGCGCTTCCTTTGAACAATCTGCCGATCCTTGTATTCCAGTACATCTGAAAATTAATGACATAAATATCAGAGCTCTTCAATAAACAATGATTTTTTTGTAAATCAATGGTAAAGAGAAAAATGTTTGCCTGAACCGGGAATCGAACCCCAAACCTTTAGCTTTCCTTGCTAACGTTCTGTCCACTGAGCTCTGTCCACCATTCCCGGTTCAGGCAAAAAATTTTCTCTTTACTATTGATTTACAATAATTTAATTGTGTTCATTAATTTACTTATTTCTACCATAGCTTCTCAATATTAATTTAATTATTTTTTTCAACATTCCTTTGCTTATCCTCAGAATTCTAATGGTCCTTTTCAAAATAGTCTCCTGGATACAATGTACTTCTCCCAATATTTCTGCCATCTGAAAATACATGCTGGAAAACATTTTTGACTGGCTTTCCAAAAAGCTCTTCCTCAGACTTTATTACTCTTTCTGAAGAGGAAAACATCTTCCGAAAAGGAATTTATTAAGATTAGGGAATAGAAAAAAGTCACATCCATAAAATCTAAAATTTAACAACTACATATAATTCCCTATTTATTTGAGAATTAACTTTTGATTATATTTTTCTTTTTCAAAACATTCTTCCCAAATGAAGATAGAAAAATGGGCTATTATTAATGGTAAATGTGTGCTAAAATTATTTTATTACTGGGATTAGTTTTGACATTAATTATATTATTTTTGGTCTGGACATCTTACCTCAATATTAATGTTGATTTGTTCTTGGACATGTTTCAAAGTAGCAAGAGAAAATGGGTTTGATGAAAAAATGGTACATAAAAGGATAGAAAAGTATAAAAAACAAAGAATGATAAACAGAAGTAATCTTGAAAAAGAAGAACCACCTATGAAAAAATATAGGAAATTCACATATCACCCCTGGGTACATAATAAATTTCAAAATATATTTGAGAAGTTTAATATTAAATTAGCACCAATAAATAACTACAGTTTAAATAAACTAATAAAAACCAACAAAAATGAAAAAACTGATAAAAATAAAAAGTCAGGAATATATCAAATTGAATGCATGGGTTGTGAAAAGATATATATATAGGGAAAACAAAAAGAAACCTAAAAATTAGAACCAAAGAACACATAAGAAATATTAAAAATGGAGAAATTGAAAAATCTGCAGTTGCTGCTCATGTTTGGTCTGAAAAACATAATATAAATTCAGACACTAAATTATTAAAACAGTTAGAAAATACAAAAAGCTGACTATTTGGGAAAAAATTTATATTCAGAAGAACAGAAACAGAGTTATGAATTTTGATATTCCAATGGAGGGTGACCTTGTTTGGAGGTTCTTTGGCCAACCACAGGATGGAGCTGACATCGACATCCAGGTGGTGCAACATAATGCAACATAAATAAAACCAGTCTGGGAAAGCTGACGATAAAACAGAATTGTTTTGAAACATGTCCAAGAACAAATCAACATTAATATTGAGGTAAGATGTCCAGACCAAAAATAATATAATTAAAATAACCTCAAAATATAACTTCCTAAAATTAAATATTAATTGGCATTAATTATTATAATTAAATTAATTTACCCTTGTAATTCAAGTTTCCCCTTTGTGATGAATTTCTCACCATACTTGTCTGAGGTAAGAGTAGGTTTTACATGTAGAATTCCATTTTGCACAAAGCTGTTTGCAGAGTCATCAGTATAGACCACAAATTCACTATCCTGTGAAAACAAAACAATAAAATGATAACATGTCAGTTAATTCTAATCAAAAGGAGATTTATTGTGACATTAAATTGTATTTCTATTTTTTAATTAATTAATTAATTTATTTATTCATTCACACACACACACACATCTATGAGACCCTTAGAAGCCAAGGGGTATAAGTAACAAAAGGCCAGTTTTGAGTAAATGATGTTCGAAGTTCAGACACTCCATATGTGATTGTCCAGCAGTTTGCTTTTCAGCCACTAAATTTCGCATCAGACAGATTTTTTATTGTATCCATTGGCCACTCAGTATTTGCTTTAACTATAAAATCTATACAACTCCAAAATTATTAATTTGACATTTGTAGCTAGTGGTTTCTAAGGTCATATATATATATATATATATATATATATATATATATACATACACATTCACACACACTACAGTTTAATTTTGAAGTATTTGGACTTCAGACAGTTCAGCATTGTGGGTATATATTGTCAAAGCAATATATTCAACAATGAAAACAACCAATCACTGCATAATCACTAAATGTCGGATTTTTATGTGGTGTTACACTATAAAGTATATGCATAAATACCTCAAGATATGTACCATATATGTAGTATCAAAATTTCTGAGACAATGAAAAAATTAATTATACATTATTAAAATTATCTCTTTTTTTACGGCAGTATAGAAATGAATCCTTCTTCTTCCTTCCAAGTATTAGGCCAAGGCCTGTTACGATCCTATAGAAAATTTTCCCTCCAGCGTTTCATAGGACAGCCCAGAGATCTTCATCCTCTTGGTATATAATTATAAACAGCTTTGGGGGATCCGATTTGAACTCATTCTTTCAAGATGGTGTTTCCAATTTAGTTGGTACTGTTTAATACATTCCAAAATTGGCATAGTCTTTTAAGATATCAGTGTTCCTTTTCTGATCCCATCTGGTGTAACCCACTGTTCTGTACATAAATCTCATTTCACAAGCTGTTATTCTGTTTTCATGTTTTTTTTTTAGTGTCCATGCTTCACTACCATAGGTCAAGACTGGTCTAGCCAAAGTGCTATATAAATGTAAGAATAAACATACTAAAGAGGGAATGGGAATTCTAATTCATAATAAATATAAAAGTGTAATTATTGCATATGAGTTTATATCAGAAAGACCTAAAAAAATTCACCCTACATTTGTTTAATGTTAATGCATCAGACAACTTAAGGTAAAATAAGGCGCAGAGGATTTTTACACGCTTTATATTAGCTTGACCTGTATCTATCTATCTATCTATCTATCTATGTAACGGAATCTTTCAATATGATTTTCACCCACTTAAAATCATTGGATCGACTTGAAGCTTTGTATACTTGTAAAGGACCCATGACAATACAATAATTTCATATTTTGTTTCTAAAATCCTGGCCAGAATTATCAGAAAATCAAAAAAATTAAAACTGGTATAATAGGTTGCGGACTTGTCGACTTTTTAGTCAATCGTTGTAAGAGCTCAGTTGGTAGAGCAGTGAACTCTGGTGGTATATAAATTTAGTAATCCATAGATCGATGGTTCAAATCCGGCTGGGAGGTTTTTCTTTTTTGAAGAGTATTACTTTTAGCTCATAGTACAATAGTATCGAATTTAAAGATATTTACATTTTTATCTTATTCTGTAAAATATTAAAACTAAAAAATAAAAAATAAATAATAGTTTTAAAAAACTAAAACAACATACTTTATTAGAAAACCGAACTAAAAATGAATAAAGATATTTACATTTTTATGTTATTCTGTAAAATATTAAAAATGAAAAATAAATAATAGTTTTAAAAAACTAAAACAACACGCTTTATTAGAAAACCAAACTAAAAATGAAAAATAATTTTAATTTCCAACACGCTTGGGATAAAATTAAAGTGGTCAACAAAAAAATCATCTCCAACACATAAAGAATAAAACTAGAGTTATCAACAAAAAGAAAATAATTTTACCATCAGAAGCGTGGGGTGCTCTATATCAATTAATATATTTGATAATGAACAGATATTGGTAAAAGTAAAGTCTCTAAGAAGAAAATGTAAAAATCATAGAAAGCACCCTGCGCTTTTGATGGTAAAATTATTTTCTTTTTGTTGATAACTCTAGTTTTATTCTATATGTGTTGGAGATGATTTTTTTGTTGATCACTTTAATTTTATCCCAAGCGTATTGGAAATTAAAATTTTTTATAGAATTCTTCAAGATGAATTAATTAGACATGGTAGAGTGAATGAACAAGTGATAATAATGGGAGATCTGAAAGGAAGAACTGGAAATAATATTATGCCAGGGATTATGCACAAGTTAAATGAAACTGTATTAGATGATAATGGAGAATTTTTCATAAATCTCTGCATAATCTCAGATTATATAATATGTTCTTTGATTTTAAACTTCACTAAAAGTATACATGAGTAAACACCAGAGGACAGTCCTCTACAATAGATTACATAACATCAAATATTCATCCTACTTAAGTATTGACAGTCAGAACATTAAATTCAGCTAATGTATGAACTGATCATAAATTAGTCCTCACAAAATTACAAATTCATGGTTTGCCTACAAAAAATTGCCAAACCAGGGCAATCATTTAGAATTGTGGTGTACTTCAAGCGATTATTAAAACTAACTCACTGCCACTAGCAAATCTAGAAGTTATTGGGTACTGTGAAAATATGTTCTCCATGCTTACCTCATATTTTACAGTCATTCCCTGTATAATTCATCTTTGTCATATCATAGTCAATATTATTCTCCCTCTGGTTTTTATTCAAAAAGTTTTTGTGATTATTATTTTTATTTATTAAATAAAACTTTGATAGATGGATTTTAAAAATCATCGGAGAACATTTTGGAAGCATGATTCCTATGAGGTGAGTTGTTTAAACAAAATGTTCTCCAATGAATTTTAATGATTATACCTCATAATGTTTACTTACTTACTTACTCACTGGCACTATCGAACCCGTAGGTTCATGGCCGCGCGGACATAAGCTCTCCATACATCCCTATCCTGAGCTAATGATTTCCAATCATTCCCTGTATAATCTACTTCCCTCAAATCATAGTTAATGTTGTTCTCCCACCTCATTCTTGGTCTACCAACTGGGCATTTTCCCTCTGGCTTTCCCACAAGAAGCTTCCATGCACGTCTTTCATTCCCCATACGCGCAACATGTCCTGCCCATCGCAGTCTACGAGACTTAACTGTTCTTATTATATCTGGCTTCCTATAAAGACCATTTAGTTCATTGTTAGTAGTCTCCTCCATTCACCTGTATGTTCATCTCTCTTTGGTCCAAAAATTTTCCTAAGAACTTTATTCTCAAATACTCGTAATCTCCTTTCCTCCTTTAAAGTAAGAGTCCATGTTTCGCACCCATATAATATAACTGGTAGAATAATAGTTTTATATATTTTCAGGTTAACGTATTTTGAAACGAGTTGGGACATCAAGAGTCTCTGCAATGCATAATATCATGAATTTCCAGAATTGAGCCTATGTTTAATTTCTTTGTGCATCTCATTCCTATTTGTGATTATTGTTCCTAGGTATTTGAATTCAGCCACTTCCTCAAAATTTTCCTCATTTATCATTAGCTGTTCATTTCCATTATATACTGAATTTCTACGTGTGACCATATATTTAGTTTTACTGATATTTACTTCCAGTCCTAATTTCTTAATGTTACACAATAGTGTGTGCGTGTTGGCCTTTAGTATCTCCTCGCTATCGGCCAGTAGTACTACATCATCAGCATAATGTTTACTTCCCAACATTAATATTGTCATGGATTTTCATCAAAAAACACCAAATCAATTACCGTAATTAAGATATTTGGTCTGTGTATTCTTACCTTTTATGGTTGTTTTCGTTGAACAAATGTATCAAGACTTGTGAGCCCCATCTTCAGCTTTTACAGACTGTAAAAGAGTCTGTAAAAGATGAAGATGGGGCTCACAAGCCTTGAAACATATGTTCAACAAAAACAACCATAAGAGGTAAGAATATACAGATCAAATATCTTAATTATTAAATAAACCTCTTAATATTTGTATTTGAAGAGAAAAATGTTTGCCGAGACTGAGACTTGAACCCAGGACGTTTGGCTTTCTGGGCCAATGCTCTCTACCAACTGAGCTACCAGGGCAAGCTTCAATCTAGAGGTAATTTCCACGCACCAAATGCTATGAAACCTTTGCTTCTATCTTTGCAAATGGCGGCTTCTTAGTTAACTTCTTAATTTTACTTCCTATTATATTTTTAAAACCAAATCAATTGTTAACTTTTCATGATTAGTTGATACATTTTTAATTTCTCTTTGTAATCTAACAGTACCTATCTTACCATATCCAAAGGTATGTTATACATTTAATACATCAACAACACATTAATCTGTAATAACTAATAAATCATCAGAAACCATGGGTTTTTTATATCAAAAGCTCAGCCAATTTCTCTGAACAACCTGAGAATGTTTAATGATAGAGTTCTGTTCCACTCTGTATAAGCTATCAAGTACATTATAATGAAATTTATTTTAAGAATTATGATTTGAAAATTATGATAAATATATTAACTACTCACAGGAGTGTCAGCAATTCGAACATCGTGCTCCCATTTTGAATGATCAAGATTGTTGAAATCTTCCTCAAAGATAAGCTGTCCTTTACATGCCTGTCTTCCATTCACTATAGTCTTTGTTTGTTCACATACTTGAGGTGGTACTTGTGGGAGTGGTGGTTGGGGTGCTGGTTGGG
Source organism: Diploptera punctata (assembly GCA_030220185.1). Lineage (NCBI taxonomy): Eukaryota > Metazoa > Arthropoda > Insecta > Blattodea > Blaberidae > Diploptera > Diploptera punctata. The sequence continues at coordinate 244,073 of JASPKZ010009814.1, read as the reverse complement.
GTACTGGTTGAGGTGCTGATGTATCAGGTTTCACAATTTGTCCACCAGCATCCACAAATTCTGCATAAAAATAATAGAGTTATCATCACATTTATCATAAGTAATAACACGAGTGATTTCCAATTTATCTAGATAATTTGGAAATAAAGAGTGACATTTGTTAGGAATATTTAACAAATAAAATTAAGCTGTTTACTCACAAATCATTAGTTAAATATAGTCATTTTAGAATATTATATATTTAATGTAAATGGCGATGTTTAAAAACAAATGAGAAATGTTATGTTTCACTTGTTTATCACTGCAACCAGATCATATTATTTATTGCCAAAAGATCGCAATATTGTAAGAATGCACCCTAAGTGGAGAAAAAATGAAACACATCAAACTGTATATTAAATCATTTCTGATGTCCTATTATGTAAATATGTCAATTATATTTTTCTGGAATGTTATTACCCGGAAAAAAATATGTTTAAGAAAGTGCGAACAGTGGTTTATTTTTTTTTGTGGTATAATAAATTGCTACAAATGTTTTTATATTATCTCCCGCAACACGATAAGGTTACATTTATGCACTATATATACAATCTGGTAGCCACATGTAGTAACTGTAAAATAATGCTATGACCTATTCAGAATGTTAAAAAAGGAGGTGCTTGATTTTACAGTGATAAAATTAAACTGATAAAATCGAGGTGAAAAATGACTGTGATTGGTTGTAAATAAAAAATCATTGAAATGTGATTGGTCATTGACTCCCATTTGGGGCATGAGTTAAATAGTCATCTTAAAATTCTTTAAAGGATCTTGAATGACCTGCACACGTTTTATTTGTGGTATTCGCAAATTTGACCATGTTACACCATCCTTGGAACAATTATTGTGGCTTCATATAAGAGATCATAGGACTGTCCATTCCCTATCCCTTCTCTGTAAAATACTTCACTCATCATCACCTAATTATTTACCACGCCGCTTCATCAGACTATCCGACACACATAATCTTGACACTCGATCCCATCAGCACATTGTCCTTTATATCCCTCCTCATCACAGTGTGTATTATTCATTATCTTTTATGGTCTCACTTGCCAAAAGATGGAATTCCCTTCCGCCCTATGTCAGAGAATGTCAAACTATAACATCCTTCAAAAACAAAACGAAAGAATTATTTAATAACAAACTAACTTATACACCTCACTGGTAGTATTCTTTTAACAATTAATAAATTAAATTATTTATGAAAATAATATTAATATTAACAAATATTTTCATTTGTTTTGTTTTAAATACGAGTATTGTATAATCGTAAAATTAGTTTTCTATACCTCATTATTTTTCTTTGTTTTTTATATACATTAGACAGGGACAATTAAATTTATCTTGCTTGAACACATTTTATTATTAGTTTTAGCCTTAATTTTAACTAACATTAATTGGTTGCATTATAGATTGTAATATAATAGATATTGTCTTTTTGATCAAAATTTTATTTAGTATTTAATATTAGAGTTAATTGTGATTGTTATATTCTGATGTAATATATTTTTGTCCTGGTGAGTGGAAGAGAAGGCCAAATGGCCTTAACTCCACCAGGCTAAATAAATAAACAAATAAAATAATAAATAAATTGCTTTATTTGATAGCAAATTTCCTCCATATGATTTTATACATTAACATTAGTGAAATAGTGAAATTTGGACATGTATATATCTCACCAACTCGAACATAGTATGAAAGCATTGCTTTATGTTCATTATTTGCCAAACATTTGCAGAAAATAACTACATAAATACAATTAGACTTGAACTGAACTTTTATAAGAAAAATTACTATGAGGTTTAATTTAAGATTTAAATTAAAATTCTTTATACCTCACCTCATATCCAGTATACTAATTATACCGGTTTCAAAACCTAGGTGGTATCATCTTCAATAACATCTAGACCAATATTATGTTGTTCAGGAGAAACACTTATGAATTTTAAAATTCCCGGGAATTTGATTTAACTCAGAGGTTCATCGGTCCACTAACAGAGGGAGTAAGGATCAGTTCTTATTAGATAAGCTGTTTAAATTATTTTTTCCATGTGAACAACGTCGCAGTTCCTGCTAGTTATATATAAAAATCTTCCCTAGTAGTTTTATTATTGTAGGTTGTTTGGTACTGTATATCAACTATATGTAGACTTCAAAAAAGCATATGATTCAATTAAGAGGGAGAAGTTATATAATATCCTGGTGGAGTTCGGAATTCCTAAAAAGTTAGTTAGACTTATATGAATGTGTCTAAATGGCACAAAGAGTAGGGTGCGTGTAGGCAAACAGTTTTCAGACACTTTTGAAATCCAGAATGGATTGAAGCAAGGAGATGCACTATCTCCTCTACTATTTAATTTTGTACTAGAGCATGCCATTAAATCTTTAGAGAATGAGGAAGGCTTACAACTCAATGGTATTAATAAACTGTTAGTTTATGCTGATGATGTAATATTGTTGGCCGATAGCGAGGAGATACTAAAGGACAACAGGCACACACTATTGAGTAACACTAAGAAATTAGGACTGGAAGTAAATATCAATAAAACTAAATATATGGTAACACGTAGAAATTCATTAAATAATGGAAATGGACAGCTAATGACAAATGAGGGAAATTTTGAGGAAGTGGCTGAATTCAAATACCTAGGAAAAATAATTAAAATGAGTACGTATGGAATGAGGGATGAAAGAGGTTCATGCAAGCTTCTTGTAGGAAAACCAGAGGAAAAACGCCCAGTTGGTAGATCAAGAATGAGGTGGGAGAATAACATTAACCATGATTTGAGAAAAATAGATTGTACAGGGGATGATTGGAAAACATTAGCTCAGGATAGGGATGTATGGAGAGCTTATGTCCGCGCGGCTATGAACCTATGTGTTCGATAGAGCCAGTGACTTAGAGTTAGTTAGAATTAGAATCAAATATATAATTGTTAGATTACAAGTTACTTTTACTTATCCTCACAGTCTACTCCCCTTTAAGAGAGCAAAAAAAAAAAAAAAATTCTTACCCGTAACTGTAAATTTCTGGTCAAGTTTATTGTAGCCCAGGTCTTCATATATCACATGTAACCAATAGTAAACAACATCTCCAGCTTTGAGTCTTACTCTGTCATCTTGAAATACCCATCGGCCATTTTTAGGTTTGATCACATCTTTGGCCATTTCACCTGCTTCCAAACCATCAAAATCTTTGTTGATGTTCCCGTGAAATGCAAACAATTTTATGCCTGGCTCATCTGTAATAACAAAGAAGACATTGAATGTTTTACTTTCTCTTAGACCCTAATAAATTACTGTTGACAAAATATTATATGTGATATCAAATTTATCTGTCTAGGCATAATAAAATCACTTTACATTGTCATTGTTGATTGGAATCAGAACACAGTATTTCATAATTACAGAGAGTGACAAAAAATTACAAGCATACGAACACAAGATGCTCTTTAGAAAAAAAAAATGCAAACATTTTATGTTGGTTAATTTGTAAGTTGTAAACATGAAGATTGATAAAATTTACTTTTATGATAATAAGTAAGTTGCATCCAACTGCCTTCTACAAATTATTGTATAATTATAGGAAGCCAGATATAGGGCATAATATGAACAGTTAAGTCTCGTAGACATGGGCAGGACATGTGGCCCGAATGAGGAATGAAAGACGTGCATGGAAGCTTCTTGTAGAAAAACAAGTGGGAAAACGCCCAGTTAGTAGACCAAGAATGAGGTGGGAGAAAACATTAACTATGATTTGAGGTAAGTAGATTATACACTGCCCGACAACATCTATTGAATATAGGCCTATGATGAGCTCAAACAACAAATCCTAATAAGCCAATAGCTAGTAGGCTATAGCAAAAGTTATCCCAGGAAATGATTGGAAAACATTATCTCAGGATAGGGATGTGTGGAGAGCTTATGTCCTCACGGCATGAACCTACGGGTTCGATAGTGCCAGTGAGTTAGAATTAACTACAATTTAATATATAGGCCTATTCTGGGTCTATATTTCAGTAGTTTTGAATTATAGAAATGTGAGATATTATTATTATTATTATCGGTCTAAATGATATACAGATTGTGTTACTTGCCTCTGGTCTTGGGAGTCGTAGTTCAAACCCGGCCGAGATCGATGGTTTTTTTATTTAATAACAAAGGTATTTTAGAATAAAGTGATTAGGAAAATTGTAGTACCAAAGAGAGATGAACAGACAGGCGAATAGAGAAGACTACATAGCACGTGATATTTATTTTGGAGGTTGTAGAAATACATAAATTGAAAATTAGTAATAAACTGTTAAATTCTCAACTTGATTTAAATGAATCACCTTTGTTAAATTAAAAAAAAATTAAATTATTGTTGTATTGTTGCTTAGATTAGTTGGAACACAATTCATAATTTAACATGTCTGAAGAAGGTACAGTGTACCGAAACAGCTGTAACTGAATTATATCTTAAATAAATATGAAAATCAAATAAAAACCAAGTTTTATTTTTATTTAATTAACAATAACAGTTAAGTCTCGTAGACTGCGATGGGCTGGACATGTGGTACGAATGGGGAATGAAAGATGGGGATGGAAATTCCTTGCAGGAAAACCAGAGGTAAAGCACCCAATAGGTAGGCCAATAATGAGGTGGGAGAATAACATGATTAATTAATAAATTGATTTGGTATTTACTTGATGAAAATTCATGATGATTGTTTATTAAATAAAACTGTCAATGTTTTATATGCTTTTCATATTTATTTTTAATAAACATTCGCGTAACAGCTGTTTCGATACACTGTACCTTCTTCTGAAGAATATATCGCACCCCGGCAAGAATAACGTTACAACTAAAAAAAAATATTATTTTCCAGTACAGCTAAAAGAAAATTTGCAGTTCAAATAGTTTAGGAATAGCTGTATGTGCAACTTGTACCTTGATTAGTTAAGAATTCAGTTACTGACTTATTTTATTCAGTTTAAACAAATTGTGATATTTTGAATTGGGGATTAACTCAAATTCGTCCATTTTTGAGTTGTGACGTTATTCTTGCCGGAGTGCGATTTATGAAAATCATATAAAACTTATAATCATATAAAACTTTGACAGTTGTATTTATTAAATTAACCATGATTGGAGGGAAATAGAATACTACAGGGATGATTGGAAAATATTAGCTTCAGATGGGGATATATAGGGAGGTTATGTCCGCGCGGCCATGAACCTACGGGTTCGATAGTGCCAGTGAGTTAGTTATAGAAAAGCAAGATACATTTCTGGGGCACGCCGTAGCGTAGTGGTTAAGGCACTGAGCTACAAGCCGGAAGGTCGAGGGTTCAAGTCCCGGTGGGGTCAGGTAAACTGACCCAAACCTTCTGGCGGCACTATGGCCCTGGGGTCGACTCAGCCTCTAACGGAAATGAGTACCAGACGCTTGTTCTGGGGGTAAAGGCGGCCGTCACGCAGGGCTGACAACCCGGCTGACATCAAGTGCCGATTGTCCAGAAATAGTGGGAGCCTTAACCTCCTACTGCCCCAAGGGCCTCCTGAGGCCTGTAGTGGGATTACTTTACTTTTTAAGATACATTTCTGGGAATTATTTATCACGCCAGATAGTAGCTTGGTGTTTGAAGAACCAAGGTCGAGAATCCCTTACTAGCAATCACCGGAATAAATTATGTGCAGAGTATAATGACTGTGGCCATGGAGAGTCCCTTTCACTATTAACACACAAGTAATAGTACGTGCGGTTATTCCCCTTTATACTTGAAAATTAACCTTGTCCGTATCTTTTCATTCGTCATGCTTAAATAATTAGAATTCTCCATTAAAAAGTTCGTCACGCAAGAACTGCTTAAACTCGGCACGTCGAATTCTTGGTCCGATTATATTCATTTACGGAATAAGTTCTCACTAACATTTTAAAAAGATATTAAATATAACTGGTACCAGTTAAAGATGAAACATTTATTTTGAAAGGCCTCCATATTGAAATTTTTGGATGAAGTTTAATAATTCAGTTGAGTTTGTAACCCCATAAAATGACAAGTTTCTGCTTTATTGTCATGTTTTTGCTAATGAAGACAACCTTGTTTTCATACAGTGGAGGAAATTGGTATAAATCCACTAACTTTTAGTAGTAAAACAACCTGAAATATTTATGCAAATACCGTATGTGTGTCATAGATTACATATAATTATCTTGGACATAATTTCATACAGGTCTCCTCATTTTGTATTTATTATATATGTAAATAATACGTAAAATCTAAGAAAACGCTGTCCTAGGGGTGGAAATCGGTATAAAGGCAAGTCAACTTCTGGCTCTTACAGAGACATAAATGTAAACAAAACACTGCAATTACATGGAGACGACGTGTCTGTGAGCATCGTTCATCAGTTACAAATCAGTAGTACGTACAATGCCACGTGGAAAGCCTCTATCAAATGAAGAGAAATCAAGAGTTAATGCCTTCAAGGAGATGGGCCTTTCCAATAGACAAATACCTACGAAATTGTAAGCCAACCGGAACCTTTATAGATATTATAATAATTACACCTATATTATAGGAGCTTCAAGATGTGTCATTGATCATTTTGTCAAACTGGGCTCACAATATGGAAAAAACGGGAAATATGGACGGACAAGACAATTGTCTGAGCGCACTAAACGTCTCATTTTACGTAAAGCAAAAGTTAAGAGTATGTTTTCTTCTGAAATTCAGGCTGATTTGAAGTTGCCAGTAACAGCCAGACGACTAAGACAAATTCTGTCAGAAGACAAGAACCTAAAATTAAAAAAAGTCTTAGTAAACTACCTCTGAACAATGCACATAAGAAAGCTAGAATGCATTTTGCTGAAGAACACGTCCTGGGTCTCAGAATGGAATAAAGTAATATTCAGTGACAAGAAGAAGATTAATCTGGACGGGCCTGATGGCCTTCAGTATTACTGGCACGACCTCCGTACTGAAGAGCAAGTTAGAATGAGTAGAAACTTCGGTGGTGGAGGCGTTATGATTTGAGCAGCATTCTGCTTTAAAGGAAGATAAAAAATAGCATGGATACGCATCAAGATGAATTCTGAGTCCTTACACTGAGGAGCTTCTGGAGTCCTAATTGATACGAATGTATGAGGAATTTGGCGAACATCTAATTTTTCAGCCAGAAAATGCTTCCATTCACGTGTCTGCCAAATCAAAGGAGTGGTTCAGGAAGAAAGAAATACCACTTTTGACGTGGCCAGTCAGAAGTCCTGATTTAAATCCGATTGAGAACTTATGGGGGATCCTGGTAAGGCGTGTGTATCGCAATGGACGGCAGTTTGGAACAGTGACTGAGCAGAAATGTTATTCAGGAAGAGTGGGCTTCAATCTCAGTGGAAGAAATAAACACCCTCAAGAAGTCAATGCCAAAGAGAATCTTCCAAGTAATTAACAACAATGGAGGTTCAATAAGCTGTTAGTTTATGCTGATGATATAGTATTGTTGGCCGATAGCGAGGAGATAATAAAGGACAACACGCACACACTATTGAGTAACACTAAGAAATTAGGACTGGAAGTAAATATCAATAAAACTAAATATATGGTCACACGTAGAAATTCATTAAATAACGAAAATGGACAGCTAATGACAAATGAGGGAAATTTTGAGGAAGTGGCTGAATTCAAATACCTAGGAACAATAATCACAAATAGGGATGAGATGCACAAAGAAATTAAACATAGGCTCAATTCTGGAAATGCATGCTATTATGCATTGCAGAGACTTTTGATGTCCCAACTCCTTTCAAAAAACGTTAAACTGAAAATATATAGAACTATTATTCTACCAGTTATATTATATGGGTGTGAAACATGGACTCTTACTTTAAGAGAGGAAAGGAGATTACAAGTATTTGAGAATAAAGTACTTAGGACAATTTTTGGACCAAAGAGAGATGAACAGACAGGTGAATGGAGAAGACTACATAACAATGAACTACATGGTCCTTATAGGAAGCCAGATATAATAAGAACAGTTAAGTCTCGTAGACTGCGATGGGCAGGACATGTTGCACGTATGGGTAATGAAAGATTGCATGGAAGCTTCTTGTAGGAAAGCCAGAGGGAAAACGCCCAGTTGGTAGACCAAGAATGAGGTGGGAGAATAACATTAACTATGATTTGAGGGAAGTAGATTATACAGGGAATGATTGGAAAGCATTAGCTCAGGATAAGGATGTATGGAGAGCTTATGTCCGCGCGGCCATGAACCTACGGGTTCGATAGTGCTAGTGAGTAAGTAAGTAAGTAAGGAGGTTCAACTAAATTTTAGAACTTTGTTGTAAACTTTGCGCTCAGTCTTTTTGGTTTAAACTGTGAGATACACAAAGTGCCTTTATACTAATTTCCACCCATATGTGGGAGTGGTTTCAGTTTTCATGTATTTTTTTGGACGGAAATGGATAATTAATTTTGACATTATTTGTGTGTGTTTTATACTCAATCACCTCCTAAGTTAATATAGAAAAATGCCAAAGAAAGTAAATAAACTTGTGTTAACACTTTTAACAAGTGCCTTTATACCAATTTGCTCGACTGTAGAAAGCCAGCATCCCTATTTCGAATTTTCGCATAACAGTGGCAATGTCAAGCAGTTTTAAATCTCAACAGGTCAATAAAGTAATCTGGCCTAAAACATTTCCTGAAACGAAGCGATGAATGTGCTTGCCAACGAAGGACAGTTTATTGGTGCTAATTTTCTTGTTTTCGTTTTCAACCGGCGAAATTCTTTGAAGTTTAAACATCAACTTTATTGAGATTGTCGGCATACATGGCAAAGATTCAAAAATCATTCCTGAAATATACATTCATGTGTGCAAAATATACTTTATTTCACACAAAGGAATCCTGTTGTACATTATTGACCACGGTGACAAACAAATCGGGAATCGAAGTTTAAATTCTTTTCTCAAATATTTTGTGAGTGTTAGTGGAGCAAGACAAGCGTTTTCAATGCCGAAGGAAAAATCCAGTAAAATATCTTTGCTTCATCAATGGATTGGTGGAAATCCTAAATTAACAACAAATGGAAAAATTGTCCTATGCCAAGTCTGCGACAAACCTGTGAGCATTTTAAATAACTTATTATTAGTTTATCACATTATTAAATCAATATAATTCTGCACTGAGTGTCTTTTCATATACAGTAAAGTAGAGTGAAATACATTTCACTAATTATTCATTTGATATTAAAGTAAAGTGATCCCACAACAGGCCCGGAGGCCCTTGGGGTAGTAAGGCGGTTAGCTCCCCACCCCCCCCCCACTTTTTCCTAGACAATCAGCACTTTATGTCATCCGGGTTGTCAGCCCTGCGTGACGGCCGCCTTTGTCCCCAGAACAAGTGTCTGGTACTCATTTCCGTTAGAGGCTGAGTCGACCCCAGGGCCATAGTGCCGCCAGAGGGCTTGGGTCAGTTTAAAAATCCTGACCCCAACGGGACTTCAACCCTCGACCCTCCGGCTTGTACCACTACGCTACGGCGTGCCCCCATTACTTTGATATTACACACAAGATTAATGAGAATGACACTATTAACTTCAATTAGGAGCGAAAAAGTAAAAATATTACAATTGTTGCTTCATAAAAAAATTAATAAAATTATGTGAGGAAACAGTGTATTTTACTACAAGAAGAAAATTCATTTTTGTGCCTATTTTTTAAATTTAAGAGCATATTTTCATATTTTTGTTGCATAGTTACATGCATATATTTATGGTTTTTAGTGCATATAAATCCGCCCTCTACTTCATAACCTCAACGGTGCTTTAATATGAATTTTAAAAATGTTGATAACATTTTTAAGTTTTAGATTAATCTTCACTTCCAATGGTTCGATTTTGCTCTCTCACTTTTCTTATTCATATGTTTTATGCCGAGTTTCTTTGCGAAAAACTGGCAACTGCTAGAGCAATTTTCAAATCTCGACTTACAAGTAAATTCCCTCTCTTAATTAGGCGAACGGAAAAGACTACAAAACAGTCAGCTACATTATATTTATAGGGAACGAGATATAATAAGAAGAATTAAGTATTATAGATTGCGATGGGCAGAACATGTGCCACGAATAGGGAATGGAAGAGGAGCATGGGAGCTTCTTGTAGGAAAACAGGGAAAACGCCCAGTTGGTAGACCAAGAATGAGGTGGGAACAACATTAACTATGAATTGAGGGAAGTAGATTTATAGAGGGGATGATTAAAAAAGATTAGCTCAAGATAGGAATGTATGGAGAGCTTATGTCCGCTCTGCCATGAACATACAGGTTTAATACTGCCAGTGAGTTAGTTAATAAATTAGTATATAATGTCCAATTTCGCTGATTTTCGAAGAATGATTTTCTCATTTTATTTAAATTACAACTTTCTTAGGAAAATATTTGTACCAAAGAGAGACTATCAGGTAGGTGAATGGAGCAGTCTTTATACATGATCTTTATAAGAAACCAGATATGATAATAAATGTTAAGTCATGTAGACTGCGACAGGGAGGACATGTGTCACGAATTGGAAATGAAAGACGGGTATGGAAAACCAGACGAAAAGTGCCCAGTAGTAGGCCAAGAATGAGGTGGGAAAATAACATTAACCATGATTTAAGGAAATAAATTATTCAGGGAATATTAATGTAAGGGGAGCTTATGTCCGCGCGGCTATGAATATCCGGGTTGATAGTTCCAGTGAGTTGGTTATACCGAGTTTTGTTACAAAAAAAGTATAAAATTGTAGACGTTAGCGCGATTTTTAATTGTTCGAATTTTCGCTTCAGGTTAACTCCTGGTCCAATTTTTCAGGTTAACGAACTGGATCTTATGTCTCTTAATATATTACTATATGCCGAGTTTTGTTCCAAAAACATTGCGCCTGTTAGACCAATAATATTCTTCTTCGTCACGGTTAGGGCTTATTTACTAGCCTGTTCCGGCTTCAAATTGCTGCTATTTCCATCTTTTCTTTGGTCTTCCCAAACTTTTTCTTCCTCGTGGTGAATAGCTGTATGCTGCGTTTGGTATTCTAATTCTCAGTCATCCTTGCCAAGTGTTCTTTCCAGTTTGTTCTGTATTTCACTATTGTTGTGTTTAATTCCTCTACTTTTAGTTGTCTTATTTCTGTGTTGTGTTTTTTGTCTATTCTTTGATATTCTGCTATTGGTCTGAGGAATTTCATTTTTTAGCAGATTGTTGTGTTGTCACTGTCCATGTTTCGGATCCATGAGTAATAATAGGCATTGCCATTGTCTTCTATAATTTCATTGTAGAGTCTTTCCTGGCTTTATTTTTCAAAGTTCTTTTTATTGTTCCTGTTATATAATTAAATTTATTTAGTTTGTTATTCATAAGTTTCCGCTGTGTATGATATTTCGCAACCTAGGAAGTTATATCTTACCACTTGTTCTATTGGTTTATTTTGTAATATTATCTTTGTCCGAACTGGTTGAACGCCCTTGAAGGCCATTGTTTTTTATTTTTCTGATGATGTTTCCATGTTGTAGTTTTTTGATATTTCATTTAGTTGATATAGCATTCTTTGTAGTTCGGCCTCTGTTTTTGCTATTAAAATCTGGTCATATGCGAAGACTACTGTTTTTATTACTATATTTCCTAAGTTAATTCCCCCAGTCGTCATTTGCTTCCATGGTCTTATGTCGTCAAAATAAATGTTAAAAAGAGTGGTTGATAGTGGGCAACCTTGTCTAATTCCTCATGTTATATGTATTGGTTCCCTTTGATTTATTTTTATTTTTGTTTTCTCATACATTTTCTTAATTACTGCTATCAAGTGTAGTGGAATTCCTCTTTCACTTAATATGTTTTATAATTTTGGTCTAGACACTTTACGAAAGAGCTTCTTATAATCTAGACCATATATATATATATATATATATATATATATATATAGATACCTCTAGTTCCGAGGGATGCAGTTCAAACCCTGCCGAGGTCGATAGATTTTTTAGGATGAAAAATCCAAGAGACAAGTTTTCCGGGAGGGTCTTTAAACCGTGGGTCTCGAGTCTGAAGATTTTCAGGCTCATAAAAGAACCGCAAGCCTGAATAAATAGGCCTCTGTGCAAAATTTATCGATTGTTCTCCACCAAGTAATACCTTAGTTGCCCACTAGATGTCTCACTGAATCGATATGCCGACCCTATATCACTCGCTGACATCTATGGGCATATAAGCTGAATTAGCGTGGTTGAAACACTCCCACTAGGGAAATCCCCACACGGGGAAGCAAGGGGTATATAGATGGGTAATAATTAAATATGAAGTTCCTAACTTCCGTGTATGTCAACCTTACTGGAGGGAGTTTATCTACTATTATAACAATCAGTGACGCTTTGGTTTGTAGTTGCTAGGCAACAAAACCTATACTTTATATTGTAACAAAACACAAAACACGCTACCAAAACATAAAATACAGTTCAACAAAACGTAAAACACATCAGTCCTTGAATTTCATATAACTACATAAATTAACTTTCCTTGACTTTTCTGGAAGTATATTAATAGTTGAATCTTGGACTTTATTTAAACATTTTCCTGATGAACAGTGAAAATCACTTTCTCCGCTCATTTTTGCTTTAAATTCACATATGAAACTAGCACCCAAAATTGTAGAATATAACAACGTCTGTTGATTTATCGTGTATTTTTTATGTTTCTCTCTCTCTCTCTCTCTCTCTCTCTCTCTCTCTCTCTCTTTCTTTCTCTCTCTCTAAAGCCCGCCACATTACTCTTTTCCTAAACATATCGTTTCCGCAATAAATAAATTTCATTAAATATAATAAATATGTCCACCGCTGTGGTCTCGAGATAGTGTGCTGCCTTGCCACCAGCGGCCCGGGTTCGATTCCTGGGCGAGTTCCCCCCCCCCGGAGTTTTTCCTCGTTTCTAAGACAAATGTCAGGTAACTTTGATGTCCAAAAGATCCCCATACATCATCTGGCCCTCATCACCATTATCATTCTCATTATCATCCCTCCCTATGGAAAGCAACCGGAAGCTACCACACCTATAATTCCATAGTAAAGATGCAAAGCATAGCATGAAAATGGTATGATTACAGTGAAAGACCTGCCCTAGGGCAGAATACTGTAAATAAAAAAAATAAATACACAACATATTCTAAAGATTCTCTGAACATAGATAAAATATTGTACACAGCACGTTACTAAATTAGGTTTAGTAACTCGCTGCTTTTAGAATACATCTCGTTACTAAACTTCTGCTTTTGTAACTAGTCGTCTAAATAACTATTTTCCATTTTTTCTTGTTCTTGTCATAGATGCTAAGCATCTGAATTTTTAATAATGTTTTCTCTAGTATGAATTAGGTATGAAAGGAGAAAAAAAACATTAAACAAATACTTTTAGTTTTAAGATGAGAATCGACGCTACCGTCAGAGCTAACTCGTTTCATATTACTGTGCATTAAAACATGATTTAATGGTTAAGTAGATTTTGATACATATCCAACATTCTTCTTAAAGAATGAGGAAAACCTCAAACAAAATTAGTTAGATTGGTTGGCCTTGAGATCTCATGGACAAGATTCTCACACAAGAAATCGCCCAGATAGTTCAACATGTTTGCCTTATTATAACCATATTAGAAAACTATGTGCTTATAAAATGGTAAAAATAAAACTAAACAAAGTTTAAAGGCATCAGGTAGTAATTTGCGCCTACTCATGGGGAAAAATATGTTAAATTCTAATTTAAATTTCTCTTGCAGTTAAAACAGATCAATGGCAATTATTTCACTAAATAAACAGCTCTTCCTTAATATAATGAGTTAATGACACTATAGTTAAACTCTGCCATATCCGTGCTATGTTCGATTCCCGATCGAGACAGGCTACTGGGTGAGGTTTCTTTCGGGGTTTTTCCTCACCTGTAAGACAAATGTCAGGAAGCTTAGGGCCCAACGGTCCCCGAAAATCATCCGGCCATCATCATCATCCTTATCATTATTATCATCATTCACCGGTGTTGAAAGCAACAGGAAGCTAACACTCCTATAATTCCCTTGTAAAGCTGCAAAGCATAGCATGAAAATGCTATGATTGTAATGAAAGGCCTTCCCTAGGGCAGAACACTATACATATACATTGTATTCATAAAGAAATATTGTCTTCTGGTTTAATCATAGTGTCGTTATGTTAAGAATGGGCTGTTTGATTAGTGACGCAATTTCAATTGATTTAACTAGAAGCAGAGGAAATAATATACGTTTTTTTTTCCCCATCAAGAATATAAGAAAACGACTACCCGGTGCCCTTATTGTTTAATTCCAAGTTATATTTAAGAAATGAGGTACGGTATTAGTAACTTAAATGGCGGTAGACGAAATTATTTGCGTTTTTATTGCATGAATTGCATTTTTATTTCTGCAAAAAGAGAAAAAAATATAATTGCGTTTACCTGGTATTGATACGCGAAGCCCCCGTGGTTTGAGGGCTTCTACTTTGGCATCAGGAACTTCATAGTACGGTGCAGACGTGGCTATAATGACACTTGTCAATAAAAAGCACACCTTAACCAGCATCTTGACGGTTCAAGTCACGAATGAGCTCGATCAACGATGACCACAGTTTCCTCTCTGGCCTTCCCCTTACTTCGTCATCGCAAAACTTGCTTCTACCGTTCTCCTTAATAACCTCGCAATTGTTGAAATGTCTTGTTTCTTCTTCACTTATGTATGTATGTAGCTAATGCTCTCGAGTTAACAGTACAGTTATTTTCCGTCTTGCTTCCCAGTACTTGGATGTAATATCTAGCAGGAAAATAAGGTATTACAGAGTGTCCATTTGTACCATTTTTCCTGGGACAGTCCTGTTTTTCTTGGAAAATGTCCCGCTGTCCCGAAAGTTTTTTTTGGGAACGCTCAAATGTCCCGCTTTTGGGATGATGCTTTGTCCATAGATTAAAATAATATAATAAATGTAATAATCCCTGGCTTTGTATTTATGAATGGCGACTTTCTTTTTGTTCTTTACTATATAATTATAAATATGAACGTTAGAAAGCGCCAGTTGTATAACCAAGACGGACTGTTTGGTCTATAAAATTTGTTTTTTTTTTTACTCTCATATATATATATATATATATATATATGTAACTGGTATATTTTTCAAATTGTCAATCCATGGTCAGTGCGGCCAATGTCGGACATTTCCTGCTGATTCTGGCACTTTGGCGGTGGAGAAATACAATTTTAACTTCGATAAAAGAGATTTAGTTGTGGATTTTATACCCCTTGCAGCAATAAATAAATATTTTTAAACGTAATAAACAATACTTTAGTGGTTTTCTATTTGTGAATGGTTGACTCTTATAAATTTGTATTGGCAACAGCATCATGGTAAAAAGAAAATAGCTATTTTTTTTTATATTTTGTTAATGTCCCACTTTTTTTTTTTAATGTCCCAGGTTTTTCCTTTAATTTTTTGTACATGTCCCCCTTTACATTGAAAATATTATGGACACCGTAGCCTACTAGGATGTTTGAGATCGGTAAATTTTGCTTAGAGGTCCCTTTGTTCAGGATTAAGGATCTTTTACGAGCCTGAAAATCTTCAGATTCGGGACCCACTTCTTAAAGTCCCTCTCGGAGGTCTTGCTCCTTGGATTTTTCCATACTAAAAAAAATCATCGACCGCGGCCGGGTTTGAACCCATGATCTTCGGGACCAGAGGCAAGGACATCCATAGAGTACCACAAGCAAATTATCGTTTTAATCTTTAGATTCTTAGTCAAAAGCGGAGAATACAGGATATAATAATAATAATAATAATAATAATAATAATAATAATAATGATTTATATAGAATATATATAGAATTGAATAGTAACAAGAACTTCGGTTTTAAGTCGGTAATATTTTTAATTCTATTAGTTAACTTAGTTATCCTCCAACCATGATTTAAACACACAATCACATCATAATCTCTTGCTTAATGTACCACAACATTGGACATCTTATCATTCCATACCATATACTCTCTCCATTACCCACAACTGGAATTTCCTACTACAGGAAATCAGAGGCTGCAGAACGTTAGAATAATTTAAACTAACTCACTAGGCCCTATCGAACCCGAAAGTTCATAGCCGCGCGGACATAAGTTATCCATACGTCCATATCCTGAGCTAATGTTTTCCAATCATCCCCTGTACAATCTACTTTCCTCAAATCATGGACAGTGTTATTCTCCCACCTCATTATTGATCTACCGTCTGGGTGTTTTCCTCTTGTTTTCCCACAAGAAGCTCCCCATTCATGCCACATGTCCTGCCCATCGCAGTCTACGAGACTTAACTGTTCTTATTACATCTGGTTTCCTATAAAGATAATGTAGTTCACTATTATATAGTTTTCTCTGTTCACCTGTCTGTTCATCTCACTTCATTCCAAAATTTTCATAAGTAATGCCACGAGTGATTTCCAAATTATCGATAAATTCACGACTCACGAAGTGAGGAGTGAATTTATTTAGAGAATTTGGAAATCAAGAGTGGCACTTGTTAGGACTATTTAACGAATAAAATTAAGCTGTTTACTCACAAATCATTATTTAACTATAGTTATTTTAAAATATTTATATATTTAATGTAAACGGCGATGTTTGAAAACAAATGAGAAACGATAGATACGCTTCATCTGCTTCGTTTGTTTATCACTGCAACCAGATCATACTATTTATTGCCAAAGGAACGCAATATTGTAAGAATGCTCTCTAGTGGAGAAAAAATGAAACACATCAAACTGTATATTAATTCATTTCTGATGTCGTATGATGTAAATATGACAATTATATTTTTCTGGATTATTACCTGGGAAAAAATACATTTAAGAAAGTGCAAACAGTGGTTTATTTTTTTGGTGGTATAATAAATTGCTACAAATGTTTTTATATTAACTCCTGCAAGCGCTATGTGTTGACATCTATGCACTATATATATACAATCTGGTAGCCGTATTTCTTTACAGGCTCAGTCACTGCAAAATAATGGTCAGACCTGTTCAGAATATTAAAAAGCAGGAACTTTCTTTAATATGGTAAATTTAACACTGATAAATATTTCGTGAAACACGACTCTGATTGGTTGTAAAACAGAAATCATTGAAACGTGTTGGGGCATGAGTTAAATAGTCCTAAAAACTTTATTCTCAAATGCTCGTAATATTTTTTCCTTCCCTCCCTGTGGATTATCAGCTTGGCGTGGTAGGGAGGCTTAATACCAATGACCCAGACGATCATAACTGGGTAGCCTTGGCTTGCGGTTAGATAAGAGGAGAGGGAACTAAGAATAATCCGCAACGTGGGAGCAACGACCACACTGGAAGCTGCAAACACGGAAGACCACAAGGGCAGACATGGCGGAGATAGAAATATCGGAACGGCGAAAATGGCGGAAGAGGCAACCAAATCTCTGGGGATGAAATAAGAGACCCAGCTCGGGAAACACGAGTGAAGTCCTCCACGGCAGAAGGCGGAAGAGGCAACCCTCCATGCGGGGATAAAACACAAGGAAGCAAGTCCAAAGGCTTTAAGGAGGCAGCCCCATCAAAGGACTAACCCTGTAGAACGTTAGTAGCATACTCAGGGGACACTTCAAAATACTTACTACAAGCTCCAAAAATAATTTGGAACCGGAACAGACTAGTAAATAAGCCTAAACCGTGAAGAAGAAGAAGAAGACATTTCTTCCTCCCTTAAAATAAGAGTCCATGTTTCTCATCCATATAATATAACTGGGAGAATACAATTTTATATATTTTCAGTTCAATGTATTTTTTAGAGAAGTTGGAACAAGAGTCCCTGTAATGCATAATAGCAAATATTTTCAGAATTGAGCTTATGTTTAATTTCTTTATGCATCTCATTCCTATATGTAATTATAGGAAGCCAGATATAATAAAAACAGTTAAGTCTCGTAGACTGCGATGGGCAGGACATGTTGCACGTATGGGGAGTGAAAGACTTGCATCGAAGCTTCTTGTAGGAAAGTCAGAAGGAAAACGCCCAGTTGGTAGACCAAGAATGAGGTGGGAGAATAACATTAACTATGATTTGAGGGAAGTAGATTATACAGGGAATGATTGGAAAGCATTAGCTCAGGATAGTGATGTATGGAGAGCTTATGTCCGCGCGGCCAAGAACCTACGGGTTCGATAGTGTCAGTGAGTAAGTAAGTAAGTAAGTATTTGAATTCAGCCACTTCTTCAAAACTTCCCTCATTTGTATTAGTCACAATAAACAATTATAAAGGTCAGTAAGGTAATTATGTAAGGTCAGTCATCTTCAATTTGATAACACGAAAAAATACATAAGTTTTAATCACGTTGAGGATGATTTACCTTCTATTCTATAGTAATTCTGCCCGAGGGCAGATCTTTCACTGCAATCAAAGCATTTTCATGCTATGCTTTGCAGAGCTGATGTTTCCATTATGCGCAGTGAGACATTTTTGCAAGTCTGAGGCAGACACCATGCGTATGCACCAATGGGATTTTATTCTCAAATTATTTCTCACCATTTACAACAAACTTTACATTTTTTCTGAAGATTATTTGAACACATTTTTCTATGATATTTAACTATATATGTAACATGAAGATGTGGCAGCCATATTGATTTTAAAGAATTCTATACAACAACAGTGCAGCCAATGTAGGTTATGTACTTCAGAATTTGAGAACTTACTATATATTTTTGGGCGTTGCATTATTTCACAGGTTAGAGTGCTTAAATTGCGTTAGGTTAGCTTTTAGGTTGGTCTTTCACAGGTTAGAGTGCTTAAAATTGCGTTAGGTTAGCTGTTAGGTTCTTTAAATAGCGTGTATAATGTTAGCTGCATCGTGATATTCCATAGAGTAAACTGCTTCGCGTTTGTTGGGGCATGCGCATGGTGTCTGCCTGGGACTTTGAAAAAATTCTCACTGCGCTTAATGGAAAGATTATCCGCTTTGCAGTTTTAGTAAGGAATTATAGGTGTGGTAGTTTTCCATTGCTTTCCACACCGGTGAGGGATGATGATGATAATGATAAGGGTGATGATGATGGCAGATGATTTACCTTACAGATACTAATTTCATAATTCTATATTATAATTACATTAGAAGTCTAGCTTGCATTTAGGTCAATATCTAGTCAATCCTCTTTAAAAGCCCATTCCTCTAAAAGGTCACTTCTAGAGGATGGCTGGCTTAAAGATGTTTCACTGTATATTCAATTTGGGTCAAGAAAGATAAAGAAAAGAGTTGTGGCTTGAATGATATGATTGGTATCATACTGATGCATAGAATCTCGAGCCAGGGTTCAAGTCCCAGTTCGAGCATTAATTTTCCTTTCTTATATAAAATTATATCCAGCATTGAAAAGTGTTAAATTAAATAAAACATGACAATATGAAGCTTTACTGCTCAAAAGTAATGTATAAATTCTCAATAAAAATACTTCTGAATAGAAGTCGTCAGTTGGTGTTTTGGTAACGACAGCTATCAGCTTTTGGATGAACGAGAATTATATAAGAGGAAAGAAATGTTGACGTTCTTATCGAGGCTCAAATTGTGTAATTGGTGTCATACTGATGCGTAGAATCAGAAATCCAGGGTTCAAGTCCCGGATCGAGCATTGATTTTTCTTTCTTAAATGAAGTTCTATCCA
Organism: Diploptera punctata; assembly: GCA_030220185.1. Lineage (NCBI taxonomy): Eukaryota > Metazoa > Arthropoda > Insecta > Blattodea > Blaberidae > Diploptera > Diploptera punctata. Next base: position 224,317 of record JASPKZ010009814.1, on the reverse strand, counting down.
GTGATAATTTAAATAAAACATAAGAAAAGTTGTAATTTTATATTTTTAATGCATATCACATTTAATGTTAACAATGTATGTTTGATTCAAGTGAAATATTTTAAGGTTTAATGTTTTGAAATACGTAACACCGATATATACAAAATTTAAGCGTGATTGAATTAACTTCCTCTTGCAGTACCAGGAACACTAGCTGCCCTCCTGTGTTCTTGTGTTTCTTGGAATCTCCTACGAGCTATCTGTTCAATTTTAACAAGTAGATCTGGATAAGGACCAATTGCTGCTCGAAAATCCACACGATCAAGTCGATATAATTCACATGTCTCTACTGCAACCACAGTCGCAGTTCTAGTAAATTCCATGATAATAGCAATTTCACCAAAATGCGAACCTTCATCCAAATATACCATTGGTTGACTGTAAATGAGACAGGTTTAATTTTTTTACATCATGCTTTTATAGACCATAACAGTTCTTAAATAACTATTACATGTTAGGATGATGATAATGATTATTTTTATCACACTAATGTAGGGTTACTATCCAAAGAAATGTAACATTAAAATTAATATTCACAGTTTTGCTGCTCACATGCATTAGTTAATACAACTAAAGAGAATCATTTCTGCCTAAACTGGGATTTGAACCCAAGATTTGCAGCTTTACATACTGGGGCACTAACTAATTGTGCTACTTAGGCAATCCAGGAGTAGACACAATTAGTTGTATTAACTATTGCTTGCGAATAACAAGCTTGATTACATTAATTTTAATATTGCTTACTCACTTACTTACTCACTGGCACTATCGAACCCGTAGGTTCATGGCCGCGCGAACACAAGCTCTCCATACATCCCTATCCTGAGCTAGGGCTTTCCAATCATTCCCTGTATAATCTACTTCCCTGAAATCATAGTTAATGTTATTCTCCCACCTCATTCTTGGTCTACCAACTGGGCGTTTTCCCTCTGGCTTTCCTACAAGAAGCTTCCATGCAAGTCTTATTATTTTTAATATTACATTTGTAAATATAGGAAGCCAAATATAATAAGAACAGTTAAGGCTCGTAGACTGCGATGGGAGGACATGCGACATGAATGGGGAATGAAATACGTGCATGAAAGCTTCTTGTAGGAAAACCAGAGGGAAAACGCCTAGTTGGCAGACCAAGAATGAGGTGGGAGAATAACATTAACTATGATTTGAGGGAAGTAGATTATGCAGGGAATGATCAGAAAACATTGGCTCAGGATAGGGATGTATGGAGAGCTTATGTCCGCGCGGCCATGAACCTACGGGTTCGATAGTGCCAGTGAGTTAATTAGTTAGTTAGTTAATTTGCTAATATAGTACTGAATAAGTCCCATCATACTATCTTCTTAATAGTAACCTTGATGTAATGTGAATAGAAGTTCACTAACAAGGGAGTAAACAGATTTCAAATAAAGAAAGATTTGTGCCTAATCTGGATTGCTTAAGTAGCACAATTGGTCAGTGTGCCAGCATGTTAAGGTGGAGATCTTGGTTTAGGCAGAAATTTGTCTCTTTAGTTGTATTGACTACAACTTGACAAGGAAATTAAATAAAAAGAAAACTAATTGGATAATCCTCGCATATATAGGAAATGAAAACAAAATACTAGCCAAAACAATTAGGAAACACGACAGAAACATAAAAAAAGCTTATAAAGTAAACAATAAACTACATTATATTATCTCCAACAAAATTGAAGATACCAATAAATAAAATAAAGGAAATTAGATTTGAAGGGAAAATATTCGCTCAGACTGGAGTTTGAACCGAGGACCTTAGGCTGTATACACTGTTAATTCCCGAGCCAAATGTCCTGGGTTCAAACCCCAGTCTGAGTGTATATTATTCTCTTGAAATATAATTTGTCCTTCAGTAAAAAGTATTAAATTAATAATAAAACTATCAAAATTAAGGAATATATAAACTAAAGTGCAATAGTTGTGATATATTTTATATCAGCAGAACCACCAGAAATTTTAATATAAGACACAGTGAGCATTTCAGAGACTTTAAATTTAATGAAGGAAAATCAAACTTTGTAAAACATGTTATCAATACAGGTCATCAGTTTAACATGATTGACACAGAGGGTGTAATAACCAACATATAAACCTCCTGGATGAAATAGAAATACTGAAGGAAGTAAGAAACAAAAACCTGCTAAACAAGAACATGCCCAATCATCTCAACCTTCTGTACAATATGCTCATAGAATATTAGCATCTACTCAGCTGCTGAGAATGGAACAAGAAGTTTTGAAAGCCCTTCAGTATTTTAATCAATTTTAATTTGTTGAAGACGACAGATATCTCAGGTACAAACTTTAATATTTTAACTTTTATACTACGAGAGAAATGAAACAAGATCCCCAATATATAAAACATCAGATTGATAACAGTGAGCAACAAAAAAGAAACTTATTTTTGTCTCAGAAAGAAAAATATGTGACTCTGATAGTATTTTATCCTCCTGAATTCAAATATATCGGGTTTTCTCCATCACGCAAGGTTTCTGAGAGATAGAAATTTATAATTTCAAACACTTCAATATTTTCTACATTCGTAACTACACAATATTCGAACATTCGGACTCACCTAGAAAGTAAGAAATGATGATTTTCTGCTATATTTCGCCTGTGGAGCATCCCTCTTGATGGTCCAACAATAATCGGCCAGCATATTAGGATACCATTTGCCTTGATAGCTCTTTTCCATAGCTGAAATCTCCTGAGTTAGCTCATTTGGTTTTATTTTACAATGTACAAATGGACAAAAAAAGTTTATTAAAAAATAATTATTTAAATTCATTAATTGAAATTGAAATTAAAAAAAAAACTGTGGGTGATGGAGAAATTCTGAATACATATTTGAAAACACGATAAAAAACTGCATTAAGTACAACTATTGGTACTCATGAGACAAAAATCATGTTGACCAGTGTAATCAAAATCCTTATACCAAAACTACAGTGAATAGTATTAGAATGGATTTCAGCCCATGTTGGAATTATTAGTAATGAAATTACAGGCATGCTTACCAAAAAGAAAACCACAAAATACTCTGCAAACCACATAAGAAACATGATCTAATTTCTAAAATCAGAGACATAAAACACATCAATACAACTTAAAAGCACAACAAATAACACATGAAAAACTACAGGGAAAACGATATGCAAATTTTCACCAGCAATACCACATCCTGACAATGCCAAGAAATTCTGCTGTAGCCACAATATGACTGTTCACTGGCCACCATTATCTACTTGATCATCTCCACAAGATTGGAATTGTGAACAATACTCAGTGTTGTATATGCAATGAAGATCAAATACTCAACCAGGAACATCTTCTGATGTGTAAGGAATTGGACAAGAGAAAACAGCTCAACCAAGATATTATAGGTCTCTACTGGGAAGCAAGAGAATGAATGGCGCAAGTCAACTAACATTCATCACTAGGGCAAGGCAATTAATGATTTTGCATCTTTTTCTTATGAAGGTTGAAACATTGCTTGCATATATGAAAATGTACGGCATTAAAAAACGGATTAAATAAAAGCAATTTGTTAGGGCATTTTTTTTGCATTTTCTTAACTTTTTTTAGGGATAGGTATTTTTTTTTGGCAATTTTTAGGTCATTTTGAGCATTTTTTACACTTTTCCAGAAGGCTGTGACATTATTTGTATTTGATTTAAGATTTTTATTATAATTCAGTATTTTTCCTTGTCAATACAATTTCTTGGAATTAAGTAGTTGTTTTGCTAACTACTACCCCTATTTTTCAAGGTATGTGCATAATGATCTTGCCCACTTCTAGGAATTTTATTCAATTTCTTAGAGCTTATGCTAGCTTCTACCCTTATTCTGATTGTTAACTGCAATTCAAAATTGCTGTAAAAGTGCACTGTGTAATTGAAATGGATTTTCTACAATAAAAGGTACTTAACATGTATTTTTTAAATCTTTTTTTAAATATTTTGATGTTAAGTTAAGGTTTATGTAATTCAGTAATCAAGTGGGTACTTAATCTAATAAATAGTATTTTTATTGGTAATTCTTAACTTTTTATTTGTCTTTTTTTATTGGTCATTTTTTGCATTATTTAGGTCATAAATGCATTTTTTATTTTGCATTTTTTACCAATTTATAGGTCATTAGATGCCTTGCCCTATTCATCACTATTGGACAACAACAACAGAAATGAAACAACTTTAATGTTATATATATTCTTCTTCTTCTTCTTCCTTCCAAGTATTAGGCCAATGCCTGTTACGATCCTATAGAAAATTTTCCCTCCAGCATTTCATAGGTCGGCCCAGAGATCTTCGTCCTCTTGGTATAAAATTATAACATAATGTTATATAAAATAAAATAATAATAATAATAATATATTATTATTATTATTATTAATAATAAGGGGCGGATTTCTATGACCTAAAAAATGGAAAATATGCATGCATTTATGACCTAAAAAAGGTTTAAATATGACCTGAAAAGGCAAAAATATGACCTTATAATTGAAGGAATTTTTTACCCGTACTATATTAATTGTTCATTCATATAGGCCTACATTATCAAATGTATCATAAGAAAAAGGAAATCTTTTTCTATTGTCCAGTGCAAACGTTTGCTACCTGTTAGCAGAAACCTTCGAAATAAGTGTACTGTGAAACTGACGATTTTTATACAGATACAATGTTGGTTATTTCCAATCGCCTGATGACTAGTCTATTAAAAAAACCCAACATATGACCAAAATATGACTTTATCATAGAAATAAGCAGAAGTATGACCAAATATCTGAAAAAGTGAGAAATATGACTTTTAAGACCCAATAAAAACCACCTAATCTTAATAACAAGGCATATATACGTAAATGTTTTTACTTGCTTGAGCTTAGAATATAGGCCTTGATAGAAATATGACATGTCATAGGAATCCGCCCCTTAATTATTATTATTATTATAATAATTATTAAAAAGCTAAAATGGTATGGACACGTAAGAAGATTGCAGGATGGATGACTACCAAAGGCCGTCTATGCATGGAAAATTGAAAGAAGGAACAGAAAAGGAAGACCAAGAACAACCTGGAAGAACAACATTCAAAATTCAGTGTGGAAATATGGTATAACAGAAGAAGACACAGAGGACAGAGAACGATGGAGAACTTTAATTAAGGGGAATTTGTGAATGTTTGTTGTAAACTGATAGTCTATAAGTCCGTAGTCATTTATATTTATTTATTTTTTTTAAGTCGTGTTAATTACTAAGATTGGTTGGAGAAAACCGTCAATGATGAGGAAAATTCTCAAAATGAATTATTATTATTATTATTATTATTATTATTATTATTATTATTATTATTATTATTATTACCAGTAATATGATTATCAACATTATGTATGAAATTTGTTTTGGTTTGGATTGTAAGAATGTGTTTTTTGAAATTTTAACACAAACAAAATGACAATTAGCTCTTACGTTATTCCGTTATTGGTGTGGTACTTACTTATCTGGACCTAGTACTGCAACACTGCCACTAGCAATGAAATACATAAAGTCTCCCTTTGAGCCAACCTTAACAATTACATCATCAGTCAAATATATCTCAGACTTGAGATGTGCAACAATCCTCAATAACAAGTCTATTGGAAGGTCCTTTAAGAAATCCACATTCTCCACCAGTTTACGACAATTGTACATTACTATATCCTGCAATACAACATTATAATGAATCAGACCAGACACCTTATGACCTCATATTTTTTAGAAATATTAGAATCTTTTTTATATGCTTTCTAACAAGGAAACTGTCAACCATTGCATGCCGAAACCTACCTTGAAATTTTCCCAGAGAAGCGTTGTGTTGTACCAAGGCCATGTCTAAAAGATTATATGCCTTTTTAACTGCAAGGCACCAAACTTTAGTGTCAAATCTCTCATTTAAACTACAGGGAAGTAATACAACTCCTCATCTTGATGGATTGGATAACCATCACTACCTGCTGTCCTCCTTCCCTAAATGATTAATTGATGAATAGGTTAAGATTTTACGAATTGAAATCTGACTATGCTCTAAGTCAAGCCGGGATTCCACCTGCTATGCGCAGCAAGTTGCCATTGCTGGATTCTAGCTTCAATTTCTGTGCCATGCAGTTAAAAACGGCAGAAATTTTTTTTGACACGGTCTTTATACATCACAACGTTTCTCTGGAAGAAATTTTAAGGTAGGTTTCGGCATACAATGGTTGACAATTCCCTTTTAAGTGTAAAAATAAGATATCCATATTTATTTTTATTGACAGCAATTCTGATTATTCACTAAGCATAAAATTTTTTTGAAAAATCGCACACTTTGATATATCGATGGTCCAGAACCATACTGTTCTAAGGGCCGCATGCAAATACATTAGTCTCTACTCAAATTCTGAGCTGACTTTCCATGAACAAGTGCAAAGATCGAATTAGCGACCCACGACTGTATGAAAGTCGTCGTTTCGTAATATTGGCAAGAAATTACCCAGAATTCTCATTATTTTCGTCTGCTAGAGGAACGCATTTATGCTTGCGTCCCGCAAATAATACGTATACGACGACGTCTGCGTCGCGCGATATTACGCCGATTCTCCTGTTCTTCCAGTTGAATTATTTGGTACACTCTATCAACTTCCTCTTCTCCGCATATACCGAAAACATGATCGAAGTCTTCAAGGTCTGACATCTTGGGTAAAGCAGCAAGGTTTCAAACTACATCGGTTACCATCGGTTCCCATCGGGTTGCTCACGATTCGTTGACTGCAAAGTCACCTCGCCAGGTAGCTTAGGAATTTCGACAATTATTATCACTTGAACAGATTTTTGAGTACGCAAAAAGTCTTTGGATACAACTTTCTCAGCAGAGAACGACTTTTACGGTCTAATGCGTTCATAGATACGACTCTGAGTCAATTTTATAGAATTCTTGTTACGTTTCACGTCCCTTGTCCATGTGCATTGTGAAAATGAACAGGAATTCGACATTTCGGTTAAAAATGCTATACAAAATATCATATTGCTGTTTTATTCTCACTATGCACATGGACATGGGACATAAAATATTCATTACATAACAAGAATAATTATTCTAGGAGATGGATTTAGAACAATATGGTTCTAGACCATCAATATATAAACATTCGTTTCCCCCATTATGTTTATTATATGAAATTGAGGTGCCTCATTTGAAAAATTAAATGATTTTATCCAATGTATATTCAATTTCCATGTTTATGTACTCACAATTTTCACATAAATATTAATTTTCATAATATTAGTAAATTTAGAATAACATTTTAAAATTATTAATGTGTTCTACATACAATTATCTGTACGTATGCCAAATGCCATAGTTTTAAAGTAATAAATGACAGAGTAAAAATAAATATATGCCAGTGACTTGGAACGAAGATTTCTGCTAATATTAATCTTGCGGTGGAGTGGCACACTTGCTACTGAACTTTGGCCCATTGATTCCGAAATGTAAATTGTCACTGCCCTTGTTTGTTCTCATCATAAAAAAAAATCTGTCTTACTTAAACCAGGTTCAAGGCAGAATGAATTCTTTAGTTTATTCCGATATTTTCAATCGTTAAACTGATCAGCATTAATGTTAAACTATGTGATTTATTCAATATTCTTGTGAGACCAGTAATAACATATACCTCTGAAATCTGGACCATGTTGAAATCTGATGAGCGATCTTTGGGATTTTTTGAAAGGAGAGTTCTTAGATCCATCTATGGAGATGTGCAATTAAACTGTTTATGAAGGAGATACAATTTTGAATTACGTAAATTATATCATGGATTTGGTATTTGAAATATATTAAAATTTGAAATTCTAGAACGAGTAAACAAATTTAATTATTTGGGTTATAATTTAACATTTCAAGATGAAGCTGATATATCAAAGAAAATCACAAATTTTACAAAAACAACGGGGATAATTAACAGTATAATGAAACCATCTTTAGTACAGAAGAACACAAGATTACAGCTTTATAAGGTTCTCGCAAGACAAGTATTAAGATATGGTAGTGTAGCATGGGCAATACGAAGAAGAGATGAAAGCTAAATAACAGCAAATGAGATGCGATTTATGCGTCGTACAGCAGGCTATACAAAGTGGGACCATAAAAGAAATGAGGAAGTTATGGAAGAGTTGGATGTAGAACCCATTATTCACCATATACAAAACTACCAGAACAACTGGAAAGCCCATCTTCAACGAATGTCGTCTCATAGAATTCCAAAAGCCATACTTCGCTATTGTCCCCAAGGCAAAAGATCGCTGGAACGTCCAAAAAAGCGCTGGATGGAAAATTCCTCTTTGAGATCGTAACAGACCACACGGCCTAATACTTGCATGGATGATGATGCAATATATTAATTAGCTATTAATTGGCTTGGGTCGGACTTGTTGTATATAATGAATAATAACATAACTACCAAAAGTGTTTATAATGCACAATCTTTGCTAACTAGGAAAATGAGAAGGCCTAAGTCAACAGGACAAATCAAAATATTTTATGAGTTTTTGCCATATACTTGGCACCTTGTTTTGCAGTCAGTTTTGGGAAATTTGGAATAAGAGTTTCAAAGATACATCCTTCATTGTGGAAGAAAGTTTGACATCTGTTAGCTTTGATCTGTGGGCTGTTCTGTTAGCTTTCATATAGTGAAAACAGTTATTCACATGAATATGTGGTAAGAATATCGATAAATTATAATCGTCACATCTAGTTCAATCGATTGATTGGAGTTTACATGGTAAAATACTAAATTAAATTAAATTTGTTATATTTTTATAATAGATGGAGTCGAACAGTAAGAAAATGTGTAAAAGGCCACTTGTTGCCTATGGGCCGCCAGTTTAACACATCTGCCTTAGACCACTCAGTATGGAGCAGAACAGATGCTTTGTACTAGATCCCTAAAACAATCCTCTAAAAGTTTATTGTTAGAATTTGTTTCCACTCTGTATAAAGTGTTTTAGGCATACTCACTTCACTCAGTTGCCCAGTCAATGTCTCCAAGATCTCCTGCTCTCGGAAATATCTCTTACGGAAACGGAAATCATAGTACATGAGTATGCGTTTTTGCAGGTCCATTGGGAGTCTGTTGTGTTTCATGAACTCTCGAAGTTCCTGCTCCATTGACTGGTAGATGCGCTTGGATGCTATCATTGCGCTGCGTACTTGGTACGTCAGCACTAGACATCAATCAAACAAACAATTATTAAGAAATGCATCATTTCTAACATGTAAGTAACATAATGTAATTTCATTTTGTAGACTTGTTAGTGATATGATTTAATATCTTAATACATAAAATTTTCGTGTCACGTTGTTTGTCCGCGATGGAATCCTAAACTACTGAATCGATTTTAATAAAATTTTGCACACTGTGTGCAGTTTGATCCAACTTGAGACATAGGGTAGTTTATAACAAAATTTATAGTCTCATTATTTTTATTGCAAATTATTTGTTTATTATTTAACAAAGAGTTATAATTATCTGTGAGTTCCATACGATTCTATCAGATGGCGGTGTAAGATACAGCTCGGGTCCAAGCTCTGTGTGTTTGCGGGGGGTAGTGTGGGGAGTGGAGGAGGTACACTTCTCGGCTTCGCATAGTACTAACAGCCGAGTCAGCAAATTCCTTTCAGACACACGGAGCTGGGTCCCGAGCTATAATTTGGTAAGGTAATTGGTTTATTATTTAACAAAGAGAGATCCAGATGGCTGTGCTTTTTGTTGCAACCGCGAATTTCAATTGAATTACAAATATTGATTATTACATAATTTAAGTGTGTTCAGTGTTTACTTTATTTTCAATATTATTAATTTCGTGTGTATTAGTTTTAAGTAATCTGGCTGAAAGACAGCAACTTAATTTAAATTTTTAACGTATACCTTAGCCACAGCAACGCGTGGTCGGGACTTCTAGTATATGTATATATCTTTTTTAAGTTTTAAATTAGTGCCTTGGACCAAAATAATGGTAAGCATCAATGTGACGTTGTGACTTTTATTTGTTTTCAAATCAATGGTGCTCTTGAAAACACTGATTTCCTGTTCTCACTTCAACATTCAACCTGATTTTGATTATGGCTGGCACTTCAGAAATAGAATAATGTACACTTTTTTTTACCAATGCCACCAGGTTGTCTTTATAACATTTCATTGATAACTCGTATGAAATGATAGAACAATTAGAGAAGAATATACATTTAGATCCAACAGATAGATTAATTTCATTTGACACAGTTTCATTGTTTCCCAACGCCCCTAGAAAAACCACTGTAAATTTTGGAAAAATACTTAAATAGAGAAGGAAAGCATAAGGAATATATAAGTTTAACCAAATTATGCATAGAACAAATGTTTCTTTTTTTTTGCATACAAAAGAAAATTTTATAAACAAAATTCTGGTCTCCTTTTTAGCTAATTTATTTATGGGGAGTTTTGAGCACAAGATAATAAGTGGACACCCTTTAATTTTCAAATTCTGGTGCAGATAAGTTGATGATGTAATTGCTATCGTAAACAAATAGATGATACTTTACAACTTTGAATATTCAGAGTAGAAATTTGGAAACTTTATTTGCCATGGAAACTGAAATTGAAAGACAAATTCTATTTTTAGATTTAAATTTGACAAGAAATGTAGAAAACAAGATAGAATTTGGAATATACAAAAAGAAGAGACACATAGGTAACTACATATATTAAGTCCTCTAGATTCAATCACCCAGCTCACAAAGAGGCAGTGTTCAATAGTTTGACACATAGATTAGTAAATATACCTTTGAGTAGAGAAAATTATGAAAAAGAAAAAATAAATGATAATTAATGTAGCAATAGAAAACGGTTTTAATAAAAATATAGCACACAAGAAAATAAATACGTTTAAAAGACAAAAATTAATTAATGAAAGTACACTTTTAAAATGGGGGCACGCCGTAGCGTAGTGGTTAAGGCACTGAGCTACAAGCCGGAGGGTCGAGGGTTCAAGTCCCGTTGGGGTCAGGATTTTTAAACTGACCCAAACCCTCTGGCGGCACTATGGCCCTGGGGTCGACTCAGCCTCTAACGGAAATGAGTACCAGACGCTTGTTCTGGGGGTAAAGGCGGCTGTCACGCAGGGCTGACAACCCGGCTGACATAAAGTGCCGATTGTCTAGAAAAAGTGGGAGCCCTAACCTCCTACTACCCCAAGGGCCTCCGGGTCTGTTGTGGGATCACTTTACTTTACTTTACACTTTTAAAATAAAGAGAAAAAACATAAAATTCAAGAAATTCACTTACCATCCACTGAAGCACCACAAATTAAAAAAAAATAAACGTTTAACATAAGATTGGCACTGAAGAATGAACACAGCCTTAATAGGATAATTAATACCAACAAAGTAACAAAATTGAAGAAGAAAACAAATTGGGAATTTATCAGATCAAATGCAGAGATTGTGGCAAAATTTATATAGGAAAAACAAAAATAAATGTGAAAACCAGGGTGAAAGAATATCTTAGAAGTGTAAAAAATGGTAAAATGGAAAAGCTGCTCATGCTTGGTCTGAAAAACATCTAATTGATATAAAAGCTTGTTTAATTAAACAAATAGGAAAACCAAAAGAGTTCACTGTTTGGGAAAAATTCCACATTCAAAAAAACAAGAATGAAGAACTTATGAATTTTGAAATTCTTGGATAATTTGATTTAATTCGGAAGTTCATCAGTCCACCAACAGCAGGAGTAAGAAGCAGCTCACCTGAATGACATAAAATCAGTCAAAGTATTACTGAAGATGAAACCACCTAGGTTTTAAAACCGGTATAATTAGAAGACTAGGGCTCGAATCTATGAACGCATTAGACCGTAAAAGTCGTTCTCTGCTGAGAAATTTGTATCCAAATACGTTTTTGCGTACTCAAAAATCTGTTCATGCGATAATAATTGTTGAAATTCCTAAGCTACCTGTCGAGGTGACTTAGGAGAGAAACGAATCGTGAGAATCCCGATGGTAACCGATGTATTTTGAAACCTTGCTGCTTTATCCAAGATGCCGGACCTTGAAGACTTCGATCTTGTTTTCGGTATACGCGGAGAAAAGAAATTTTATAGAGTCTACCAAATAATTCAACTGGAAGAACAGGAGAATCGGCGTAATATTGCGCGACGCAGACGTTGTTGTATACGGTATTATTTGCGGGACGCAAGCGTAAATGCGTGCCTCTAGCAGATGAAAATAACGTAAGTGGTTTTATCGCTGAGAATTCTGGGTAATTTCTTGCCAATATTACGAAAACGACGACTTTCATGCATGACCAGTTAGCGGGTAGCTAATTCGATCTTTGCACTTGCTCACGGTGAGTCAGCTCACCAGTGATTGGAAGTAATTTGAGTAAAGGCTAATGTGTTTGCATTATGAGGTGAGAAATTAAGTCACTTGTCAATTTTATCATGTCTTTTTTTAAAATTATAGTAGTGCATTATTTTCCTAACAATCCCCCATTCTTTCCTGTCAACTACTGATAAGTGATCAGGGAGGCATAGTGACTTGTCATACCTCAAAATCGGTGTATGGTTTGCTAAAGTTTATGAACTACAGTTGTGTACAGAGGAGATGATAAGAATACATACCTAGCATCAATATAAGAAAAATCTGTCCACTCATTGCTACAACACATTCATAGAAGATGTCTTCTAGTGTGGAAACTTCCACCATAGCTACGTTAAATATTGTTGTCACACCTCTAAACAGGCTGAACTGGTATTGCTTCCAAGCGGTCTGGTTCACCAGTCCTTTAAAGATGATCCAGGATCTAAACACATTCACAATTTTACTTTTTTAAAATTTATTTTCATAAATTGATATCAATTAAACTCAATACATGGCCACGTATATAAATAAATTATATAATGAAAATGGAAAGTTATTAACAAGTGAGGGAAATTTTGAAGAATTGGCAGAATTAAGATACCTGGGGGAAATAATTATAGGGAAGTTCCCGTAATATGGACCCTTCTGTTTGAGTGGACCCTGTTAATATCTTCGTTAATTGGTGCTGCCCTCGAACAGAAAATAGTTTAACTTCTTCCCCTCATCAACTTTGACGGATTCAATGCCAGTTTCTTTTATTCTTTGTACGATGAAGGGTTTATTTGTGATATTTATGAAAATGACCACTTTATAAATGTTTTTCAATCTAAGAATCAATTCTTAATTTCTGCTATTGAATATTGCAAATGTTGAAAAAATCCCTAAATATATTACATTATGTAGATACTGTTTTAATATACTGACGGGTTTGATTTGATATTATGTGACATGGTGGCTGTGTAAAATAATTAAACATAACAAAGGAATTCGGTTAATGTAGACCCTCCACGAGGGCCTGGGTCCACTTTACATGAATACATATATTTTATCAATGAGGATGCTATCTGTAAAAACCATTCACTTAATTAATTTTATTTAATATCCTCATAATTTTAATGAACCCAAAGACCGTCACTTTCTACAGTTGAATGTTATCCATCCATAGTAATTCTGCCCGAGGGCTGGTCTTTCACTGCAATCATAGAGCATTTTCATGCTATGCTTTGCAGCTTTACTAGGGAATTATAGGTGTGGTAGCTTCCCGTTGCTTTCCACACAGGTGAAGGATGATGATAATGATGGCTGGATGATTTTCGGGGACCGTTGGGCCCTAAGCTCCCTGGCATTTGTCTTACAGGTGAGAAAACTCTGAAAAGTACCTCACCCAGGGGCCTGTCCCGACTGGGAATCGAACCCATGCCCGCTGCGTAACAAGGCATCATGCTACATCGAGACGACAGCGGACTGTGAATGTTATAATCAACAATAATTTTTCAAAACATTAAATAAATATCAACGCTTTTCAATTATGAGCATTCGTAAATATTTTCTGATTAATTTCAGTCTGGCTTCATAAATTAATAGAGTAAATAAACTTAAAAATACACTAAAAGCTAAGGTGGACTCTGGGGTTCACTTTATCCGAATATGGATGTTAAAGTGGACCTTTCTTGTAATGTAAAAAAAGTTTATAAATTATGAAGATGTTTCCACATTTGAATAAAATAACAATGGTATTTCATAGTTAAACACATAATAATCACTGTAATTAAACAAAATTCAAATCCCTTAATTAAAAGAAGAAAAACAACAAATTCAAAACAGGGGTCCAAATTACTCAAAGTTCTTCTACAAGCAAAAATGATGAGCAGACTGAACTCTGGCAACACATGCTATTATGCATTTGATTGTCTTCTCAACTTTTTAGAAAAATGTTAAGCTAAAAATGTATTAAATGGTGCAAACATAAACACCTGGGCACAATATTCTATATCTTATTTAGTGGTAAATGATAATATTGATATTAGTAAATATGGAAATTGTATTCCATTGTCAAAGGAGAAACAGTTTGATAGAGGAATAGATATTTCAATGCTGAAATCAATATTTGTAATTACGAGTATGATGAAACAATATATGAGGTATGCAACTATAAAGGAACAGGAATGAACTATAATAAGAATTAAATGAATCGTGATTTCTTCTTACCTCATACTTCTATGTTTTTTTTTAAACACAGCACTGTAGTATCAGCGACCCATTGTCACCATCGTCAGCTGTTTTCACGACACTGTCGATGGTGACAATGGGTCGCCGATACTGCAGTGCTGTGTTTAAAAACATAGAAGTATGAGGTAAGAAGAAATCACGATTCATTGAATTCTTATGAATTGAACCTCATAATGTTAAAAATTCCCAAATTTGATGTATAAAAATAAGAATGAACTATTTTATCAGTGACTAGCTAATACCCAGCGTGTGCTGCTACGCCTAAATAAAAGAAAATTAATTTGCTTTTATGTTTAGTTGAATAAGTAAGAGGAAAAATAATTATAAATTTATATTTTTTGATACCCCGTGCTGATTACCCAGCGTTGCCCGGGAATCTACTTATCCCGATCTTCTTGACATAAATTAATGCGTTTTATGTTTAGTTAAATAAGTGAATGAAACAATTTATATCGTAATTATTTTTGGATACCCCATGCTGTTTACCCGGCGTTGACCGGGAATCTACTCATCCCAAATGTCCTTGGCATAAATGAGCTGAAAGACAAAAATTAATGTAAAGCAAGAAGAATTATTCTCAGTTTTCAATTTCTTCCAGTCTCTGATGAGTTGAGATTTGCATTTCAATCCCACCAGACATTCATTATCGCATTAGTCGAGAATCTCACCAATGAAACCTAAATCTTGACTTTATTTTTTTTGTGAAGTTGGCAACAAAAAACATGCCGAAGACCAGTTTTCAATACATCCCAATGTGCCTGTGGCATATTTAATAGCAGAAGAACTTTGCAGACCAATAATTGTATAGAGTTATGCATCAACCAGCTAAGTGTAATTTTAAAAAAATTATATTTTAATGCCATCTGTTGCACTGGCTCATGAAGTAAGTGTACGCACACTTTTAGCACCAAATCTTTAAATATACCCTTATTATTAAAGAAAAATATAAACGCCATCAGTCCTATCAGAGATTCTGTGTTTTGCAACAAACGGCTATGAAACTAGATCTTCATAAATACTAATCTGAATTATGCATCATACTGCTTAGCGCCAAATGTTCCCACTCTTATATTATTGATGCATAACTGAGTATTGTTGGTTTTGGTACTACAATAAATAGTGAAGATTGTCAAGTCAGTGTGATGTTTTAGGACCGCATTCAAATACATTAGTGTCTGGTGAGCTGAGTTTTCCGTGAGCACGTGCAAAGTTCGAATTAGCGAGTCGCTGACTGGTCATGCATGAAAGTAGTCGTTTTCGTAATATTGGCAAGAAATTACCCAGAATTCTCAGCGATAAAACCACTTACGTTATTTTCGTCTGCTAGAGGAACGCATTTATGCTTGCGTCCCACAAATAAAACCGTATACGACGACGTCTGCGTCGCGCGATATTACGCCGATTCTCTTGTTCTTCCAGTTGAATTATTTGGTAGGCTCTATCAAATTCCTCTTCTCCGCGTATACCGAAAACATGATCGAAGTCTTCAAAGTCCGACATCTTGGATAAAGTAGCAAGGTTTCAAAGTACATCGGTTACCATCAGTTTCCATCGGGTTGCTCACGATTCGTTCTCTGCAAAGTCACCTCGCCAGGTAGCTTAGGAATTTTGACAATTATTATCGCATGAACAGACTTTTGAGTACGAAAAAACGTCTTTTGATGCAACTTTCTCAGCAGAGAACGACTTTTACGGTCTAATGCGTTCATAGATACGACCCATAATGTCATCCAGAGCTCAGAACATTTTAGATATGGTTTATAAGAACTGCCCTGAAAATTGAAAGGCATCTTCTGTCTCACTGCAGGTATGTAAGAGTTTTATTTATTTTGTGAATCATATATTTTTCGTACGTGGAGTCTACATACCTCATATTTTATTAACATAAAGTTAAAAAAATCATGCACTTGTTAATTCAGAGGTCATTGTAATATGCGATGGAGTTAGAAGATCCACTGTTCATCAGTTAGTAAAATTCGTTCTATTTTTTTTTTGTGAAATGTTGTATGATAATATATATATATATATATATATATATATATATATATATATTTCAATGTGAATAATTTATATTAAAACATGAGATAAATTATTTATATATTTAATATTGTTCCATTTATTTTAAGTATTGTTTAGCGTTACATAAGCATATTATTAGTCATGTATCCAACCATCCATAGTAATTCTGCCCGAAGGCAGGTCTTTCGCTGCAATCATATCATTTTCATTCTATGCCTATGCTTGCAGCTTTACTAGGGAATTATAGATGTGGTAGCTTCCCGTTGCTTTCCACACCGGTGAAAGATGGTGGTGATAATGATAATGATGACGATGATGATGGCCATATGATTTCGGGGACCATTTGGGCCTTAAAGTTTTCTTGACACGTGTCTTACAGGTGAGGAAAAACCCCGATAAAAACCTCACCCAGAAAAACTGCCCCGACCGGGGATCGAACCCGGGCCCGCTGCGTGACAAGGCAGCACGCTACCTCGAGACCACAGCGGTGGACTAGTCATGTATATGCCTTTTAAAAAACGTATTATAGTCAAAAATAAAAATTTTGTGTGCAAGTTGATTGATGTCTACGATATTTTATACTCTAAGGAATAAAAAAAAATGATTTCACAAAATTGTTACAGAATGCCAGTTCTTTCCCCCCCCCATTTTTTGTGTTTTTCTTTCATATGTACTGTAATTGTTTGAATAAATTGGATTTATTTTTAAATTTAAATTTAAATTTTATTAATTTAATACCCACATTTCTTAATGTAATATGTATAAAGTATTACAAAACGATACAATATAATATAAACACGTATCAATAAGTGTATTTTGCATACAAACACTACTAATATTATGACGCAATATTTTACATCAACAGTGTATACACATTGCCTTGACATTTGGCTGATTAATACATAATAAAATATCCCACACTAATACGGATCGACAGTGTAAACGCCCTCTTGCGGCACTTAACTGATTGATGCAGAACGATTATGACACCATTCTCGTTACGTTAAGTGCAATATTGAAATATTGACTATTAAAATAAATCATCATCTCCAAGGCATGGACCCGTTGGCACGTTCCGCTCCCCGCTGCACAATATGCTACAGGTCGTCCTTCCAACGTCGTTTCGGTCTTCCTACATTTCTTCGGCCTTGAGGTTTATAATGAAGCATCTGTTTTGACAAACGATTATTTGGCATTCTTTGTACATGTTCAAACAATTTACATTTATTTCTGTATATTCGCTCATTTATAATATGTAGGCCTATTTGTAATTAATCTCTGATATCTTGACTTCTCTTTTGATCTCTTAAAGATACACTTGCAACGGACCTCAGAAATCTCATTTCTATTGTCTCGAGATTATGTTTATCAGAGATCGTTAAAGGCCAAGTCTCAGACCTGTATGTTAATGTTGGAATGACTACTGTTTTGTAAAATTTCAATTGAGTTTCCCTAGTGGTCTTATTTCTCAAATAGTTTCTTATTGAACCACATATCTGTTGAAATTTTCCTAATTTCTTCTCCATATCGAAATTTTGCAGTTACGATATAATGCATCCCAGATAATTAAAACAAGTTACTTGTTCAATGATGTTTGCTCCAAATAAAATGTTTTTAAAATAAATATGAATTGCTGTTACACATACAGTACGAATAAGTATGTGTATACAATATTACCTAATAAGCGATTATCAAGCCACAAATAATTAAATAGTTCTTTCTAGAGTTTAAAATGTAAAAAAAATTTAAACGTATTTTTCTCGGAACTTACATGATGGCACATAGCCGTTTGTTGCATAATGCGATCCATTTTTAAACAAATCTATAACTAAGGTCAGGAAAATTGTAAGATATAATGAACATTTTACTATCTATGCCTTTAATGAGAGAATGTCATACTTCTCTCTAGACTTTGGTAATCTAAAACTGGCATTTAGTCACAACCTCTTAAAAAATAAATTATTAGTGATAACATTTTTAATTTTGCTTTTTAGTAAGAAAAGCTTAAGTTATAAATACTTACGAGTTTGCTGGTTTCTCGGAATATCGCAACTGAAGCAATGCAGGTATGAAGTAATATCCACAAGAAACCCATTGTATGTAGAGTGTAGCTAGAAGTATAAAGCGAGAGATCATAATTGTGAGTTCACCTAGGTCTAGCTCCTGTAACATATAAACACACAACATTTTACTTGATTCTGTTTCTTTATCCCTATGAGAATAAGAATCTCCAGATCTATTTAAAATGTATCTGGAAAGAGTATTAAGAGACTGGAGGAAATAAAAAATATAAAAAAATGGGCACACCAATTCAAAATACACATGTATATTCACTCAATTTTGCAGACGACCAGGTATTAATAGCACAAGACCACGATGACATAGAATATATGGCAAAAAAACCAAAAGAAGAATATGAAAAAATGGGGACTTTATATACATATAGAAAAAACTAAATATCTGTGTATAGGAGAAGAAATGGAAAATATAAATTTCAACAATGGAGAAGAACTAAAACCTAATATTGAATGCACTCATTTAGGAACAAAATTAGACCATTCAGGTGATAACACAGTGGAAATTAAAAATAGAATCGCTCAAACAAAACAAGCAATAAATGCTTTAAACTCTGTTTGATGGAGCAAGAATATTACAACAAATAGAAAATTACAAATATATCAAAACAGAATTCAAAGTATTTTGACTATGGTGCTGAAGTTTGGCAAGTTCCTACCAGGGAAATGAAAATAATTTTAAGTACAGAAATGGATGTTTTAAGAAGATCAGCTGGAAAATCTAGAGTGGATAGAAAACGAAATAAGGGAAATTATGGGTGTACAAGAGTAGCCGGACATCATAGGCATTATAGAAAAGAAAAGATTACAGTGGTATGGCCATGTCAAAAGAATGACAGAGCAAAGATTGCCTAAAATAGTTATGGAATGGATCCCAATGGAAAGGAGGAAGAGAGGAAGACCGAAGAAAACTTGGATAGAAGAGGTACAAGCAGCTATGAATATCAGAGGATTGGAGGAATATCAATGGATGGACTTAGAGGAATGGCGTTTGGTTTCCGGAAGACGGCGGCAGCTGCCATGATACCGGATAATGATGATGATGAGAACAAGAATGCATTTATAAAATTAATGATAGTAAAAATATGGCAAGTATTAAGAAGAGAGTGAGACAATAATGTTTATTATAAATTAATACCATTCTTAGCATGTGTGCGCTGAACACTGCGACCGTTACCATGTTGTGTCGTGTCGAAGGCGAGACGTATCCCTGAGGGCTTACTGTGGAGGGACCATTGTGCGCTCTTCATTCTTATTCAATATATTTATAGGAGAATCAATTGAATAATTAAAAAATCCACTCTTGTGGAATAAAGATAAATGAAGGAATGTCAACTGTAAAATATACTATTAAATTGTCAGCATCAGAAAGCATTGGTTGTTTAAAAAAGAGGCAAAACAAGAAATGGTTTGATGAGGAATGTGCCGACATTGTAAAGAAAAGAAAGCTAGCAAAAATGAAATGGTTACACGAGCCAAATGAGGTAAATTTAGAGCAATTGGGTAGTGTTAGACGGGAAACCACCAAGTTACTAAAGAGTAAAAAGAGGGAATATTTGAGAGAGAAGATTAAAGATCTTGGAATGATAGCAAAAAATAGGAACATTAGAGAATTATATCAGGGAATTAGTATAGAGACGAAAGGGTTTCAGGCTAGAACAAACATAATTCGGAATGAAAATGGGGATATGATTGCAGATTCCAGGAGTATATTAAATAGATGGAAAAGTTACTTTAATCATCTATTAAATGTACATACAGAACAGGACATTGAGGAGGATAAGTTGCAGACAGCAGAAATGCTAGTCACAGAGCCAAGTGCATTAGAGGTTGAAATGGCAATTGAAAAATTGAAGATGTATAAAGCATCAGGTTCAGATGAGATCCCAGCAGAACTGATAAAATCAGGGGGAGAAAAATTGATGGACAAGATACGCTGGTTGCTTAGTATGATTTGGGAAAAAGAAGCTCTTCCAGATGAATGGAAGGAATCAATTATCGTACCAATTTATAAGAAAGGAGATAAAACTGATTGCAACAACTTCAGGGGCATCTCATTACTTTCAACTTCGTACAAAATTCTAACAAATATACTAGTAAGCAGACTTACTCCCTATATTGATGACATTCTAGGAGATCATCAATGTGCATTTAGAAGAAACAGGTCTACAAACAGATCAGATTTTTAGTATAAGACAGATTTTAGAAAAGAAATGGGAATATAATGGTACTGTACATCAACTATATGTAGACTTCAAAAAAGCATATGATTCAATTAAGAGTGAGAAGTTATATAGCATCCTGCTGGAGTTCGGAATTCCAAAAAGTTAGTTAGACTTATACGAATGTGTCTAAATGGCTCAAAGAGTAGGGTGCGTGTAGGCAAACAGTTTTCAGACACTTTTGAAATCCAGAATGGGTTGAAGCAAGGAGATGCACTATCTCCTCTACTATTTAATTTTGTACTAGAGCATGCCATTAAATCTTTAGAGAATGAGGAAGGCTTACAACTCAATGGTATTAATAAGATGTTAGTTTATGCTGATGATGTAGTACTACTGGCCGATAGCGAGGAGATACTAAAGGCCAACACGCACACACTATTGAGTAACACTAAGAAATTAGGACTGGAAGTAAATATCAGTAAAACTAAATATATGGTCAGACGTAGAAATTCAGTATATAATGGAAATGGACAGCTAAGGACAAATGAGGGAAATTTTGAGGAAGTGGCTGAATTCAAATATCTAGGGACAATAAATAGGAATGAGATGCACAAAGAAATTAAACATAGGCTCAATTCTGGAAATGCATGCTATTATGCATTGCAGAGACTTTTGATGTCCCAACTCCTTTCAACAAACGTTAAGCTGAAAATATATAAAACTATTATTCTATCAGTTATATTATATGAGTGCGAAACATGGACTCTTACTTTAAGGGAGGAAACGAGATTACGAGTATTTGAGAATAAAGTTCTTAGGAAAATTTTTGGACCAAAGAGAGATAAACAGACAGGTGAATGGAGAAGACTACATAACAATGAACTACATGGTCTTTATAGGAAGCCAGATATAATAAGAACAGTTAAGTCTCGTAGACTGCGATGGGCAGGACATGTTGCGCGTATGGGGAATGAAAGACGTGCATGGAAACTTCTTGTAGGAAAGCCAGAAGGAAAACGCCCAGTTGGTAGACCAAGAATGAGGTGGGAGAACAACATTAACTATGATTTGAGGGAAGTAGATTATACAGGGAATGATTGGAAAGCATTAGCTCAGGATAGGGATGAATGGAGAGCTTATGTCCGCGCGGCCATGAACCTACGAGTTCGATATTTCCAGTGAGTAAGTAAGTAAGTAAGTAAGTATGTCAACTGTAAAATATTTGCATACAACATTCTTATACCGCAGATAGAGAAAAGGATGTGGTACCAGTAAGCTAAATATATTACACATGTTAACTACCGGTAATGCTTTAACATAATTTAAAATAAAAATTCATTCCAGGAAAACAAAAATTATAGTAGTTCAGAAATGAAGACAGAAGATTATATAATTACAAAGAAATAAACGTTATCTCAGTCAAAACATAAATTTACTGTGTCGACGTTTCAATCTCTATATGTGAGATCATTTTCAAGACATGGTTTATAAATTTATTGTACATAGTTACCATCACCAAGACAATTATTTTTTTATAAATATATGTATACAAATTTAAATGAATAAATTTAAAATTGCAATTTATAATTAAACATATTTTAGCAAGGAATCATATGCTCCACACCATTCATATATGTCTTTTTGTTTATTTGATGTTTTATTTTGTTCTTTTTTTATATAGACCATTTCTGCTATTAATCTTTTTTTGTAATTATTTTCTTTGTGCAAATTTTTTATGTCATTATGACTAATATAAAGCCATAATATAGAACACGTAGAACAAGGCTGCTACCTAAGTAGTTTAAATCAGCAATGACAACGATTACCAGAAATCAATAAAGGAATAGTGTTAGTTAAGAAAAATTTAATGAAAAGATAAATTTATTTGCAAATAAAATTATAGAGAAAATAACACAATTGAATGGTACAGGGAAAGAACCAGGTAAAATTATTTTATTGTTGAACAGGAGTTTGCGGTGTCATTAGATCCTCCACTATCATTTACAAATGTGAAACAATAAATTATAGGCTACAGTTTAGTCATGAGTCGGACTAGGACTTTATGATCTAAAAATCACCGAAATTTGCAAACAAATATATTCAGTTATGACCTAAAACTTACAAAAATATGCACTGTAACATAAAAAAAATTGCCTAATAATATTATAATTATGTAATAATTTCAGTTGTAAAATTGAGTAGTAGGTCTAAATCAGTTTATGACAATTAACTATTTATTTAAGAATATAATGCAAATGAGAAACAAACTAAAAGTTTGGAATTTGATATTGTTGCATGTTTTTTTATTTATTAAAATTATCAGTAGTTACCTGCTTGTCACGAGACAATACATAAATATTTGTTCAGGTATATATGTAAGGCACTGCGCTACAAGCGGAAGGTCGAGGGTTCAAGTCCCGTGGGGGTCAGGATTTTTAAACTGACCCAAACCTTCTGGTGGCACTATGGTCCTGGGGTGGACTCAGCCTCTAACAGAAATGAGAACCAGACGTTTGTTCTGGGGTAAAGGCAGCCGTCACGCAGGACTGACAACCCGGCTGACATCAAGTGACGATTGTCTAGAAAAAGTGGGAGCCTTAACCTCCTAATACCCCAAAGGGCCTCCTGAGGCCTGTTGTGGGATCACTTTACTTTATATATGTAAGGGAGTTCGCCGCTGTGGTCTCGAGGTGGCGTGCTGCCTTGTCACGCAGCGAGCTCTGGTTAGATCCCCGGTCGGGACAGTTTTTCTGGGTGAGGTTTTTATCGGGGTTTTTCCTCACCTGTAAGACAAATTTCAGGAAAACTTTAAGGCCCAAACGGTCCCCGAAATCATATGTCATCATCATCATCATCCTTATCATCATCATCATCATCATCATCAACCTTCACCGGTGTGGAAAGCAACGGGAAGCTACCACACCTACAATTCCATAGTAAAGCTGCAAAGCAAAGCATGAAAATGCTATGATTGCAGTTAAGGACCTGCCCTCGGGCAAAATTACTATGGATGGATGGATATGTAAGGGAAAAGTCCATACTGTGAATTGAAATGGAATAGGAGAGGGAAATAGATTTTACAAAAAAAATAAAATCCTGAGAAATTTAACAACTCAAACACGGAAAAAAGAAATTGTACAATAAAAGTTCTGTACTTCTTAAAAGAGTGAAAATATGACGAATATGACCAATAAATTGCTATAATATGCTTTACTTATACATTATTTTTAATATCTCTTTACAATCCTTCAATACTATATTCTCCCTGCTAATCTATGACTGAATCCCAAGCTCTATTATTAGCTCTATTATTACATCTAGGACACCCCTTCAGTCCATCTGTCGAATGGCTCAGGTAGGGTGGTAGAAAGCTCTTCCAGAGAAGGATAATGACGTCCACGCATAGTTTCTTTCAACTTCGGGAACAAGCCGATGTCTGATGGACTTATGTCCGGGCTGTAGGGAGGATGTGGCAACACTTCTCATCCGTATTCGCACAGTTTTTGAGCTACAACATCGCCGATATGCAAGCGAGCATTGTCGTGGAGAATGAGTGGCCCAGCCTCAAGCAACTGAGGTCGAGTTTTTTTTTTTTTTTGCACACGTTTTGCGTGAAGTTCAGATAATAATACACTGCTGTGACACTTGTTCCACATGGGACTCTGTCATCATGATTCCTTGGTGATCATAAGCAAAAATAATTTTTTGCTTGACCCTTGATTGAACGCCTCGAACATTTTTTGGACGTGGAGAATCTGAAACACGTGGATTGAGATTTCATCCCGGCTCAAAGTCTCTAATCCACATTCCCGTAGAGGTTGCTTATATATAATTGTAGGCTTTCACGGCCGGCGTCTTGATCCATATTTGGTTCGTCTTCCGGGCTTATAGGCCGTAGTCTGCAGCCGACTGTTGAGGAGTTCACAGAAAGCACGCAGTATCTCCTGATGATGTCTACCGCAGCAGTAGACGAAACGTCGAGTAAGAAGACAACCAGACCACGGCCTATAAGCCCGGAAGACGAACCAAATATGGATCTCTAATCCACGTTTCATCAATAGCGACAATTCAAGAATCCTTGACTTCACGGTCGAATCGTTGTTTAAGGAAGATTGCAATGCCCACGTGTTGGCTGTTAGCAGTCAAACAGTGCAGGACCCATCTCGCAGAAATTGTTCTCTTCTTCAAATCATTTGTCAGAATACAGAATATTTATGTTGGGAAAATTCCTGTGGTTTCAGAGATTTCCTCACAAAATGCACGGCGATCTTTTTCAAGAGCAACTACCACAAGTTTCACACTTCTTTTATCTGTTGACTTTTTGGCCTTCCGGGTCTTGGATTATCGTCTATGCACTACGATCCATTGTAAACTCACCACAGACTTCGCCAGGTACGTAGCCAGGATTTTCATTGGGGGGGGGGGACTGAGTCGGAGTGAGAGAGAATCCACCCTAATAGAACCCAATGTGTATAAAAAAGATAAGTATAATGGAATGAATAACAATAACAGTGTTGTTGTTGTTGTTTTCAAATGCTGGGCCTTGGCACCGAAGCCATCAGCGTTCTTGCTCTCCAATATTTCTCTATTGTGGATCCAACAGGTAATACTTCACAGGTTTGTAGGTGTTCTTCATTCATTTCTTCGTCTTTATTGCATAGAGGACAATTTGGATTCGTGTAGATAACAATAACAGTTAAAATAAACATTTCAGTTTATTTATTTACATAAACAAATTCTTGGCAGATTACTAATAAATTGAAAATCAAAGTAGTAAACATTGTTTATTAGATAGCTTTGTTCTCTTTGTAAGTTTTGTAACCCCATTTTAATTGACAGCAACAGTCTTCTTTTCTTCTCCCCACTTTATCCGGTTTGATAGTGATGTCTTCCTCAGGGGTCCCCATCTAGGGAATATGTGGATGGCGACCACAAGGTGCCCAAGCTGAGCAAAACATTGCTCCCACTTACTTGTGTTTTGCTCCTTACTTTTATCTTTTACCGATCTGGTATTTCTTCCTTTCTTCCACTTACTTACACCAGACTCTTTTAACTTTACTACGAGTATCTAACCTCTCTTGGTTAACTCTTGTTTTTTCGACCCCGACGCTGTTAGGGTATCCGAGGGCTAGGGAGTCTTTCCTTTCTTCCATTTCTTCTTTCCTTTATTTTATTTTCTTCTCCATAAAAGCCTGACCAGAGGCTATAAGATGGCAGCCCCATCATTGGTCTTGCCTTCCTTTGGCCAGCAACCAATCGAAGGGACTATTATTATGCTTTCAAATCTTATACGAGAATTTCCCGGCTGGAGGGAACATTTTCTATACGATCGTAACAGGCCTTGGCCTAATACTTGGAAGGAAGAAGAAGATAAATAGCATTTATGTATATTTAAGAAACTTATCACTCTTACCAAAAAAATATATGGTATATCATAAAAATCCTGGCCCTAGTCATGAGTTTATTTACCTCCAAAGTTTGGCATTCAGGTAAGGAAATATAGATGTTGTACAACTAAAAGTACATTTTCTAGGTTTCAAAGGTTTGTTGTTATAGTTGGGTTCTGACAAAAAGTGATGGAGACTACCAGGAATAGTAATGTGATTATAGAGATTATTAGCAAAGATGAAATGAACATACAGAAAATCAGATAAAAACTGGGTGAAAGTCATTAATCTTCAAAATCAATTATAGAAAAATATCCTTTTTTTAGGCAACATACTCATCATTAGGGCAAGGCATTTAATGGCCTATAAATTGGTAAAAAATGCAAAATAAAAAATGCATTTATGACCTAAATAATGCAAAAAATGACCAATAAAATAAAAAAAGACGAATAAAAAGTTAAGAATTATCAATAAAAATAATATTTATTAGATTAAGTACCCACTTGATTATTACTGAATTATATAAAATTTAACTTAACGTCAAAATATTAAAAGAAAAGTATTTAAAACATACATATTACAGTACCTTTTATTACAGAAAATCCATTTCAATTATACAGTGCACTTTTACAGCAATTTTGAATTGCAGCTAACAATCAGAATAAGGGTAGAATCTAGCATAAGCTCTAAGAAATTGAATAAAATTCCTAGAAGTGGGCAAGTTCATTATGCACATACCTTGAAAAATAGGGGTAGTAGTTAGCAAAACAACTACTTAATTCCAATTCCAAGAAATTGTATTGACAAGGAAAATTACTAAATTATAATAAAAATCTTAAATCAAATACAAATAATGTCACAGCCTTCCGGAAAAGTGTACAAAATGCTCAAAATGATCTAAAATTTGCCAAAAAATGACCTATCCGTAAAAAAGTTTAGAAAATGCAACAAAAAAATGCCCTAACAAATTGCTTTTATTTAATCCGTTTTTAAATGCCGTACATTTTCATATATGCAAGCAATGTTTCAACCTTCATAAGAAAAAGATGCAAAATCATTAATTGCCTTACCCTACTCATCATATTCAGGGAAATTTTTAAGAAATGGCAAATTCAAATACCTAGGAATAATCATTACGAAATATTATAGTTACATGACACAAAGTGTAGGATACTTTCGAAACTTACAATGGGTTTAGCGCAAGGAGATGTACTATCTCTTCTACTACTAGAATTTGTACTAAGCTATAGAATTCCATCAAATTTTCATAGGACGAAGAAAGCTTACAACTCAATGGTATTAATAATCTGCTAGTTTTTGCTGATGATGTAATATTATAGGCGGTAGCGATGAGATACTACCCTCCATGGTATCTTTACCTTGTCGTGGTGGAGTGGCTTGCGTGCTTAAATGATCCTGAGAGCTATGCCGGCGGTATAGCATTGCTGCCGATAGGGTTACCCATGCCGGACTGTCGAAGGTGATAAGCCTGACGAAAAAAGTTCCTTGGTCGAAAGAGTGACGATCTTTCACCGTAAAAATACAACCGTCAAGAAATGCGGACATGGGTTCAACTGGGGTAAAATTTTCCGGAGGTCAAATAGTCCCCCATTCGGTTCTCCGGGCGGGGACTACTTCAGGGAACCCATGCCAAAGGCTCAAACACAGGGACATGTTCCTAGGAACATGGAATGTTAGGACTTTATACAATAGCGGGGCACTAGAGATATTAACGCGGGAATTAGATAAATCGCCTTTGGATATAGTCGCTTTACATGAAGTTAGGTGGCCAGGAGAAGGTAGTCAGGAATCAGGAAGCTTTGCGTTATACTACGGGGGTGCAGAAAGACCTGCATTTGGAACGGGTTTTTTAGTCAGAAGGAGGATCCTATCCGCTATCCGAGATATTAAGTTTGTTAGTGATAGGATATCATACATAATTCTAAAGGGTAAACGACATGATTTTATAATTGTAAATGTACATGCCACCACAGAAGATAAAGATGACAAGATCAAGGATGAGTTCTATGAAGAATTAGAATGCTTATTTGATAGCCTTTCACGATATCATATGAAAATTGTCTTAGGAGATTTTTAATGCAAAAGTGGGGCGGGAAGATATATTTAAACCAACAATAGGCAAATTCAGTCTTCATGAAGATAGTAACGACAATGGGGTTAGATTAGTCACCTTTGCCACATCAAAGAATCTCATTGTTAAGAGCACAACATTTCAGCATAAGGATATTCATAAATACACCTGGACATCTCCAGATGGTGAAACTCGGAACAAGATAGATCATGTATTAGTGGACAAACTCTGGCACAGTAGCATCATTGATGTTAGATCCGTTAGAGGGACAGACTGCAATTCAGATCATCATCCGGTCAGGGTGAAAATCAAACAACGGCTATCGCTTATGAGAGGAACAAACACTAAAGATGATTCTGTAAAATTTCAATTAAAAACTTGAAAAATGATGAAATGCGGCAAGAATACCAAATCAAAATTGCTAATAGATTTGAAGTACTGGAATCTTCAGATGACAATGTGGCAAACGAAGAAGAAATTGATATAAATAAAGAATGAGAGGCTATAAGAGATACTATTAAATTGTCAGCACCAGAAAGCGTTGATTGTTTAAAAAGAAATGGTTTGATGAGGAATGTGCCGACATTGTAAAGAAAAGAAAGCTAGCAAAAATGAAATGGTTACATGAGCCAAATGAGGTAAATTTAGAACAATTGGGTAGTATTAGACGGGAAACCACCAAGTTACTAAAGAACAAAAAGAGGGAATATCTGAGAGAGAAGATTAATGATCTTGAATTGAACGCAAAAAATAGGAACATTAGAGAATTATATCAGGGAATTAGTATAGAGAAGAAAGGGTTTCAGGCTAGAACAAACATAATTCGGAATGAAAATGGGGATATGATTGCAGATTCCAGGAGTATATTAAATAGATGGAAAAGTTACTTTAATCAGCTATTAAATGTACATACAGAACAAGACATTGAGGAGGATAATTTACAGACAGAAGAAATGCTACTCGCAGAACCAAGTGTATTAGAGGTTGAAATGGCGATTGAAAAATTGAAGATGTATAAAGCATCAGGTTCAGATGAGATCCCAGCAGAACTGATAAAATCAGGGGGAGAAAGATTGATGGACAAGATACGCTGATTGCTAGTATGATTTGGGAAAAAGAAGCTCTTCCAGATGAATGGAAAGAATCAATTATCGTACCAATTTATAAGAAAGGAGATAAAACTGATTGCAACAACTACAGGGGCATCTCATTACTTTCAACTTCGTACAAAATTCTAACAAATATACTAGTAAGCAGACTTACTCCCTATATTGATGACATTCTAGGAGATCATCAATGTGCATTTAGAAGAAACAGGTCTACAACAGATCAGATTTTCAGTATAAGACAGATTTTAGAAAAGAAATGGGAATATAATGGTACTGTACATCAACTATAGATTTAAGATTTAAGATTTAAGATTTATTTAAGATTTAAGATTTATTTAGCCTGGTGGAGTTAAGGCCATGTGGCCTTCTCTTCCACTCACCAGGACAAACATATATTACATAAGAATATAACAATGTTAATTAACTCTAATATTAAACACTAAGTAAAAATTTGATCAAAAGATAATATCTAATATACATATTATGATCTATAATACAACCAGTTAATATTAGTTAAAATTAAGACTAAAACTAATAATAAAATGTATACAAGCAAGACATATTAAATTGTCCCTGTCTAGTGTATATAAAAAACAGGAAAATAATGAGATATAGAAAACTAATTTTACGATTATACAATATTTAAAAAAAAACAAATAAAAATATTTGTTATTCTTAATATTATTTACATAAATAATTAAATATATTAATATTGCTAAAAGAATACTATCAGTGAGGTGTATAAGTCAGTTTGTTATTAAATAATTCTTTAGTTTGTTTTTGAAGGATGTTATAGTTTGACAGTCTCTGACATAGGGTGGAAGGGAATTCCATGTTTTGGTAAGTGACACCGTAAAAGATAATGAATATATACAGTGTGATGAGGCGGGATATAAAGGACAATGTGCTGATGGGATCGAGTGTCAAGATTATGTGTGTCGGATAGTCTGATGAAGCGGCGTGATAAATAATTAGGCGATGATGTGTGAAGTATTTTATAGAGAAGGGATAGGAATGGACAGTTCTACGATCTCTTAGACGAAACCACGATAATTGTTCCAGGGACGGGTGTACATGGTCAAATTTGCGAATACCACAAATAAAACGTGCGCAAGAATTATGAACACGTTGAAGTCTTTGAGTGGAAATAATATTTAAGTCTGTAAAAAGAGTGTCACAATAATCAAAATGGGGCATTGCAAGTGTTTCTACTAACATTTTCCTAAGGGCGAATGGCAAACAATTTCGTACACGATTTAATGAATGTATTATTGAGAAGACTGTTTTGCATGTATGGTTTATTTGTGTATTCCAATTTAAGTTTTTGTCAATAAATACTCCTAGAATTTTTACTGTCTCACTATAAGGGATTTGAACTCCATTTAGTGACACATGCGAAACTGTGTTTAGGTTAATTGTAGATAATAGTCTCTGATGACCCATAATGATTGATTGTGACTTTGTAGGATTTAATTGCAGTCCATATTTAACTGTCCAAGTCATTAGTGAGTCAAGATCCTCGTTAATTTTGTAGACTTCAAAAAATCATAGGCCTATGATTCAATTAAGTGGGAGAAGTTATATACTCGTAGTATCCTGCTGGAGTTCGGAATTCCTAAAAAGTTAGTTAGACTTATACGAATGTGTCTAAATGGCACAAAGAGTAGGGTGCGTGTAGGCAAGGAGTTTTGGGACACTTTTGAAATCCAGAATGGGTTAAAGCAAGGAGATGCACTATCTCCTCTACTGTTTAATTTTGTACTAGAGCATGCCGTTACATTTTTAGAGAATGAGGAAGGCTTACAACTCAATGGTATTAATAAGCTGTTAGTTTATGCTGATGATGTAT
Organism: Diploptera punctata; assembly: GCA_030220185.1. Lineage (NCBI taxonomy): Eukaryota > Metazoa > Arthropoda > Insecta > Blattodea > Blaberidae > Diploptera > Diploptera punctata. Next base: position 192,936 of record JASPKZ010009814.1, on the reverse strand, counting down.
TACTATTGGCTGATAGCGAGGAGATACTAAAGGACAACACGCACACGCTGTTGAGTAACACTAAAAAATTAGGACTGGAAGTAAATATCAATAAAACTAAATATATGGTCACACGTAGAAATTCATTATATAATGGAAATGGACAGCTAATGACAAATGAGGGAAGTTTTGAGGAAGTGGCTGAATTCAAATACCTTGGAACAATAATCACAAATAGGAATGAGATGCGCAAAGAAATTAAACATAGGCTCAATTCTGGAAATGCGTGCTATTATGCATTGCAGAGACTCTTGATGTCCCAACTCCTTTCAAAAAACGTAAAACTGAAAATATATAAAACTATTATTCTACCAGTTATATTATATGGGTGCGAAACATGGACTCTTACTTTAAGGGAGGAAATGAGATTACAGGTATTTGAGAATAAAGTACTTAGGAAAAATTTTGGACCAAAGAGAGATGAACAGACAGGTGAATGGAGAAGACTACATAATAATGAACTACATGGTCTTTATGGGAAGCCGGATACAATAAGAACAGTCAAGTCTCGTAGACTGCGATGGGCAGGACATGTTGCACGTATGGGGAATGAAGGACTTGCATGGAAGCTTCTTGTTGGAAAGTCAGAGGGAAAACGCCCAGTTGGTAGACCAAAAATGAGGTGGGAGAATAACATTAACTATGATTTGAGTGAAGTAGATTACACAGGAAATGATTGGAAAGCATTAACTCAGGATAGGGATGTATGGAGAGCTTATGTCCGCGCGGCCATGAACCTATGGGTTCGATAGTGCCAGTGAGTAAGTTAGTAAGTAAGTAAGTAAGTAAGTAAGTAGCGATGAGATACTAAGGGTCAACACCCACACTCTATTGAGTAAAACTAAGAAATTGGGACTGGAAATAAACACCATTAAAACTAAATATGGTTGGTCGGTATCTAATGTCGAGCACTTGATAAAATCTTTCGCCCTATAAATCTAAATATATGTTCACACATGAAAATACATTATATGATGGAAATGGATAGTTAATGCCAAACGAGAGAAAATTTGAAGAAGTGGCTGAATTAAAATACATAGGAACAATAATTATAAATAGGAATGAGATGCGCAAAGAAATTAAACATAGGCTCAATTATGGAAATGCGTGCTATTATGTAATACAGAGACTCTTGTCGTCCCCAGTTCTCTCAAAAAGAGTTAAACTGAATATATATATATATATATATATATATATATTAAACTGTTATTCTCTCATGTTATATTATATGAATTCAAAACATGGACTCTTACTCTAAAAGAGGAGAAAAGGTTATGAGTATTTGAGAATAAATTTCTCAGATAACTTTTTGGACCAAAGAGAGATGAACAGACAGGCGATTGGAGAAGACTGCATAACAGAGAGCTACATGATCTTTATAGGAAACCAGACATAATAAGAACAATTAAGTCTCGTAGACTGCGATGGGCAGGACATATTGCACGTTTGGGGAATAAAAGAAGGGCATGGAAGCTTCTAGTAGGAAAACCAAAAGGAAAACGCCCAGTTGGTAGATCATGAAAGAGGTGGGAGAATAACATTAACCATGATTTGATGGAAGGAGATTATACAGGGCATGATGGGAAACATTAGCTCAGGATAGGGGTGTGTGGAGAGCTTATGACCGAGCGGCCATGAACTAACGGGTTTGATAGTGCCAGTGAGTTGGTGTAATGAGTTGGATCTAACAAATAAATAAATAGGAATGTGGTGCATAAAGAACTTAAATATAGAAGCAACTGTGAAATTGCATGCTATTATGCATTATAGGGACTCTTGTGATCCCAGCTCAAAAAAGAATAACTAAAAACTCTTATTCTTTCAGATATTTATTTATATGTATGTGAAACATGGTCTGCTGGTTTAAGAGAGGAGATTAGATAACAAGTATTTGAGAATAAAGTGCTTAGGAAAGTTATTTTTTTTTAATAGAACAAATAACGCTTGAACCAAGAATTGGGCTGCACGCTGACGTATAGAGCCAGGGGTCCGCGATTTGATTCCCAGTTCAAGCGTTAATTTTTCTTTTCAAAAAATAAATTTGTCTGGACTGAAATATGTTAAACTGAATATAACATAAAAATATTAAAATCTACAGGTTAAAAGAAATATAAAATTCTCGTTAAAAATATTTCGAATAAAAGTATTCTGATATCGTTGTTATGCTTTCTGCTTTAGGACGTAAGACAATTGTATAGGGGGAAAGAAATGTTAACTTTTATTTCAGGTCTTGAATGGTGTAATGGACTGCACGCTGACGCGTAGAGTTAGAGGTCCGGGGTTCGATTCCCGGTTCAAGCGTTAATTTTTCTTTTCAAAAATATAAACTAAATATAACATCAAATTCTTCGGAACGTTTTTAGACCAAAGAGAGATGTACAGACAGCCGAATGAAGAAAACTTATCCTAATGAGCTACATAATTTTTATTGGAAATCAAACATAATATGAAGAGTTAAGTCTCATTGACTGTAATGGACAGAATTTGTGGCTTAATGTCAAATGAAAACTAGAGGGGAAACACCCAGCATGTACCGATAGCTCAATAATTAGATTGGAAAATAATATTAACCATGAGTTGAGGGAGATAAATTATGCAGGGAATGATTGGAAAACACTAGCTCAGGATAGGTATATATGGAGAGCTTATGGCCATGCTATCATAAATCCCCAGGTTTGATACTGTCATTGAGTTATTTGTAGAGATCCGTGAAATTCGCGAGTCGCGATAACGCGAAATTCTCTAATTTTGTAATTTTCTTGTACCATTTCGTAACTCCTCTTCCCATAATCTCATAAAAAGCATTTTTGAATCGCAAAATGACGCGAAATCCTACGATAACGCGAAATAACACCGAAATTTAAAATTGTCAACGAATTCCGGAGATTTTTTTGTTCTATTCGCGAAATGTTCAGTGCATTTTTAAACACTTCGAATTCCGTCTTCTTTTTAACTGCCATATCTGATGGCGCCATATCTGCTTCCTCCATGCACTCTTGCAAAGACAAATGGTTGCAACACAGTTCACAACATAGAGGTAATATTTTCTGTCCTTCTCATGCTCAAATATGGTCTCTCCATAGAATTTAAGTTCTATGGTCAATATGAATTCCAAGAAATACAAATTATATTAATGTGTAAGAATAGTTTTTTCCCCCTAAATTGTTGATGACATAATTATTAATTTTATATCAATCATTATTAAGTCAGGGATGTTGACTTTCACCGGTGCTTTTCATTATATATATGAATAGACAAATGAATGGAGGAAGACACAACGGGGATATATACCCATCAATAGGAACCTCAAACTCGATGCTATTCTTTTTGCAGACGATTTAGCGCTTCTGGCACTTTTCGAAAATTATTTGCAACGATCAATTTATAATTTACAAAAAATAGCTGCCAAATTTAATATGGAAATATCAATTAACAAAACTAAAATTATGGCATTTCATGGGAAGGACCCCATACAAAGTAAAATTTCTCTCCAGAATAAAATTTTAGAGAGATCTAATCAATTTTAATATCTTCGATATTATATCTCTATCTGGGATGAAAAGGATATCCATGAAAAAATTACTAGTTATAATAAAAGTTTGGGAATTATTAATCAAGTTATGAAACCATCCCTTGTACAAAAAAACCCAGATTACGTTTATATAACACTTTGGTTAGACCAGTGTTGACCTATGGTAGTGAAGCATGGACACTAAAAAGACAACATGATAGCAGAATAACGGCTTGTGAAATGAGATTCATGCGCAGAACAGCGGATTACACCAGATGGGATCGGAAAATGAACACGATATCTTAAAAGAATCGAAGACTATGCCAATTTTGGAATATATTAAACAGTACCAACTAAATTGGAAACACCTTGAAAGAATGAGTTCAAATCGGATCCCCAAAGCTGTTTATAATAATACCAAGAGGACGAAAATCTCTGGGCCGTCCTATGAAACGCTGGAGGGAAATTTTCTATAGGATCGTAACAGGCCTTAGCCTAATACTTGGAAGGAAGAAGAAGAAGAAGATTATTAAGTAATGGTATGTTAAAATCTGAAGAAAACATTTCTTTAAGTATAAGCAGTAACCTGACAATAACGCAAGCACTGCCAAATTTGAATAAGCTAACAATGGACCATGAGTAATTATATCATATTGATAAATATTATTATTCCGAATTTAATTAAAACAGAATTTAATTACATAAACACATTTTTTATTGGATTGCATATCTATAATATGGATTTTTAACAAAATGTAACAAAACAATTACTGACAGTTTAAACAACAATGGTCACGCGCAATTTTAATTCCCCCTCTTTCCCTATTCAAACTTTGTTTCAATCAACAGATACATTGAGTAAATGTGAAATGTATACCTTGGTCTGTTTGTGTTTTACGTAAGTCTCAAGTAATTTTCATTATCGTTTTTTTTTTTTAATTTTCTACCTATTGTCATGTCAAAACCAAGTGTGTCAGCCACTATTAAGAATGAGAATGCAGAGATGCTCACCATGGTTGCTTTTTCTTAAAAGGTAAATTTTGTTTACAAATTAGTGACTACGATTACAATTTTATGCATTTTAGTGTATTAAAATCGATATCAATTGTACGAGCTAAATGTTGACCTGAAACTACTGGATATATCATTTATATTGTGTTTAATATACTGAACTAGGATTAAAACGACTAAAATTTACATTTTTTTAGGATAACACCGCCAAATTCCCAATAATATCGAAATCTTGAAATTTTAAAACGAATTTTCCCTAAAAATAAAACCACTTTCACGGATCTCTAATTATTAGTTAGTTAGATAGTATGATTTGTATGTCTTATCTTAAATGTTTGTGTTGTTTTGGAGGTGGCCCTGCATTGAGATGCTTACTTATCTGGGAGGGCTACCATGTCCTTGTGTGTAGTATGTGATCTAGAGTTTAAAATCGTCACCAGACAGGTCATCTCCCCGTAAGACCCATGCGAGATGGGGCTTGCAAAAGTGCCTACAAAGAGAGAGTTTGAAGTAAGGTAAACAAAGAAAAAGTAATATTCTCTTATTCTTGAACAAATTCTCAATATCTAATAATAATAATAATAATAATAATAATAATAATAATAATAATACTAATAATATTTTTTAAAGAACTGCTTACCAGTGTCAGCTGTTTGAAGTACATGAGAAGACTGAACATCCTCAGAAGTTTTATCAGAGGAAGCACACTTAATATCACTTCAAGTGCTTCTATATGTGCAAACGCTTCGATAATAATTTCAAATGGTATAGCAGAGATTATGTCAGGCCAAAAGTAGCTCGTCAAGTATCGTCTGTAAATACATTAACATGCCTCTAGTATCAATTCTTATATACACAGAGTATAAGCAGAAATAGTCCTCGTTGCAATTTGGTGTAGCATTGCAGTCAATTGAAGGAAACTTGTGTCATTAGAAAGAGAAACTAAAAGAATAAATAACTAGCGTACCCGGCAGACGTCCTGCCCGAACGTTCACTTCTCATGTCATGGGCGGACGATAAAAACATGTTACTTTTTAACCATAAAATTCAGCAATTAGGACATAATTAGATATTATTAAATAAGTTTGCAAGAAAACCTCTTACAGCCATCTGTTGTGGCTCAAGAAGTGTAAATGATGACGTCACATAGTTAGTCGGAACATAACGATAATGCAGATGACTACGCATCTGACATTAAAACAATCCTATAACCCAATCGCCGCGCCACCTACCAAGTCCAATTGTGAATCTAAACCATCCAGGGATCCACTCAAACACACAGAAAAAAAATCATTCAAATTGGTCCAGTCGATATAAAGGAGTTTTTAATTTCGGATTTCAAGTAAACCTCCATTTCTAATTGTCGGAATTTCGCTCATTTTTGGACAATATTGAGTTGTGAAACGTCGAAAAATGTGACCGCTAGAGCGATTTTTCTATTTTCACTCAGGTGAACTCCTACAACTAATGATTTTAGAATGTCCAAACGTGAATCTAAACCGTCGAGGGACTCAAACACACACAAACATTTAATCAAAATCGGTCCAGTCGTTTAGGAGAAGTTCAGTGACAAATACACATACAGAATAATTATATATAGGCTCTCTCTCTCTCTCTCTCTCTCTCTCTCTCTCTCTCTCTCTCTCTATATATATATATATATATATAGGCCTACATACGAGAAACTCGATCAGCAGTTTACTCGTGACCAGTCAGCAACGCTCTTTGCTACTTAATACAACGAAGTTTATTTGATTTGTAAGTGCACAATAATAGTTCATTAATTAGAATCATAATTAATCTTTAAAAAAATTCTCGGGGGGGGGGGCATGGTCGCCTCCCTGGAACCCCCACTGCTTGGTAGCTCAATTTAAAATAAGATGATTGTGTAAATTTTTAGTGCATGGAAGGTATGATTCCACATGTATTTAACATAATATCTGGTTATATAGAAACACATTAAATATATCAATAACATTACAAACCTTGAGGTGAAGTATCCATATAGAATAAGAAGAAAAGCTCACTGAACTTGAACACACAACGATAATAACGCAACTGGGATATAGACCAAATGAGGTCTTAACCATCGGCAACTTCCGATGCTTATATTGTCTTCATAAACATTATAACTGTACCCTCCTTTGCAGATAAGTTAAGAACCGTCATATAACAATTATATTAGAGTGAAAAAAAAATTGATGAGAGTCAAAACATCTTTTTTTTTTCAGCTACATTTCATTTCTGACCCACTGTACACCGGTCCCATACTGGCCGAAATTCCATGAGAAAAAATTCTTCCCCCATACAGACTCGAACCAGCGTAAGTCCCGTAGTTTTGCGCCAAGACTTCTTGCCTTAACCACTCGGCTACGGCGCAAGACTCTCGGTATCAATGAAAGACAAAAATGGTTATTGTGAGTTATCCGTAAGAGATAAGGGACTCTTGGTATCAATGAAAGACAAAAATGGTTTTTGTGAGTTATCCGTAAGAGATAAACATATGCTGTCGCGGACTTTTTTGTAGAGCTTTTTGAGATATTCAATTCTGTGTACATTAATTTTGTGTATTTCTTATGGTTTAGGCAGCGTAAGCCATTTAAGCGTCCAAAGAGCTACTTTTTTCACGTTTTCCACTACAAAGGGCGATTTTTAAGGGTGTAGGAGTTGAGAATCACAACTCTCTTATAGCCTATGTTCATCCCGGGAATCTCCTGAACATGTTGCAAAAAAAAAAACCATCACAATCGGATCAACGGTATGGCCGCACATAAAGTACGAACAAACAAACATACAAACAAACATTAATTTTTATATATAAGACTAGATAATACCCGGCGTGCGCTGCTACTCCTAAATAAATGTTAATGTGTTTTTACCACCAGCCGTGCTCTGTTATACTTGCTGGGAATCTGCTTATCCTGATCTTGTCATCAATGAAAGACAAAAATGGTTATTGTGAGTTATCCGTAAAAGATAAACATATACTGTTGCGGACTTTTTTGTAGAGGTTTTTCAGATATTCAATTCTGTGTACATTAATTTGGTGTATTTGTTATGGTTTAGGCAGCGTAAGCCATTTAAACGTCAAAATAGGGACTTTATTTCACGTTTTTCACTATAAAGAGCGATTTTTAGGGGCGAAGGAGTTGAGTATTACAACTCTCTTATAGCCTATGTTCATCCCCGGAATCTCCTGAACAAAAAGCCCCATCTCAATCGGATGAACGGTATAGCAGAGCACTCTTGCCCGGGAATCTACTTATCCCGATCTTCTTGGCATCAATGAAAGACAAGATTTGTTATTGTGAGTTATCCGTAAAAGATAAACATATGTTGTCGCGGACTTTTCTTGTAGAGTGTTTTGAGATACGGTATTCAATTCTCTGTACATTAATTTGGTGTATTTGTTATAGTTTAGGCAACGTCAAAATAGGGACTTTATTTCACGTTTTTTACTACAAAGGGTGATTTTTAGCGGTGAACGGGTTGAATATCACAACTCTCGTATAGCCTATGTTCATCCCGGGAATCTCCTGAACATTTTGCAAAAAAACCCATCAAAATCGGATCAACGATATGGCCGCGCATAGAATACGAACAAACAAAGAAACATTGATTTTTATATATTAGATATGTATGAGACCAGCCTCTTGCGCTAGTGGTCAGCGTTATTGACTACTGCTCATGAGGTCCCGGGTTCGATTCCCGTCCAGACCATAGGATTTTTTTCTTAAAGGGAATTATTCCTGTGGTTGCCCATGGTCTGGAATTTAGGTTAAGTTTAGATTAAGGACTCTCCTGGCGCTTCATTATCATTTTTCACCCATCATATCATCGAGGAACAATACTTTGAAAAATTTACTGGATTGGTAGAAAAGATTTCTCAAAAGAAGGAATTAATAATTATGGGAGATTTGAATAGCAGAGTTGGAAAGGGGACAGGTGACGTAGTTGGTCCAAATGGAGAAGATATTGAGAATGAAAATGGACAACGTTTAAAAGAAGAATGCAAAGTGAATGACCTAATTATTAGAATTCGGTGTTTAAACATCGGGACATCCATAGATATACGTGGGAACAACGCACTAAAGGTCTACGATCGATAATTGATTATGTAATAGTGAGGAAACGGAGAAATATTATAGTTTCAAGACGTTAGAGTGAATCGAGGTCCCCGAATGTGGAATGGATCATTATATGCTGTCAACTAGGATAGTATGCCCTATAAACAGGCAAAAGGTAAATAAAGATCAAAATATAGAAATAGAAAATGAATTAGAAAAATGTAGATAGGCTTATAATCTACATTTACTACAAGATGAGAGTATTAAAAATCTATATGCCCAACGCCTCACCGAAAAATGAAAATTTGACGAAGATTGGAACTCTGTCGTTATTTATGAACATTTGAAAAAATATATACATGAAGCAGCAAGAGAAGCACTTGGTCTGGAGAAAATGATAAACACCATAAAAATCATTGGGTGAATAAGGAAATACTTGATATCATAACAGAAAAGAAAAAATGCATATCAAAAATATTTAAGTTCCAAGAAAGATGAAGATTATCAAAGTTATAACATAATTAAAAGAAAGGTTAAAGAAGCAGAAGTCAGGAAACATAAAAAACAAATGTGGAATAGGGTAAGTGGAGAAATCGAGCATACAGTAGGCTATTCAAAGTCAGCCCAAGCATGGAGGACAATTACAAACATGCGAAATGATAATATGGCAAAGAGTTTTAATTTAGTACCAATGAAAACTTTTCAGGAATATTTTAAAATGCTTTAACAGAAACTAGGAGAGAATTTATAGACTATGCTACACTGGATAATGGAAAGGGTGACTTAATAGAACCCATAACAGAAGAGGAGGTAAGAAACGTGTTGAGAACAGCAAAAAATGGAAAAGCGGCAGGTCCAGGAGGAATAACCATGGAACTAATTAAATATGGTGGTTCAGGAATTATAAGAATTTTAACTAGACTTTTTAACCAAGTGATAGAAGGAGATCCTATTCCAGATGAGTGGAAGTTATCGTATATTAGTGCAATATACAAAAATAAAGGGAATAAAAGAGATCCATCAAACTATAGAGGCATCAGTGTTATGGCAGCAATTAGTAGAACGTTAAGTACAATTATTAAAATCAGATTGGAGGAACTAATACAAAATAGAATATCAGAAGAACAAACAGGTTTCACAGCAGGTAAATCGTGCCTTGATAATATATTTGTGATCAGGCAGATTACGGAAAAGATGTTGGCTAAAGGAAAAGAAGTTCATATGGCATTTATAGACCTGGAAAAGGCATATGACTCTGTACCCATCAACAAGCTTTGGGTGGCAATGGAGAAGTTTGGAATATCTAAATCTCTCATACATTTTATAAAAAGAATGTATGATTGTAAAGCAAGTATTAAGGTTGGAAATAGAATATCCTCAGAATTTGATATAACAAAAGGATTAAGACAAGGATGCGGGATGTCACCAACATTGTTCAAGATATATTTAGAAGATGTATTAATGAAATGGAATAAGTCATGTAGGGGAATGGGAATCAACATTAATGGCCATTTACTGCACAATTATTATTCGCTGATGACCAGATTATAATAGGACAAGATAAAGAAGATATAGAATATATGATCAGAAAGTTGGTCGATGCATTTGAGGTAGGTGGACTGAAGATAAATTATATTAAAACAGAATATATGGTAATCGGAGGAAATTCAGAAGACCTACAAATAAATAATATGATAATTAAACGTGTTGAAGAATTTAAATATCTTGGATCTATAATAGATAAATCTGGTACTTGTGAAAAAGATATTATTAACAGAGTAAATTGTGCAAGGAAGGCGATTAGATCCCTGAATGGTCTTTTATGGAATAGAAATTTGACCAGAAAACAAAAAAAAAGGGATTATACAGACAATAATAGAAAGTATACTTACATATGGATCAGAAAGCTGGACAATAAATGAAAGGATGCAGAAAAGAATCTTGGCGACAGAAATGGATGGATTACGGAGAAGTATGAGAATATCCAGGCTACAACATATTCGAAATACATATATCAGACAAGAAATGGATGCACAAGAAACTGTTATCGATAGGATAACAAAGAGAGCTCTACAATGATATGGACATGTACAACGGATGCCGGAAGACCAGTGGCCTAAACAGGTGTTGGATTGGATGGTACCAGGCAGAAGGAGAAGGGGAAGAAGTAGAAGAGCATGGTATGAGGGAATATATGATGCCATGATGAAGAGGGGTATGGAAGATGGACAATGGGAAGATAGGAATCTTTGGAAAGCAGGAATCAAAGGCAAACTGCTGTAAAGTGGAAAGCCCGTATTAAGTATTAAGTAAGTAAATATCATTGAGGTAACGTAACTCCGCCTTCCAGGTGCCTCAACCTAAGAAATGGATTACAATTCCGCCAATGCCAGGGGAGAAAGCCAGAAATGTCATAAAAGACAACCCGGTGGCGTTAGATAAAAAAAATATTAGACTAGAAGGCCCAGCCACGCGTTGCTGTGGCTAAGGTATACGTTAAAACTTAAATTAAGTTGCTGTCTTTCAGCCAGATTACTTAAAACTAATACTTACACACGAAATTAATAATATTGAAAATAAAATAAACACTGAACACACTTAAATTATGAAATAATCAATATTTGTAATTCAATTGAAATTCGCGGTTGCAACAAAAAGCACAGCCATCTGGATCTCTCTTTGTTAAATAATAAACCAATTACCTTACCAAATTACCTTACACCGCCGTCTGTTAGAATCGTATGGAAATCACAGATAATTACACCGCCATCTGTTAGAATTGTATGGAACTCACAGATAATTATAACTCTTTGTTAAATAATAAACAAATAATTTGCAATAAAAAAGTAATGCGACTATAAATTTAGTTATAAACTACCCTCAGTCTCAAGTTGGATCAAACTGCACACAGTGTGCAAAATTTTATTAGAATTTTATTAGTAGTTTAGGATTCCATAGTGGACAAACAACGTGACACGAAATTTTTATATATTAAGATATGTTGACAGAAAGAAATAGATGATACCACACGAAAAAAAAACTGTTTCCCGCTGTCTCGCTTCTCATTAAGGCGTTGTTGTAGACAAAGAAGTTGTGTTAAATGGTATGAATGTTAAATTATCAAGTGTGTATGAATCCACAGCAACGTAGTTTGTGTGTATTGGAATATAGTCTGACCAACTCTAGTTATAAGTATTAGTCTGCTCACGTATGGATATCCATACTACCAGCCGCCGCTGCTGTCTCTGCGATAGATATTGAAGTAATAATGTGTGAAACCCTGAGGAGACAAAAAAATAACATTGTCTCATGAAATGATTATTAATTATTAATGGCTTACTTAGCTGCTGTAGAGTATTTGAGAACAACTTCATGATTATTGTTATCATAATAGCCACAAAAGAAAGTGAATGCACAATCCATCAAACACATTGTAGACAAAAAAAGGTCAAAAGCTTTAAATGCTACAATCTCCTTTAGCCTGAATGCACTGCCCATGGGTATCTCCATCATGGAGATGTAAAAGATAAACACCATATACATCTCCCAGAAACTCCTGCAAATACACAAATCATATCATTAACAAAACAATTTTTCAACATTAATAAAATTCATGGTAAAAATCCGTTGAGGTATTATTACAAAATTAAAAATTATAATGTAAAATTATAAAAACGTTACACAAAAGGATCGTCTACTCAACTTAAAAATTATTGATTGTCTGTAGCGCTTTCGAGACTGGTCCCGTCATCAGCAGAAGTAACTGGATGTGGGCTCTTATCAGTTGACCCCTGATTCAGTATATCAACTGATAAGAACCCACATTCTGTTACTTCTGCTGATGATGGGACTATCCTGAAAGCGCTACAGACAATCAATAATTTTTAAGTTGAGGAGACGGACCTTTTGGGTAACTATTTTATAATTTTACATTATAATTTTTAATTTTAAAACACTTTTTGATCAAAATTATTATTGAATCTCCAAACATTTTGAAATCCTATTTCGCCACAAAGGCATGTTGGGGTTGTCGCTTACTATAACAATAGTATATTATATATTGTAAACAGAAATGTTAACTTATGGTTTTGAATGAGTGTTATGAATTACATTAATTGTCTATAAGAATCTTGGTAAAAAAATTACAAATTGTTATGAATGTATGGTATGAATTTCATAAAATATTTATAATAATTTTGGTTCTTAAAAACCACCTCACATCGAGGAAGAAGCCTCATCGTCACGACGCGTCGTTTAAAAGTAAAGGTGCGATTCCACCAAAATAGTGTGCAGCACATTTGCTTACAAACATTTTGTGCGAAACTCCAGCAGTGCACTTGCTAAGCTTTTAATGTCTTAACCTCTGTTTCCACCGGTATAGATGTGCATAACTTTTGTGTGCGCAGCACACAAAATATGCAGGAACAAGTTCACTCAGTGTTCTGCCTTCCTTAACTCTGAAAATATGAATACGGTGACGGCGTTGGAGTCATATTATATTGCCCAGTGCCAATAATAGCGTCATGTAATTAATTATCAATCTCCCTTTGCACTATAATCTTGGTCCGCTCATGTTTAATTTCATTGCGACGGATGCAGCATAGATGTCATCTTGTTTTTTTTTCATCTGCTTGTTTACATTTTCCATAATAGACAAAGCATGGGCGATTATTGAGTCTTTATCAACAGCACGACGCTTTAGTGAATATTTTTCCACTGGCCTTTCTTGACGGGATTCTCATATTCATTTTCTGTGTGTTCCTGTATATCTTGTGTCAGCTGAAAGAAAATAAAATTATCTTTTTCAGATGCCTAACACTTTAGAAGAATGGATGATGGTTGGGAGTCAATTTGATCATATTTGGAATTTCCCTCATTGCATTGAGGCTCTGGATGGCAAACATGTTGTTATTCAAGCCCTAAATAATACAGGAAGTGTCTTTTTCAATTACAAAGGTGATTTCAGCATTGTACTTTTAGCACTGGTCGATGCAAATTATAAATTTACATATGTAGATATCGGGTGCAAAGGAAGAATATCAGATGGTGGTTCTTGAAAAATACTTTCTTATATGCAAATCTTCAACAAGGTAAATTAAATTTGCCTCAACCTTATGCGTTACCCGGAAGGAACAAATCAATTCCACATGTCATCGTGGCAGATGATGCTTTTGCATTAGATATGAATTTAATGAAACCATATCCCTGTTAACATGCCAGAAGATCAAAAGAGAGAATATTTAATTATCGTTTGAGCAGGGCAAGACGTGTAGCAGAAAATCTTTTTGGGATTTTGTCCGTTGTATTTCGCGTACTCAGGAAACCAATTCCGTTAGCTCCAGAAAAGGCGCAATTGATAACATTGACTTGTTCTTACTTGCACAATGTTTAACGACACAAAAGTCGTCTTCACAACTTTATATTTCGGTTGGTAGTTTTGATAGTAAGAATCAATTGACGCATGGCATTATCGATGGAAGTTGGCGGCGCGATACACCCATGGTAAACTTACTACCGTTAAGACATGTCGGAAGAAGACCATTTGATGATGCGAAAGATATAAGATAAGCATTTGCATATTATTATTTCCAAACTGACATCGGAATGGTGTCATGGCAAGAAACACTGGCGTAAAAAGCATAAGACAAAACACGATTTTAAAATAAAAATATGAAACGTACTGTTGTGTCTTGACTTTGTTGTACACCGACTGAGATAGCAGCACATGAGGGGTTGTATGAACGCGCTGGGCTGCTACGGTTTTTTAAGGTTATGCTACAAATGTTGAACGAGTATGTTTTGTGCGAATGTATATGATGTGTTTTTGTTAAATAAATAAAATAAATAAATGTTTTGTTAAATAAAGTTGTTTGTCTTGTACAATATTTATTTACATACCTGTTCAGTTATTTCATCTTGTGAGTTAATACTGGCGTTCGGTTCATCCCTCCAATGAAAGAAGTTCAAATGTGTATAACCAAATCATTTTGATTTATATACGTTTGAAATCCCAGAACCTGAAGATTTTGAATCGGCGATTATCTTCTTCTCTCTTCGGTATTGAACTAAAATAATCTTCTATTTTCTCATTACTTCGGTCGAGTCACAATTAAAAATTTGGGCCAACTCTTTATTTGCATCGTGTTTTTCTTTTTATCTTTGTAGTGAATGTGGCTGGAATACCATAGTAGAGGATGCGTTTATACGTTTCAATAGCTTCAATAAATTTTATAATTCGTCCAATCCATATTTAATGTGCGCGTACAAATAATTTTTTTCGCTCTGGTAGCGGAAACAAGACTGAGTTCGCGAACAACATGTGCGTACGCCTCGAGCCGAGTCCACTGCTTGCAGGAGTGCGAGTACAAAAGTACGCAGCTGTGCGCGAACATTTCTAGAAGGTTCGTGCACTTTTTGTCATTGTTTACTTGAATGAGCCCACCGCAATAAACTTTTGTGCCGTACACTGTGCAGTACAGTGCCTCACAGTTCAGAACATTGGTGGAATAGCACCTTAAGTTTATCCAGAATCGTTGTCTTTCGAATATAGGACAATCAAATAAAACATGTTT
The DNA here is from genome assembly GCA_030220185.1 of Diploptera punctata. NCBI lineage: Eukaryota > Metazoa > Arthropoda > Insecta > Blattodea > Blaberidae > Diploptera > Diploptera punctata. The sequence continues at coordinate 177,736 of JASPKZ010009814.1, read as the reverse complement.
ACAGATTGTGTTCATTCTTGAGATTTACAATTGTGATCACTGTCTGGGTTAATATTAAAATCTCCTAAAATAAGTTTCAAAATTTACATAAAAGTAAAGTGATCCCACAACAGGCCCGGAGGCCCCTTGGGGTAGTAGGAGGTTAAGACTCCCACTTTTTTCTAGACAATCGGCACTTTATGTCAGCCGAGTTGTCAGCCCTGCGTGACGGCAGCCTTTACCCCCAGAACAAGCGTCTGGTACTCATTTCCATTAGAGACTGAGTCGACCCCAGGGCCATAGTGCGGCCAGAGGGTTTGGGTCAGTTTAAAAATCCTGACCCCAACGGGACTTAAACCCTCGACCCTCCGGCTTGTAGCTCAGTGCCTTAACCGCTATGCTACGGCGTGCCACTCAAAATTTACATGGCCAGTCATAAATTGTGTTAAGTTGAAATTTGGAATAAAATGTTTTATATTTAGTCTGTAGTGTACTGTAGGAAAGAAGAGTTCATTAGTCAAAGCACTATTTTGGTCAAAATTAAAGCTTCACTTTTTAAAAACAAATGCGTATTTTAGCTAATTCCTCAGAAAATCAAATTTATGGACCGGTATTTCTGATTTACGGGAACATCTTTCTTTTGTTAATTAAATCGTATATATTCAGTTCTTTGGGAGAAAAATACATGGCAACTAGAGTGATTTTTAAATTTCTGTTTTTGGGATAAACCCGCTCCTAATTGTCAAATTTCGCTAATAATTATTTTATAAGAATATAGGAAAGTTACGGTAATGTGGACCCTTTTCTTTGAGTGGTCCCTGTTAATATCTTCTTTAATTGGTGCTGCTCTGGAACAGAAAATATTTTGTAACTTCTTCCCCTCATCAACTTTGGCGGGTTTAAGGCCCAGTCTCTTTTATTCTTTGTGCGAAGAAGAGTTTATTTGTGATATTTATAAAATGACCACTTTAAAAGTTTTTCAAACTAAGAATCAATTTTTAATTTCTGTTACTGAATATTATAAATGTTGAAAAAAATCCTAAATATATTATATTATGTAGATTCTGTTTTGATATACTGAAGGGTTTGGTTTGTTATTATGTGACATGGTGGCTGTATAAAATAATTAAACATAACAAAGAAATTCGGTTAATGTGGATCCTCCATGAGGACTGGGTCCATTTTACACGAATACGTATATTTTATCAATGAGGATTATATCTGTAAAAACCATTCACTTAATTAATTTTATTTAATATCCTTGTAATTTTACTGAAACCAAAGATGGTCGCAGTTGAATGACGTGTGAATGTTATAATCAACAATAATTTTTCAAAACATTAAATAAATACCAACGATTTTTAATTATCATGATCAGTCATAAATATTTTCAGATTAACATGTGCCTGTCTGTATAAATTAATAGAGTAGATAAACTTAAAAATACACTCTGGGATCCACTTTATCCGAGTATGGAAGTTAAAGTGGACCTTTCTTGTAATGTAAAAAAGTTTATAAGTTATGAGGATGTTTCCATATTTGAATAAAATAACAATGCTATTTCATAGTTACAAAAACTAATGATCAGCACTGTAATTAAACAAAATTCAAATCCCTTAATTAAAAGAAGAAAAACAACAAATTCAAAACAGGGGTCCAAATTACCCGAAGTTCCTCGTTTTATTTAGTTGACAAATACATAGTTTCATTGCGAAACATCGAAAATTGTTCACGCTAGAACGATTTTTTTAAATTTACGCTTCAGGTTAATGCCTATTCCCATTGGTTCGATTTTTCTAGTTAACGATTTCGGCATTACGTTTCTTAATTGATTGCTATATACTGATTTTGGTTCTGAAAGGACAAAAAATGCGGCCCCTAGAGCGTTAACAGGTATATATTGTCAGCAGTTGGTTTATGCTTAGATTTTTGATGGAATTTCTTTGAATAAACACAACATGTTTTAAATTCACCTTATTTATTTCACTCATCCTTCACAAATAACTTTCTGGTAATAATCAGGGACCGGATTTAGGGACCAAGGAGGCCGCCAGGCCTAACAACCCCACCCGACGAACGAATCGCTATCAACTGAATCATAAGCATCCTCAACATGTGCTGCGGTGTAGTTTGCAATTTAAAGCAGGAATCTGGTACACAATCTAGCGATTAAAAATGGTACACCACTATCTCTCCTGGCACCGAGATTGAAAATTTTGCAATTACATCACTCGATTGTTAGAGCTTATATGCTGAGTTTGATTCCTAAAATAAAGCAAAAATTGCGGCCGCTAGAGTGTTTACACACATATTTAATATGCGTGTGTGTGTGTGTGTATTTTTGTCATTGTCATTTTCGGCGGCTACTAAAGTAGGAAGGATCTCTGATGAACTGATGATATGTAAACATTTTTCGAAACTCGTTTCATGAGAACTACCACAATATTTTAATTTCTTTGGAAAAAGTGATTTACATTGAGATCTTCTGCCATTTCCACTAATTATTTAACAGCTCCTTCTCTTGTAAATAAACATTTATTTTTCGAATAATATTATAACAAAATTCCATAGCTCAAATGATTGTACAAATAATAGGCCTATGCATTTGTGACTCACCGCACCCTGCTAAAAGGATGTATGACATAAGGATAGGTCCCCAGTTGCTTGAAGCGTTCTTCCCTGACGGCAGCTTCACTCTTTAGCAGCCTCTTGGTGAGAGGATTCTTGGGAGAGACTACTGTCCTCCTCAAAAGCCATCTTTTCATTTTTATCCTTATCGCATCTCCAGGAAAGAATGTCTCTACCTCATCTGGACCTCTCTCTAGCTGACATTTGTGCACTGCCTTCCACTTCTGTCGTGTATTGAACTGCAACATACATTCGCATTTTATAACTTGTAATAATTGGACGAAGGAAAGTGTTAAATATTGTGAAACATGGAAAAATAAATAATTAATAATAATAATAATAATAATAATAATAATAATAATAATAATAATAATAATAATAATAATAATAATAATAATAATAATAATAATAATAATAATAATAATAATAAAATAATAAGCCTGTTCGACCTTTAAATTCTTACATGATCTGAGTTCAAACCGGCGCACAGTGGGGTATTTTGCCGATTTAGGCGGCCAAAATTATTTTTGCTATTGAGTTGAGTATAAATGTGCCCTCTTAGTAAATTAGCTATATTTTAAGAAAAATCTAGTACATTTTAGAAAATAAAAATGTATTTCACGTTTTTAAACTATATAATCCAATTATTAAGTACTATGAACAGACATAAGAAACTACGCCTCAAAAAGAGCACTGTTACAATCAATTATACCTAAATAAGGCACTACTATAAGCATTGAACTTTAAGTCTATGTCCAGAATCTGCAGTATTATGTGCACAATTTGTCCTTCTGTAAGATATCCTTGAAATTTCTACTTTTCCATTTGCTGGCAGTTAAGGCCAATCACAAACTTAACATAAATATTTATACAAGTTATCACGTAGATGATGATGATTGTGATTATTAGAGTCACAGTTCTTCATCAGAGATACTTCCATTTCATCTGAACTGAAATCGAGAAATTTAAAATATAAATAATTACTTAGTATAAAAATAACATTTTTACAAATGCCTTAATAAACCTATATATCATGGAAAACCGCGCGAATCCGCGACCAATTTTCAAGAAATCGCTAAGCCAAAACTTCAACCTCTCTATGACACTAAAGGAATGTGCCCGGAAATACCCGGAAGTATAAGTAAAACACTGAAGTTTGTTACCTCGTAAAATTGGCTTCAAAAATAACGAAAAACATACCCTGTTTGAAGAAGCTTTATCTGAATCAAAATAGATATCAAGAGGATAAAAACAATTAAAATATGTTAATACTTACTGGTTTATCACAATCCATAACTATTTACTTAAAATATAATCCCTAATTAGCAATAATCTATGTGGAACATAAGCTTGTACAAAAAGCGCTGAGAAAAAATACTTGCAGTATGAGAGACGGTCAATTTTCGATTGATCGTACAGACTCAAGGTAACACTGACTGATGAAAATTGGGTACCGTATTATCGCCTGATTATTCAGATCTGCTATGTGCTATTTTTTTCCTGTCTAGAATGAATTTCAGAAAATCGACTTTTGGCCGCCTAAATCGGTCAAATACCCCACTGTGCGGCGTGAGCCAGGTTGGTTTTTATCTATTAAATTTTATGATACTTTAGTACGAAAGGACCAAATATTAAAAACAATTTTTAATTATTATATATTATTAACTATTTTGGCAGATAAGTTAGAATTATTATTATTATTATTATTATTATTATTATTATTACAAGTGTGTATTGCTTTCTTACTTTTATTGTTATGTCGTTATAACTATGGCTGAAAAAAGTATTGGTTATAGGCTAGGCTGCATCGAACTTAGAGCGCTATGCTTACAAACTGCACGTTGACACGCGCTACTCGAGACAGACTTGTAGTACAGTCCACATTGTATAGGAATGAACTCATATTTGCACAATTTTTGTTTGGCATTCTGATAAAACCACACGTCACGTAAACAGGTCTATTATTGAGGGGACGTGACGACGATACCACACTCTCCGCTCGGAGCAGCCAGTGAAGACGCTCGACAACAGACACTCAAAGAACTTAGTTAACTATCTTGATACAGCTACTTTTTTTCAGCCCTAGTTATAACATATTTCACAATTGTTGTTCCGTTACTGATAGACTAATATTATAGGCACCCATAGCATATTTTAATGTATTAAAATGCTACAGGCCTACAGGGACCAGATAGAAAGTGATTGGGGGCAATTTCCGGCCCCTGGCGGTAGTATATTCATTATCCTTAAAAATATAATATATGAAATATAAACCATTGGTTTAAAACATATGCAATAAGCCTTTGCATAATTCCTTAAATTAATTTCTCAAATAAATATGTATATAGTTCTTTAGTAATTTGTTCAGACTGGGAGGGCAGATTGCCCTGAATGCCGCGACTGAAAGATCTATTGTGTTATCCCAGCATTATGAAGATTTTAGTTTTATGAAACATGCCCCTGCATTTATGCCTTTGCAACATTAGCTAAGAAATTAATAGGCCTAGAGTAAAGTTTGATTTAGAAAACTGTAGCATATTCTTCTCCTCCTTCACTTCACGGCCTAGGCAAATTGCCTGTTCCGCCTCACAGTTGTTCTGTCCATCTTTTCACTGGCCTTCCTACATTCCTTGAACCTCTTGGCTTGTAGTTGAATGCTGCTCTTGTTAATCTTGTTACATTCGTTCTTTCCACATGTGTAGGCCTAAACCATTTCTCTATATATTCTCTGATTTTCTTATCCAATGGATATATATTTAACTCTGTTCTTATATCTTCATTCCTGATCCGATCCAATCTTGTGCAGACTTTTGTTCTTCTAAGGAAGTTCATTTCTGCGCTTTGTATTCTATTTTGCAATTTTTTGGTCATTACCCAAGTTTCGCTCCCATAAAGTAATGCAGGAACTGCCAATGTTTTATAAAACTTCAATCTAGTATCTCTTCTTGTTTTATTTTTTAATGTTTTATGTATAGTTCCGCATATCATTTGAAATTTCGACAGTTTGATATGTAGGCCTATGTCTCTTTCAGTTTTTGTGTTTATAGTAAAATTACAACCCAAATAATTAAAATTTGTTACTTGTTCCAGAGGTTTGTTGTCTATTACGATTTTTGATCTTATATAATCGTTTCCCCAAAATGCCATTATTTTTGTTTTTTCCTTTGATATTTTGAAATTATATTATATGTAGCATATTATAACGACTAATTGACTTACCAATCTCCATGTACATCGGCTCTTGGGTTCTTCCTTTACAGATTGTGATACATCTTGAGTTTCTTCCGGTTCTATATCAATTTTCACTTTTCGGCCCTAGAAATTGAAGCAAAATTAATTAGACCTGTAGCCAGAGATAGCCTTTTATGCAAAATTATGCGGCATTCCAAACATTAAGATTCTAAACTATTCACTTAAAGAGTTGATTTTCAACCATCTTGTAGAATATTTATTTCATGAATGTCTCTGTTAATTCATTTTAATATAGGCCTAATAAAATCAGGTAAAATTACCTTTCTTTTCTTAGGTCTTTCTTGTTCTTCTTCTTGTTCGGAAACATCCTCGCCAGGTTCTGATAGCTTTACACGTCGTCCCTGTTGGTAAAAAATACAGTAAATCAGGCGCGGTTAGATACTGAGGAATGATATTTTTCCGAACCCACAATAATAAGAAATTGGGACCGGAAGTAAACGTCAATACTACTAAATATATGATCGCACATCGAAATATATTATGAAATGGACAGTTAATGACAAATGAGGAAAATTTTGAAGAAGTTGCTGAACTAAAAGACCTGGGAACAATAATTACAAACAGGAATGAGAAAAAAAAATTTAACACAGTTCTGCAAATGCTATAAAACTGTTATTTTCTCAGTTATATTGTATGGATGCGAATCACGACTCTCACTTTAAGGAAGGAGAAAAGATTACGAGTATTTGAGAATAAACTTAAGTAAAATTTTGGATCAAAAAGAGATGAACATTCATTTGGAAGAGCCTCTTTTTCCCCCAAAATCATACTAAGCAACTGACATATGTTGTCCATAATATTGTTTCTCCTTCTGATTATATCAGTTCTGCTGGTATCCTATCTGAACCTGGTGCTTTACATATATCTTCAATTTTTCTATCGCCATTTTCACCCTATAATGTACTTAGTTCTGTGACTAACATTTTTGCAGTCTGTAAATAATCTTCTTCGATATTCAGTTCTACATGCACCTTTAATAGCTGATTAAAGTAACTTTTCCATCTATTTAATATGGAATCTGCAGTAATATCCCCATTTTAATTTTTATTTATGCTTGTTCTAGCCTGAAACTCTTTTTATCTATTCCAGTTCCCTAATATAATTATCTGATGTTCCTATTTTAGCATTAATTTCAAGAACATTAATCTTTTCTCTTAAATATTATCTCGTTTTAGTTCTTAATAACCTACTGGTTTCCCATTTAATGCTAACACTTATTCTAAATTTACTTAAATTGACTCGTGTAACCAAGTTATTGTTGCTATCTTTCTTTTCTTTTCAATGCCAGCACATTCCTCTTCAAATCATTTCTTGTTTTGCCTCTTTTTTAAATAACTTACGCTTTCTGATGCTGACAACGTATCTCTTATAGCCTCCCATTCTTTATTTACATTAGTTTCTTCTTCCGTTGTCACATTCTTATCTGAAGTATTTCAAATCTGTTAGCAATTTTGACCTGGTACGGTATTCTTGCCGCAGTTCATCTCTTCTCAAAATTTTCAGAATCATCTTTAGCGTTTGTTCCTCTCATAAGCGATAACCGTTGTCTGATCACTCTGACCAGATGATGGTCCGAATTGCAGTATGTCCCTCTAACTGATCTAACATCAATTATGCTGCTGTGCTAGCGTTTGTCTACATATACATGATATATCTGGTTCCTAGTTTCACTGTCAGGAGATGTCCAGATGTATTTATGAATATCCTTATGCTGGAATGTTGAGCTCTTAACAATAAGATTATATGATGTGGGAAAGGTAACTAAGCTAACCCCATTGTCGTTAGTTACTATCTTCGTGAAGATTGAATTTGTCTATTGTTGGCCTGAATATATCTTCCCGCCCCACTTTTGCATTACAATATCTTAAGACAATTTTCGTATGATATTATGAAAAACTGTCAAATGCGCATTCTAGTATTCATAAAACTTGTGAGAATTACAACAGTAATAATGTATTTATGATGATTAAATTTTATTCTTATTTTTAAAGTAAAACATGATTTCATTAATTTTAAAATGAGTTGATAAAGCTACCATCTCTTTTCTGTATATCTTACTATATTACAATAGGGCATAAGTGATAAAGTGATAATGAAATTATTTTATCAATCGAAACAAATATGTAATATTATTTTGATGGCATGAAACATGTTTGCTTTATGTAATATTATATTAAATATGACACGAACAATGAAAACCCACTAAATGCAATGCTACTTATTTTAAAATAGATATGATTTGATGGATAATTATTATAAAGTTTACCTTTCTTCCGTAATTCTTCATTTTTGAAAATAGGCTAAATATTTTCATTGTTGTATCATGGCCTACTCAAACTATTATCATTGTTGTTTTACACCATTACCAAAACTATTGTCAGATCGTTACTTATGAAAAATGTTTTTATTTCTTAATTTTATAGAGGCTTTAACGTCTAAGACTACATCACATCTATTTATTTTTAATGATACTATGAAATGGAGCCTGGTAATGAAATTCCAACCAAGTATTTGCCTTGATGAGAAAAAAAAACAAGAAACAAACCTCATTCAGCTTGGTCAGCACTGAAATATGAACCCGGGACCTTCTGAATATTTGTTTCAAACGCAATTCGCTCGGTACTATTATGTAGAAATCCAGAGTGTTCGGAAAAGAAAATAAACTTTAACATAATACACAGAACGTGATATACAATAAAGTAAACATATACTTTCCTTAAGAAATATTTAGCGAGTTTCGGGACAGTTGTATCCATGAAAAAAAAAGTTTTATAAATCCTCATCGATCCTACCTACTAGTAACCGAAAATGACCATGGCGAAAATGTGTGCGTGTGTCTTTGAATACTCTAGCGACCGCAGATTTTATTATTTTGGAACCAAAGTCGGGATATGGCAATCAATTAAGAATCATAAGGTCGAGTTCATTAACCAGGAATATAGGATCATTAGAAGTAACGATTAAAGTAAAGCTAACATTTAAAAATCGACCTAGCGGCCACAATTTTCGATTTTTCACTACGAAACTCGGTGTATGCTATTGAAATGAAACGAGAAAGGTATTCTCAAAAATAAATATATAAAATAATCGAAATTCTACGCTTATAAATAGGTGTTTACCTGAAACCCGATTTTTTAAAATCCATCTAGCGGCGCCATGTTTGTTTTCTCGGATCGTAATTGTATACGTATACGATTTAATTAATAAAATGGAGATATGTTGACTTTTCACTATTCCCAAAAAGCTAAAAACTATATATATATATATATATATATATATATATATATATATATATCCCTTTGTGGGTAATTATTTATACTATAATAATGATGATTATGATAATAATAATAATAATAATAATAATAATAATAATAATAATAATAATAATAATCCCTCCATGGTATATTTACCTTGTCGTGGTGGAGTGGCTTGTGTGCTTAAATGATCCTGAGAGCTATGCCGGCGGTAGCATTCCTGCCGATAGGGTTACCCATGCCGGACAGGTCGAAGGTGATAAGCCAGACGAAAAAAGTACCTTGGTCGAAAGAGTGACGATCTTTCACCGTAAAAATACAACTGTCAAGAAATGCGGACATGGGTTCAACTGGGGTAAAATTATCCGGAGTTCAAATAGTCCCCCATTCGGTTCTCCGGGCGGGGACTACTTCAGGGAACCCATGCCAAAGGCAAAAATGATTTGAGGGAAGTAGATTATACAGGGAATGATTGGAAAGGATTAGCTTAGGATAGGGATGTATGGAGAGCTTATGTCCGCGCGGCCATGAACCTATGGGTTCGATAGTGCCAGTGAGTAAGTAAGTAAGTAAGTATAATAATAATAATAATAATAATAATAATAATAATAATAATAATAATAATAACGGCTGTTGTATGCCAGGAGTGATTCTGTAAATGTTGCAACAAGAACAAGTGACTGCTACCGTCATGTTATCCAGCATGATAGGCCCTAATACAAGTTTCTGCCATCAGATTTCAATATATTTATTCATTACTGAGTCCTTGTACACATAATATTCTATAGGTCAATTTATTTCGTTAGGCGAGAAAATATCTCTACCATATGAATGCGAAACATGACCTCTTACTTTAAGGGAGGAAAGGAGATTATGAGTATTTGAGAACAAAGTCCTTAGGAACATTTTTGGACCAAAGAGAGATGAAAAGACAGGTGAATGGCGAAGGCTATTCATAACAGTGAACTACATGGTCTTTATAGGAAGCCAGATATAATGAGAACAGTTAAGTCTCGTAGACTGCGATGGGCAGGACATGTGGCACGAATGGGGGAATGAAAGACGTGCATGGAAGCTTCTTGTAGGAAAACCAGAGGGAAAACGCCCAGACCAAGAATGAGGTGGGAGAATAAGATTAACTATGATTTGAGGGAAGTAGATTATACAGGGGATGGTTGGAAAACATTGGCTCAGGATAGGGATGCATGGAGAACTTATGTCCGCGCGGCCATGAACCTACGGGTTCGATAGTGCCAGTGAGTTAGTTAGTTAGGCGAGAAAATAGGTGAGTTGGTATACACCAGATTAGTTTATTGTTTATTGGATAATCTGGCGCCCTATAAGAATAAGTTAGCTATTCCATTTGAGAAATGACTAATGCAAATTTTCCATAGCAAATACGGCGATTTTAGGTTATTTGTATATCAGTTTCTAATTTAATTTTGACGAATTTCACTCACGTTTGGGGAAATTACAATGCACATATTCCTTGGGTAATTATTCACCACTACTACAATAATTTGTACTTTTTTTTATTTCTTTCAATATATATATATATATGTGTGTGTGTGTGTGTGTGTGTGTGTGTGTGTGTGTATAGACACACTCGTGGCATACTACAGCTATTATTATTATTATTATTATTATTATTATTATTATTATTATTATTATTATTATCATTATTATTATAGCATACATAAATATATGCTATACAAAAGCAAAAAAAAAAATAAATTGTATATTTTCATATTTACAATGTACATATACAACTTCCTGTACTCAAGATTATACAGCATTTTTTCTGCTTCCAGTAACTTTATATTTTCCCAATTATATTGGCCCTTCCTGATCATGTATCATAACTCCAGCATTCTGGAGTGACTAAGTAGACATTTTCTTAATAGACTAATAATAATACTTACTCTTACTTACTCACTGGCAATATTGAACCCGTAGGTTCATGGCCGCGCGGACATAAGCTCTCCATAAATCCCTATCTTGAGCTAATATTTTCCAATCATTCCCTGTATAATCTACTTCCCTCAAATCATAGTTAATGTTGTTCTCCCACCTAATTCTTGGTCTACCAACTGGGCGTTTTCCCTCTGGCTTTCCTACAAGAAGCTTCCATGCACGTCTTTCATTCCCCATACGCGCAACATGTCCTGCTCATCGCAGTCTACGAGACTTAACTGTTCTTATTATATCTGGCTTCCTATACATACCATGTAGTTCATTGTCATGTAGTCTTCTCCATTCACCTGTCTGTTCATCTCTCTTTGGTCCAAAAATTTTCCTAAGTACTTTATTCTCAAATACTCGTAATCTCGTTTCCTCCCTTAAAGTAAGAGTCCATGTTTCGCACTCATATAATATAACTGGTAGAATAATAGTTTTATATATTTTCAGCTTAACGTTTTTTGAAAGGAGTTGGGACATCAAAAGTCTCTGCAATGCATAATAGCATGCATTTCCAGAATTGAGCCTATGTTTAATTTCTTTGTGCGTCTCATTCCTATTTGTGATTACTGTTCCTAGGTATTTGAATTCAGCCACTTCCTCAAAATTTCCCTCATTTGTCATTAGCTGTCCATTTCCATTATATAATGAATTTCTACGTGTGACCATATATTTAGTTTTATTGATATTTACTTCCAGTCCTAATTTCTTAGTGTTACTCAATAGTGTGTGCGTGTTGGCCTTTAGTATCTCCTCGCTATCGGCCAGCAATACTACATCATCAGCATAAACTAACAGCTTATTGATACCATTCAGTTGTAATCCTTCCTCATTCTCTAAAGATTTAATGGCATGCTCTAGTACAAAATTAAATAGTAGAGGAGATAGTGCATCTCCTTGCTTCAACCCATTCTGGATTACAAAAGTGTCTGAAAAGTGTTTGCGTACACGCACCCTACTCTTTGAGCCATTTAGACACATTCGTATAAGTCTAACTAACTTTTTAGGAATTCCGAACTCCAGCAGGATACTATATAACTTCTCCCTCTTAATTGAATCATATGCTTTTTTGAAGTCTACATATAGTTGATGTGCAGTACCATTATATTCCCATTTCTTTTCTAAAATCTGTCTTATACTAAAAATCTGATCTGTTGTAGACCTGTTTCTTCTAAATGCACATTGATGATCTCCTAGAATGTCATCAATATAGGGAGTAAGCCTGCTTACTAATATATTTGTTAGAATTGTGTACGAAGTTGAAAGTAATGAGATGCCCCTGTAGCTGTTGCAATCAGTTTTATCTCCTTTCTTATAGATTGGTACGATAATTTATTCCTTCCATTCATCTGGAAGAGCTTCTTTTTCCCAAATCATACTAAGCAACCAGCGTATCTTGTCCATCAATTTTTCTCCCCCTGATTTTATCAGTTCTGCTGGGATCTCATCTGAACCTGATGCTTTATACATCTTCAATTTTTCAATCGCCATTTCAACTTCTTATGCACTTGGCTCTGCGACTAGCATTTCTGCTGTCTGTAACTTATCCTCCTCAATGTCCTAGACTAATGATAATAATAATAATAATAATAATAATAATAATAATAATAATAATATATCTGCTGTCTGTAACTTATCCTCCTCAATGTCCTAGACTAATGATAATAATAATAATAATAATAATAATAATAATAATAATAATAAATTATTATTATTATTATTATTATTATTATTATTATTATTATTATTATCATTAGTCTAGGACATTGAGGAGGATAAGTTACAGACAGCAGAAATGCTAGTCGCAGAGCCAAGTGCATAAGAAGTTGAAATGGCGATTGAAAAATTGAAGATGTATAAAGCATCAGGTTCAGATGAGATCCCAGCAGAACTGATAAAATCAGGGGGAGAAAAATTGATGGACAAGATACGCTGGTTGCTTAGTATGATTTGGGAAAAAGAAGCTCTTCCAGATGAATGGAAGGAATCAATTATCGTACCAATCTATAAGAAAGGAGATAAAACTGATTGCAACAGCTACAGGGGCATCTCATTACTTTCAACTTCGTACAAAATTCTAACAAATATATTAGTAAGCAGGCTTACTCCCTATATTGATGACATTCTAGGAGATCATCAATGTGCATTATTACGAGTATTTGAGAATAAAGTACTTAGGAAAATTTTTGGACCAAAGAGAGATGAACAGACAGGTGAATGGAGAAGACTACATAACAATGAACTACATGGTCTTTATAAGAAGCCAGATATAATAAGAACAGTTAAGTCTCGTAGACTGCGATGGGCAGGACATGTTGCGCGTATGGGGAATGAAAGACGTGCATGGAAGCTTCTTGTAGGAAAGCCAGAGGGAAAACGGCCAGTTGGTAGACCAAGAATGAGGTGGGAGAACAACATTAACTATGATTTGAGGGAAGTAGATTATACAGGGAATGATTGGCAAGCATTAGCTCGGGATAGGGATGTATGGAGAGCTTATGTCCGCGCGGCCATGAACCTACGGGTTCGATAGTGCCAGTGAGTAAGTAAGTAAGTAATAATAATAATAATAATAATAATAATAATAATAATAATAAGCGAGTGAGATGGAACAAACGATAACATTTGAGGCTCGTATTCGGAAGGTCCTGCATTTAACCCTCGGTATGGACCAACTTGAGTTTTCTTGGTTTTTCTCAGTTGTCATGGCAAATGTTTGGTTGGAATTTCATTACCAAGTCTCATTTCATTACATTCATCATTTCATAGTTCCTTAAAACTAGACTCTAAATTACATTAGATATTAAAGCGTATATATATATATATATAATAATGATAATAATAATAATCACTCAAATCATAACAATAATATTTTTTTAACATTAGGTATTGAAGGCCTAATGTGACATGAAAAGAAAAATAAACGCGTGAACCTGTATATTTATGTCATCATCATCATCATCATCATCAACAACAACAACAACAAGGATTAAGCCCATTGGCCTGTTCCGATCTCATTATAGGTCGAATTGGTCCTTCCATCTCGTCAATGGTCTTCCCAACATTCTTCTCCCTTTTGGTTTATAAATTATAGATTCTTCTTGGTATGCGCTGTTCATTCATTCGTAATACGTGCTGAAGATAAGCATTTTGATAATATTTTATTCTTTCACAGAGATTAAAATAAGTTCTGTTGTATTTTTATGTTATATAATATATATATATATATATATATATATATATATATAGTGTATAACAGGACCTCACCGACAAAATGATAGGGATGATAGGCCATGCAGAGAGGATCATTTTTTTTGTGAAGGAACATATAGTCGCAAACACGTCGTTTATGAGTTATGCGCAGATGAAGGTGTTCACCCGTAAGGGTCGGAATTGAATACAAACAATTGTACACGTATCATTTTATTGAAAAATACATGCTTTTTACAAAAAGTGTTCAAACAGTCGACCCTGTGCCTCATTGCATGTTTTGATATCGTCGCAGCAACGATCGGCCAGCACGGTCGATCATGGCAGGCTTCTTTTTGACGTCGCGTCGTCAAAACACTTATTGTTTGAACACTTATTATAAAAACATGTCTTTTTCAATAAAATTATATGTATACAATTGTTTGTATTCAATTCCGACCCTTACGGGTGAACACCTTCATCTGCGCATAACTCATAAACGACGTGTTTGCGACTATACGTTCCTTCACAAAAACGATCCTCTCTGTGCATGGCCAATCATCTCTATCATTTTGTCGGTGAGGTCTTGTTACACCCTGTATATATTGTCCTACACGTCAAACGCATGCACAGTATGTCCAACCCAACTAAATGAAGAGAATAAGCAAATGCACTGCGCATATGTATTTAACATAGGCCTATTTACATTGGTCATAAATTGACTCAAAGTTCATGCGAAGTATGAACAAGCCAACATCCAATGTACAGAGGCTCCTGCGTATATTCCTTATACAAGCAAAATTATTAAAAGGAATATAATTCTGTAAACTGGCAAAATCGGACCCTAAATTCGATTTAGTGATGAATTCGCTTAGTTTACGCAATTCCTGTGCGACGGACTATTTTTATTTACTTAAACTTATAGAATGATTATTGAAACATCCATTTTACGCAACAGGAACATTAAAAAAAATATTTCATGCAAATATATAATTTAAATTTGTCAAAAGTCTATTGTACTCCTCAAGAAAAATTATGTAATAATCCCAGCGTATTCGTAGGGTGCGTTCTGAAAATCGTACTAATTAAGTTTACAATTTTGCAACTAAAAAGATCTGAATAGAGTCATTACATACTACCATGGTTGTACAATCGTCTTAGAATTTAATTAAAATACTAATAATTATAAAATAATAATATCAGACTGCATATAATGCGATGGTAAATAATTATGGTTTCATAGGACCACTTTTAAATTTCATTAGTTGTCAACGTTTTAACTTCAGTTAGAGGTTGGTAACATGAAAGTCCAGTGCGCACTTGCAAATTGTACATGCATTGCATCTGCTTAGTCGAAACCAGAATCGCAAAGTTTTAGGATGTCTCGTCTCAGAACTATGCTGGTACGTAGCTGTGTAAATCATTATTATTTGAATTAAACTTAAATATTTTTTTATTTCTGTGATTTATTCGATATGTAATTTTATTTAAATGAAGGAAATAAGGTTATGATGTGCAATATTCTGTTGAAATAGCGTAATTCGCAGAGCTTAACGTGAATATTCTTTGAAATTCCACTCTGAAGTTTATTTAAAATTGTCTGACCGCAGAGAAAACTGCCATTACTGCTAATATTTCTTTCGTAGTATTCTACACACATTTAAGCATTTTGTAACGATTCTTTTTTCCATTGTGTTAATACGTATATTAAATTAAATCAACGTATTTTACAGGGTAGATTGCCATTTGAAGGATAGGGTTATAGGATTTACAATTTTTTAAAATTGAATTGTAAATTCGACATTAAGGTTCTATTCTGTTGTAGAATTGAAAGTAGACGTGTACATTTTGCTTCCATCTTGCTTTGTACTCCAACTTTGCCTTAAAGTATATACAAAAAAATAATGATTTTTTAAAATCGAAATGAACTTTTTCTTAAAGAATGGATGGAAGTTAAATTCTTCTGAAATCTCGAAAGGAAAATTTTTAAAATTTGGAGTAAAGTATATTTTAATTAAAAAGGAGAAAGTTTTAAAACTTTTTTAACCAATACCCCCAGGTTGTCTTTGACATTTTGGTTTTCTGTCTTGGCATTGACGGAATTGCAACCCACTTAACTTGGGGCGTCGGGAAAGCGGAGTTACGTTACCTCGAACATATGATAAGTGACTAATGATAATGAAACGCCAGGAGAGTTCTTAAATCTAAACCTAAATTCCGACCATGGAAGGCCACAGGAATAATTTCCTTCAAGAAAAAAAAGTCTGCGGTCTTACGGGGAATCGAATCCGGAACCCCATGAACTGTAATCAGAAGCTCTAACCGTTAGTACACGAGTCTGGTCAATATATTGATTTTAGCCTAAAATTTCAACTTCTCATTAAGTTTTAAGGCATTTCTCACATTAAAAAAAACGTTTATTTTCCTTGGGTAATTATTCACAAATTAACTAATTCACTGGCTCTATCAAACCCATAGGTTCATGCCGCGCTGCATAAGCTCTCCATACATTTCTATCATGAGATTGTTTTTCAATTATTCCCTGTATAATCTACTTCCCTCAAATCATGGTTATTCTCCCACTTTATTCTTCAAGGATAATTTGAGCGTTTTTCGGATTTTTATTTAATTGTGGTAGTTTTGACCTAGGAACAATAATCACAAATAGGAATGAGACGCATAAAGAAATTAAACATAGGCTCAATTCTGGAAATGCATGCTATTATGCATTGCAGAGACTCTTGATGTCCCAACTCCTTTCAAAAAACGTTAAGCTGAAAATATATAAAACTATTATTCTACCAGTTATATTATATGGGTGCGAAACATGGACTCTTACTTTAAGAGAGGAAATGAGATTACAAGTATTTTAGAATATAAAGTACTTAGGACATTTTTTGGACCAAAGAGAGATGAACAGACAGGTGAATGGAGGAGACTACATAACAATGAACTACATGGTGTTTATAGGAAGCCAGATATAATAAGAACAGTAAAGTCTCGTAGACTGCGATGGGCAGGACATGTTGCACGTATGGGGAATGAAAGACGTGCATGGAAGCTTCTTGTAGGAAAGCCAGAGGGAAAACGCCCAGTTGGTAGACCAAGAATGAGGTGGGAGAACAACATTAACTATGATTTGAGGGAAGTAGATTATACAGGGAATGATTGGAAAGCATTAGCTCAGGATAGGGATGTATGGAGAGCTTATGTCCGCGCGGCCATGAACCTACGGGTTCGATAGTGCCAGTGAGTAAGTAAGTAAGTTTTGAAAATAAACATTAAAAAACTGTTAAAATAGAAATAAAATATATTTTCAAGTACCGGTATTAAATGAAATCGACGTGTCTTACAAGATAGACAATTTATTATACTTTCGTTTTTTTATTATTTATTGTAATCTTTTATCTTCCATAATTTTAAATTTGTAATATCAGGTCATCATATTCTTATGCCTATAGCCTATAATTCTTCTTAAGGGTATAATTTTTAGGACTAAAACTAACTCGGTGGTAGTATCGAACCCGTAGGTTCATGGTCGCGCGGACATAAGTTCTCAATATGTTCCTATCCTGAGCCAACATTTTCCAATCATCCCCCGTCGTTTTAGTAGCCTTTGAAAAATAAATTTTGATAAGTGAAAATCGAAAAAAGTTAAATAAAAAGAAAAAAACTTTCTTGAAGAAATTTCAAGTGTAATACACACCTTTACATTATTTTTTTAATATTAACCTTTTTTTTTTTTAACTGCTATGACTAAAAAAGTGGTTTGTTGTTTGGTCTTCTTGCCAAATGGTACGTGTTATAAAACATTTTTCTGTTCTGTTTTTAATTTATCTATTCTTATACTTTCATTTATTTTAAACTAATAATACGCAGTCTCCTATTGGCCTTAAGAAATGTTGTAAGAATAAGTGTTTTGTTTTGGGACTGTAAACCTCTAGTCAATACAGAGATGAAACTGCCATTTTTCATATAATTGTTAATACATGTTCTGGTTTCATTAAGACAGTTATTATTCCACAGATACGCCTACGTTAAAATGTTATATTTCTTGATCTGTCGTGTGAAGAAGTAATTCTCTTCATGCCCGATGTTGTAACATTTTGAAGAAGGATTTGTTTCCCAAAAAAGATTTTGGATTTAATTTTCGGTAGAGCCAGATTCTCTTCTTAGGGTTGGAAATTGGTACACTGGATAGGAAAAAAACTTCAAAATTACTAAAAAATGTTTCTTGTAGAAATAATTGCAAATTTATTCACTTCTTAAAGTTCCCAGCAGATTAAATAAATGTAGGCGGTATTATTCTTCACCGTCAATTTAAAATAAATTATTTTCCTTTCTTAAATCAAATATTCTTTTTGTATTAAATATTACATTTTATCAGATCTCTTCTTGCTTCTATCTTTGTTGAAAGTTGTATGCAGAATGACTAGTGTTATTCTTTTATAATTTTAAGACCATTATTACATCACATGATGGAAATTTTAAATTCTATTGGTTAATAGTTCTTTAAATATAAGGTTTAAATTAATTTGTTAAATAAGAAAGTTAATTGTTTTAACATCCAATCAGAGTGTAGTTTACTTTCATTTAAGAATATGGAGTTATGCAGGTGTTCTTATTACAGTTATAACAGAAGGCTTTATAATTTTGACAACAATGACTTAAAACAATTTTAAAAGCATTCTTTACAAAAACTGTTATGTAGTACAATTTCATTAATTGTTACTGAGACATTTTTATTCAACAATAACCAGCAATGAATTATTTAGATGTTTTATTTATTTAAGTTATATTTAGATATTAAAAGAATTTAAAAATACAAAATTATTAACTTCAACTTTTATATTTATTAGAATATTAAAATTGTGCTTTACGTGTAGCTTAAAGATCAGTACAGATCAAACATTTACCAAATCGTCTGTTTACAGGCTTCTTTAGCTTACCCTGTGTTGCCTACCACTAGTGAACATGTTGTGCTGCTGACTCTGTCCGCTCTTCAACTATCAACATTTTATAGCAACCATAAAAATAAAGATGACTGAGCAATTCATACTGAAATGTAAACTACAGAATGTCTACTTTCAATCTATTTAAGAAATATATTCCATTTAAAGAAATATTACGTGTCGTATCTCTGCAATTAATAAATAGGCCTACAAGAATATGAAAAGAATATTCGCATGAAAAAAAACTTCAACCAATTTCATGATTTCACGATTTCACAATTCAGTTAATGCTAACGTAAATAGTTTCAAACAGTGAGGTGAAACATGCTTCGTGAATTGCCCTGTACGTAGGATATATTTTTGTCAGTCATTTTGAGTGTCTCGTAGGTATGATCAATGAAGATTGGTAAAAAATAAAGGTTCAACTGCACTTCTATCTCAAAATTTTTGTTATATTGTTGTAAACTATAGCTTTTGTTCTGTACTTATCATTTTCTAATATTTTAAAACGTTTTAAAACAATTTTTATAACATTATTAGACAATTTTAAAGTATTTATTTCAATACGCAAATCGCAATATTATGAGACAGTTAGTCTGTTGTCGCTAACTGCTATTTTCTCCACAGAGTATATTACTTAGTCTATGATTTTTCTATCGCTGTTTTGGGTTATCGCTGGTTGGATCAGCGTTAGGGAGTGATAAGTAAGAATACACCCATTTTTAATAAACGTTTGGTAACTCACTATGATGTTTGTGGTTATCATTCAATGATAACGTTATCGCTGCTACTTCTAACTGCTACCGTGTATTCGCAGTTCTTTGCAGTTTTGAGATAGTGTAAGTGCAGTTTTTCCAAAATAAATATTTTTATGAATACAACCTAAATAGCTATATACATATGTAGTGTTCTGCCCAAGAGCAGGTCTTTTGCTGCAAACTCAGCATTCTCCACTTTTCCTTAAGTCAGTTTTCCTTTTTGTATCCGCATACAATCCATTTATTTTAATATTGTTTGTCATTTGATGTCTTTTTCTGCCTCTAACTTTATTTCCGTTAACAATTCCTTTTAGGGCATCCGTCAGCAGGCAGTTTTTTCTTAGCTAGTGGCCAATCCAACTAAATAGCTATAGTCCTTCGTAATTCTCTAAAAGTACTTATTAGCTAAGGAATAAAAGCTATTTTGTTGCCCTAAGATGAGATGGCCAACTAGAGACGCAAAAAAAAAAAAGTTGTGGTGTTAACGTTAGGCTATATTATGTATGAAATGAACTACATCTACAATACTTGTATTTGTCTTTACAGGTACAAATTTCTTGGCACTTGGGTTTTATTCCGGGACGTCCATAGGAGAAACACGAGGTTGGACCATAAACAGAAGATCTTGTTTGCTGCCGCCATCACCGTAATGTCTCCAAGGCTGGAGTTTATCATCCTCTAAGATTCAACTCTAGTGACGACAGCGGAGAAAAAAAGAAGCGAAAATATTATGATGAGTATATGAAATAATCACATTATTATATTAGTATGCCCTTGTGTCCCCCTACAGGGGAGCAACTCAACATGCTAATTTAGTTACACTTGTTTTCGTATAGAGTAGCGGTTCCCAACCTTCTTCGGCTCGTGAACCCCTTCCACAACTGAGTTGGGTGAACCATTGACTTTTAAATATAATTACAGTAGACATGCATAACATTTAATTCCAAGCAAAGGTTTAATAACGTTAAATTAACTCAACCCTTAACGGTTAAACCTTAAAGATACTCTAGTTACGGCTTAAAATTTACACAACGTGTAGACCTAGTTGTAGCGAAATCAAATGCATTCCTAACGTTGTTACAACTGTATATCAGGCATTCGCAATAAATATTAATTTATTGTGGAAATACTTACTTACTCACTGGCACTATCGAACCCGTAGGTTCATGGCCGCACGGACATAAGCTCTCCATACATCCCTATCCTGAGCTAATGCTTTCCAATCATTCCCTGTATAATCTACTTCCCTCAAATCATAGTTAATGTTATTCTCCCACCTCATTCTTGGTCTACCAACTGGTCGTTTTTCCCTCTGGCTTTCCTACAAGAAGCCTCCATGGAAGTCTTTCATTCCCCATACGTGCAACATGTCCTGCCCATCGCAGTCTACGAGACTTAACTGTTATTATTATATCTGGCTTCCTATAAAGACCGCGTAGTTCATTGTTATGTAGTCTTCTCCATTCACCTGTCTGTTCATCTCTCTTTGGTCCAAAAATGTTCCTAAGTACTTTATTCTCAAATACTTGTAATCTCCTTTCCTCCCTTAAAGTAAGAGTCCATGTTTCGCACCCATATAATATAACTGGTAGAATAATAGTTTTATATATTTTCAGTTTAACGTTTTTTGAAAAGAGTTGGGACATCAAGAGTCTCTGCAATGCATAATAGCACGCATTTCCAGAATTGAGCCTATGTTTAATTTCTTTGTGCATCTCATTCCTATTTGTGATCACTGTTCCTAGGTATTTGAATTCAGCCACTTCCTCAAAATTTCCCTCATTTGTCATTAGCTGTCCATTTCCATTATATAATGAATTTCTACGTGTGACGATATATTTAGTTTTATTGATATTTACTTCCAGTCCCAATTTCTTAGTGTTACTCAATAGTGTGTGCGTGTTGTCCTTTAGTATCTCCTCGCTATCGGCCAATAATACTACATCATCAGCATAAACTAACAGCTTATTAATACCATTGAGTTGTAAACCTTCCTCATTCTCTAAAGATTTAATGGCATGCTCTAGTACAAAATTAAATAGTAGAGGAGATAGTGCATCTCCTTGCTTCAACCCATTCTGGATTTCAAAAGTGTCTGAAAACTGTTTGCCCACACGCACCCTACTCTTTGTGCCATTTAGACACATTCGTATAAGTCTAACTAACCTTTTAGGAATTCCGAACTCCAGCAGGATACTATATAACTTCTCCCTCTTAATTGAATCATATGCTTTTTAGAAGTCCACATATAGTTGATGTACAGTACCATTATATTCCCATTTCTTTTCTTAAATCTGTGTTATACTAAAAATCTGATCTGTTGTAGACCTGTTTCTTCTAAATGCACATTGATGATCTCCTAGAATGTCATCAATATAGGGAGTAAGTCTGCTTACTAATATATTTGTTAGAATTTTGTTCGAAGTTGAAAGTAATGAGATGCCCCTGTAGTTGTTGCAATCAGTTTTATCTCCTTTCTTATAAATTGGTACAATAATTGATTCCTTCCATTCATCTGGAAGAGCTTCTTTTTCCCAAATCATACTAAGCAACCAGCGTATCTTGTCAATCAATTTTTTCTCCCCCTGATTTTATCAGTTCTGCTGGGATCTCATCTGAACCTGATGCTTTATATATCTTCAATTTTTCAATCGCTATTTCAAAATCTAATACATTTGGTTCTGCAACTAGCATTTCTGCTGTCTGTAAATTATCCTCCTCAATGTTCTGTTCTGTATGTACATTTAATAGCTGATTAAAGTAACTTTTCCATCTATTTAATATACTCCTGGAATCTGCAATCATATCCCCATTTTCATTCCGAATTATGTTTGTTCTAGCCTGAAACCCTTTCTTCTCTATACTAATTCCCTGATATAATTCTCTATCGTTCCTATTTTTGCATTCATTTCAAGATCATTAATCTTCTCTCTCAAATATTCCCTCTTTTTACTCTTTACTAGCTTGGTGGTTTCTCGTCTAATACTACCCAATTGCTCTAAATTTACCTCATTTGGCTCGTGTAACCATTTCATTTTTGCTAGTTTTCTTTTCTTTACAATGTCGGCACATTCCTCATCAAACCATTTCTTGTTTTGCCTCTTTTTTAAACAACCAATGCTTTCTGATGCTGAAAATTTAATAGTATCTCTTATAGCCTCCCATTCTTTATTTATATCAATTTCTTCTTCGTTTGCCACATTGTCATCGGAAGATTCCAGTACTTCAAATATATTCGCAATTTTGATTTGGTATTCTTGCCGCATTTCATCATTTTTCAAGTTTTTTAATTCAAATTTTACAGAATCATCTTTAGCGTTTGTTCCTCTCATAAGCGATAGCCGTTGTCTGATTTTCACTCTGACCGGATGATGATCCGAATTGCAGTCTGTCCCTCTAACTGATTTAACATCAATGATGCTACTGTGCCAGCGTTTATCCACTAATACATGATCTATCTGGTTCCAAGTTTCTCCATCTGGGGACGTCCAAGTGTATTTATGTATATCCTTATGCTGAAATGTTGTGCTCTTAAGAATGAGATTCTTTGATGTGGCAAATGTGACTAATCTAACCCCGTTGTCGTTACTATCTTCATGAAGACTGAATTTGCCTATTGTTGGTTTGAATATATCTTCCCGTCCCACTTTTGCATTAAAATCTCCTAAGACAATTTTCATATGATATCGTGAAAGGCTATCAAATAAGCATTCTAATTCTTCATAGAACTCATCCTTGATCTTGTCATCTTTATCTTCTGTGGGGGCATGTACATTTACAATTATAAAATCATGTTGTTTGCCCTTTAGAATTATGTATGATACCCTATCACTAACAAACTTAATATCTCGGATAGCGGATAGGATCCTCCTTCTGACTAAAAAACCCGTTCCAAATGCAGGTCTTTCTGCACCCCCGTAGTATAATGTAAAGCTTCCTGATTCTTGACAATCTTCTCCTGGCCACCTAAAGGGCGATTTATCTAGTTCCCGCGTTAATATCTCTAGTGCCCCGCTATTGTATAAAGTCCTAACATTCCATGTTCCTAGGAACATGTCCCTGTGTTTGAGCCTTTGGCATGGGTTCCCTGAAGTAGTCCCCGCCCGGAGAACCGAATGGGGGACTATTTGACCTCCGGAAATTTTTACCCCAGTTGAACCCATGTCCGCATTTCTTGACGGTTGTATTTTTACGGTGAAAGATCGTCACTCTTTCGACCAAGGTACTTTTTTCGTCTGGCTTATCACCTTCGACCAGTCCGGCATGGGTAACCCTGTCGGCAGCAATGCTACCGCCGGCATAGCTCTCAGGATCATTTAAGCACGCAAGCCACTCCACCACGACAAGGTAAAGATACCATGGAGGGATTTATTGTGGAAATAATGTGATAAATTCCCGATGTTGCGCATATGCAACAAGGGGCATTATAGGGTTAATTTAATTTTAAAATAATTTGTTATTATCATTATTATTACAATGAAGGAAACAATAATAGAAATAATCTCGAAATCCGCCATTATGGAAAAGTTTTGGCGAACCCCATTGAAATTCGGGGTTCGCGAACCATAGGTTGAGAAACGATGGTATAGAGTGATTGAGTGGCCCGAGGTCAGCATTCTATCTGATGGTGACTCATAGGAAACCTAGGTAATATTAGAATGGGAACGTTCATTAAATGTTGCAGAGAGGCATTTTTATTCAGGCTTGTGGTTCTTTTACGAGCCTGAAAAATTTCAGACTCGGAATCCTGATTCAAGTCCCTCCCGGAGGACTCATTTCTTGGATTTTTCCATTTTAAAAAAAAACAATCGACCATGACCGGGTTTGAACCCGCGACCCTCGAGACCACAAGGAAGGAACATGTCCATTAGACTACCGCGGACGATTTTTATTGTCTTAAGATATTTTTTTGTTGAAATGCTAAATTTTTATTATATGAAGATTTTATAAAGAAAATGGATAAATACCTAACGTTTCCTCGAGTATTTATATCCTGACCTTCTCACCACCAATGACCAATCAGTTTAGCGACCCCGAAAACTTTGGATTTGCCAGTAACATCGGTAGGGCCTAACATTTTATTTTTCACCCCATTTCATCTCAGATGGCAATACGGGCTGAACTTGGCATTCTTGACCTCACATTTTGGTTTGACTCTAATATAAATAATGTTCTATCATTTTTACATTCGTTCCCTGGGAGTGTTTTAGGTTAACATGTGCTTAAATGTAAAGAATGTTGCCAATCAGCTTAGCTATCCCAAAAACTAATGATTAGAATCTTCATGTGTCTTGTAAGCCCTTGTTTCCCTCAACGAGATTTGGGCGCTCTCCCACTACAGGGAAGAAATTAAACCATACTAATTTAGTTACTTGTTCTCGTATAGATGTCATTGGAGTGGCCCGTGGTCAGCGTTCCGCCTCATATTGACATCCAGGAAACTAAGGTAAGACTAGGACGGGAAAATTCGGTAAATTGTGCTTAGAGACCATTTTTATTCAGGCTTAAGGATCTTTTACGAGCCTAAAAATCTTCAGACTCGGGACCCAGTAAATTTTGACATTTTTTCACCCTTTTTCACTCCCAGGAGGTGCAATGGGTTAAACTGCGTTAAATGCTATCCAGACTGCACCATTCAGCTTAGCGACTCCGGAAACTATTGTTTAGATTCTAATCTCGACCAATTCGAATAATTTATGTTGTACCCCTTCACATCCATATGCTTATGGGGGCTAATATTGGACTCAAATGGCATTTAAAGTCAAATAAGATGGACAACACAGAATGCGGCTGGTTTTCCAGTTACTGTCCAGTTTCTGGTGAAGCTGGGGATGAAGACTGAATCCATTAACCCTAGAATTTTGATATGTGTATGCCGAAGCACATACAAATTTGGTATAACGCTGTATTATTCAATCATTGGCCACATAGATAAAGACTGGCAGTTATATTTGGCTCCGCTATATTTTCTCTGCAGTCCATCTCTGTAGTCTCGAAGCAGCGTGCTGCCTTATCACGCAGCTGGCCCTGGTCCAATCCACGGTCGGGACAAAATTCCTGGTTGATTTTTTCGGAGTTTTTCCTTACCTGTAAGACAAAGGTCAGGAGACTTTCAGGCCCAAACGGTCCCCGAATATCATTATCTTCATTAACATATTCATTAAGTATAGGATTAAGGCCTCTCCTGGTGCATAATTACCATCATCACCACCTATCATATATCGTTGGGGCAGCGTAACTCCTCCTTCCAGGAGTCCCAACCTTAGAAGTGGGTTACAATAACAGCATGCCAGGAGAGAATACCAGAATGTTCAAATGACGTGGTGGCATTGAATAAAACATTTTCTCTGCTGTACCTATTTATGTATATATTAAAGTGTCGAGGGCCAATATGTTTAAATTGTTTCCTAATGTTGATTGTGAGCTCAATATATAACATGTCAGGTATAAAATTGTGGAGGTTAAGCTATTTTTACACGCTTTATATTAGCTTAACCTGTATCTATCTATCTATCTATCTATCTATCTATCTATCTATCTAGGTAGCGGAATTATCTTCTTCACTTTCGGGTTTAGGCAAGAGTTGCCTGTTCCGTCTTCACTAATAGATCTAAGACCATCTCTTCCGAGGACGTCCGACATCTCTTCTTCCTCTTGGAAAATAATGGAAGATTTTATTTGATAATCCACTTTCTTTCATTCCTTCTATATGTTCTTTCCATTGTATCTTGTTGTTAAATATATTTTATTTTATGGAGTATATCTGCAGTTCTTCACGGATATCCTCGTTTCTTATCTGGTCCATTCTATTGCAGCCTTTTACTCTTCTTAAAAATTTCATCTCGGCTGCGGAATTATTCAACGCGATTTTCGCCCACTTAAAATCATTGGTTAGACTTGAAACTTTGTATACTTGTAAAGGACCCGTGACAATACAATAATGTCATTTTTTCTATAATCCTGGCCAGAATCATCAGAAAATCAAATAGTGTCTTTGTATCTATGTAACGGAATCTTTGAACACGATTTTCACCCACTTAGAAACATTGGATCGACTTAAAACTTTGTATACTTGTAAAGGACCCGTGACAATACAATAATTTCATATTTTGTTTCTAAAATCCTGGCCAGAATCATCAGAAAATAATAAAAAATGAAAACTGGTATAATAGGTTGCGGACTTGTCGACTTTTTAGTCAATCGTTGTAAGAGCTCAGTTGGTAGAGCGGTGAACTCTAGTGGTATATAATTTCAGTAATCCATAGGTCGCTGGTTCAAATCCGGCTGGGAGGATTTTTTTTAGAAGACTATTACTTTTAGCTCATAGTACAGTAGTATCGAATTTAAAGGTATTTACATTTTTATCTTATTCTGTAAAATATTAAAACTAAAAAAAAATAAATAATAGTTTTAAAAAACTAAAACAACACGCTTTATTAGAAAACCGAACTAAAAAATGAAAAATAATTTTAATTTCCAACACGCTTGGGATAAAATTAAAGTTGTCAACAAAAATATCATCTCCAACACATATAGACTAAATCTAGAGTTATCAACAAATAGAAAATAATTTTACCATCAAAAGGGTGGTACCTTTTTATGATTTTTACATTTTCTTCTTAGAGACTTTACTTTTACCAATATCTGTTTATTATCAAATATACGGTATTGATTGATATAGAGCATCCCACGCTTTCTATGGTAAAATTTTCTTTTTGTAGATAACTCTAGTTTTATTCTAGATGTGTTGGAGATGATTTTTTGTTGACCACTTTAATTTTATCCCAAGCGTGTTGGAAATTAAAATTATTTTTCATTTTTTAGTTCTGTTTTCTGATAAAGCGTGTTGTTTTAGTTTTTTTGAAACTATTATTTATTATGTTGACTTTGAGGTGGATGGTGGTCCACCCATTAGACAACGAGAATAGAAAATTTATTTTTATTTAATTTATATGTAATGCTTTTTAATTAATTAATGGATTTGTAGGTGAATATAATGAAATAGTGTAGGCTTTGCCGTGGCCTCGGTTTTGGTGTTGACGGGCTGTGAGCCTGTATTAGGCGATCCTTTATTCTCTGAGGAATGATTAGGACTTAGACAATTTTGCTATTATTAGGGACTTCAAAAATGTCCGAGGGTCTTAAGAGCGCGGAGTGCGTTTTGTCGAGGCCTCGGACTTTTTTTTTTTCGCGGGTGGCAAAGCACTGGCTTTGGAGCTTTATATTTCCGATGGAGTAATAGGAACTTATAACATTTACAAATGACCTGATAGAGGTCATATTCGATTATTTATATTTCTGTTTCCTCTCATTCCTTTCTAGGGATCTGTTACCCCCTGCAGTATATTTTCGAGATTGTTTGTTATATGTGTACTGGGTTTGGTTGAAATTACTTCAGACATTGCAGAGTTATGCTGAAACATAAATAGGTACTTCTGGATTATTTTTTGCATAAAAACTTACATTTATTTATGTATCATTGCCGGTGTCCCGAGATCAAGTCTCCGAATCTCCATGTGGGTTTCGTGGTGGACGAAACAGAGCTTGGACAGGTTTTTCTCGGGATTTCTCCCGTTTCCCCTGCCACAATTTTCATTACACCATTTCTCCATATTCATCCATTTCGTTTCATTTCAGTCACCTGCCCCTGCGACGGTGTATCAGGGATGGTCGACCGGCACTCTTGTAGTTCGCAGACTTCTATAAATATAGGGGCTTCATCTCATCTCATTCCTCGACCCGACCCTAAGTTGGACACGAGTTGAGGATATTTATTTATTTAATGAAGGCATAGAACTCTAGATGCTGCCTCAAGATATAATCATGTGGTCATCGCAATCATCATCATTCATATTCATGTTAGATTAAGCTTAGGATTAGGGACACTCCTGGCGCACCATTATCATCATTACCCGTCATATCATCGGGGCAATGTAACCCCGCTTTCCAGGCGCCCCAACTTCAGAAGTGGGTTACAAGTACGCCATGCCAGGAGAGAACACTAGGAATTTCGAAAGACAACCTGGGGCATTTACAAAAAAAAATATTTATGATAAATAATAAAAACATTGACTGGAAAATGAATAGATTTGACTAAATGAAGGATGAATTTTAAGTAGTTAATATTTCTTGATATCGGCCGCGGTGGACTAGTGGTTATGCTCCTTGTCTCTGGTTCCGAGGGTCGCGGGTTGAAACCCGGCCGTGATCGATGGATTTTTTAGGACGGAAAAATCCAAGGAGTAAGTCCTCCGGGAGGGACTTTAAGCCGTGGATCCCGAGTCTGAAGATTTTCAGGCTTGTAAAAAATCCTTAAGCCTGAATGAAAAGGCCTCTAAGCAAAATTTACCGAAATTTCCCGCCCTTGGTTTCCTAGATGTCAATATGAGGCGGGACGCTGACCACGGACCACTCAAAATGACATCTATACGAAAACAAGTGTAACTAAATTAGTCATCATCATCACTCCAGGGATTAGGCAATTGTCCGTTCCGACTTCATAATGCATCAGCCCAACGTCTTCTAGGCTTCCAACATCACGTCTTCCTCTTGCTTGATAATTTCTTGCTAACAAAGGATATCTCTCCTTACTCATTCCATCCATATGATCAATCCATTTCTGTCTGTAATTCGTGACCTTATTCAATAAAGGCTGTACTTTCAATTCTTCTCTTATATCCTCATTTCTTATTCTATTAAGTATTGTACATTCTTTCACTTGTCTTAGGAACCTCATCTCCGCCGTCTGTATTCTATCCTTCTGTTTTTTTCACTGGAGCCCAAGTTTCACATCCATACAATATTGTGGGAACCGCCATAACATTATACATTTTTATCTTGGTTTCTTTTCTAATTTAATTTTTGAATGTTCTCTATATTGTTCCATACACCGTCTGAAATTTATTTATTTTGGAGTCAATATATCTCTCCACATTGTAGCCAGCATTACAGCCCAAATATTTGAAACTAGACATCTGTTCTATACTTTGATTTTCTAAAATAATTTTGGATCTCACTGGATCTCTTCCTCTAAAAGCCATGGTCTTCGTTTTCCGTACAGAAATCTTATCATATAATTTACACATTAACTAAATTAGTATGGTTCAAATTCTTCCCTGTAGGGGGAGAGCGCCTAAATCTCTGTAAAGGGAAAACATAGGCTTACAATACAATACAATGATATTTCTTGAGAAGACGGGTGTGGATAAAAAAGCTTAAAACGTTAGTAGTTACTTCTAGTAGGATAATTAGAGGAAAATAAACTGTAGAATGGGATGGGAATGTAAAAGTAACTGTGATTTGAGGGAGATGAGTTATACAGGAAATGATTGAAAAATATTAGCTCAGGATTGGAATGTATGGAGAGCTTCTAGCGGAGATGTTTTCCTTCGAGTTTTCTTGAAGCCTTTGAGTGTGATGCAGGGCATATGTTGAAATGAATTAGTATGAGTGATCTCAGAGGATTAGGTCCGATGCCATTCTCGACCTCAACTCTGGTAACATCATCATCCAAGCAAGTATTAGGCCGTGTGGCCTGTTACGGTCTCAAAGAGGAATTTTCCAGCGCTTTTTTGGACGTCCCAGCGATCTTTTGCCTTGGGGGCAGTAACGAAGCATGGCTTTTGGAATTCTATGAGATGGCATTGTTGAAGATGGGCTTTCCCGTTGTTCTGGTAGTTTTGTATATGGTGAAGAATAGGTTCTACATCCAACTCTTCCATAATTTCCTCATTTCTTTTACCGTCTCACTTTGTGTAGCCTGCTGTATGGCGCATAAATCGCATCTCATTTGCTGTTATTCGGCTTTCATCTCTTCTTCGTATTGTCCATGCTTCACTACCATATTTTAATACTGGTCTTGCGAGAACCTTATAAAGACGTAATCTTGTGTTCTTCTGTACTAAAGATGGTTTCATTATACTGTTAATTGTCCCCGTTGTTTTTGTGAAATTTGTGATTTTCTTTGATATATCAGCTTCATCTTGAAATGTTAAATTATAACCCAAATAATTAAATTAATTTACTCGTTCTATAATTTCATCATCCAAAACAATTTTGCTAGGCCATCACTTTAGTTTTCTTTGTATTGATTTCCATATTGTACCTTTTTGCAATTATATTAAAATTGTGTATAGAATACTGTAAAACTGTTTCTGTTGGAGCTATTAATACCAAATCATCTGCAAAAAGCAAAGAGTCTATTTTATGGTTTCTATTAATTTGGACAGAACCGTGTCTCATCTGACACCAATCTTGGATTATTCTATCCATGTATATGATAAAGAGCAAGGGCGAGAGGCCACATTCTTGTCTTACGCCCCTATTAATTTCGGTCCATTCTGTTTTTGTGTTACTGATTCGAACTGAAATCAAATTTGTTTTGTAGATATTGTATAAATTTAAAATATGCTGTTGTGGTAGATTGTTGTCAGCTAAAATTTCCAATAGTTTATTCCTATTGATTTTGTCAAAGGCTTTTTTGAAGTCCACAAAAGCTAAATGTGTTTCTACATTGGACTCCCTGTTTTTTCTATTAATAATTTCATGGAGAAATAACCATCACAGCAGGATCGACCTTTATGAAAGCCATTCTGTTCTTCGCTGAGGAGGCTGTTAAGATGTTTGTATAATTTGTTCTTAATTGTATTGGCGTAAATTTTTGTATCCAGTATTTAGTAAGCTGATGCCTCTGTAATTTTCAGTTTTTCTTGTCTCCTTTTTTAAATATTGGTATTACAATAGATTTTGTCCAAATTACAGGAATCTCTCTCCCTTCCCATAGTTTATTTAAGAATGTTCGAAATCTGTCCAAAAACAGAGGATTTGCATTTTTAAATAGTTCAATACTGATTCCGTCCTCTCTGGTAACAAATACCACAAAACTACACAGGCTGTAGTTCGCTGGTAATAATATAAAAAAAATATTTTATTAACATGTAGAATTTCTATCATAAACAGTAATATTGTCAATGTCCACTTCGTAAAACTTCTCGATATTTCAAATGGTGACTGATTCTTCAGAATCCAATGATTCGCGAGCGTGCGAACTTCAATTGTTCCTAATAACTCTTAATTTATCCTCCATTTGACGAATACAAATAATTTGTCGAGTAGACGAACTGCCCCGATACATTATTACGGGATGCACCAATACATGTCTCAACTCCCGGAGAATCATTTTAGGTACCGATTCTACCAAATTATAGCGAGAAGAGAAATTACTAAAGTAAAGTGATCCCACTACAGGCCTTAGGAGGACTTTGGGTAGTAGAAGGTTAAGGCTCCCACTTTTTCTAAACAATCGGCACTTTATGTCTGCCGGGTGGTCAGTCCTGTGTGACGGTCGCCTTTACTCCCAGAACAAGCATCTGATACTCACTTCCTTTAGAGGCTGAGTCGATCCCAGGGTCATAGTGCCGCCAGAAGGTTTGGGTCAGTTTTTAAAAATCCTGAAGAGAAATTACTAGAAACGCAGCATTGAAACAATTCTTAACTGGAAAAAGACGTAAATTGCGAAATTTATACATATTTAGCAAACAAATAAAGAGAAACATACTCGTTTGACAAGACATTGAAAGTTTCTCAACAGAGATTATGTCTGTGCTGCCATGAACCTCCGGGTTTTATCTATCTGAACTATAAAGGCGTAGCCCAATGTTGTGCCAAGCCTCTCCTTTGTTAGGAGTTAATTTAGTTACTTTATTTGCCCATAGATGTCATGAGTGGCATGCAGTCAACACATCGACTCAATAAGGCATCTAGCAGCAACTAAGGTATTACTAGGACGTTGAGGTCGGTAAATTTTGCTTAAATGCCTTTTTATTCAGGCTTAAGGATCTTTTACGAACCTGAAAATCTTCAGATTCGGGACCCACAGCTTAGAGTTCCTCCCAGAGGACTTGTTCCTTGAATTTTTCCATCCTAAAAAAAGAATCAATCTACTCCGGCCGGGTTTGTACCCGTGACCCTCGGGAGCAGAGACAAGAAGCGTAACCATTGGTCCACAGCGCACGACTTCGGGTTTGTCAGTGCCAGTAAATTAGATTAAAATCTGGATGCGAAACAGGACTCTTACTTTAAGGAAGGAAAGGAGATTACGAGTATTTGAGAATAAAATTCTTAGGAACATTTTTGGACCCAAAAGAGATGAGCAGACAGGTAATTGGAGAAGACTACATAACAATGAACTAGGCCTACATGGTCTTTATAAGAAACCAGATGTAATAATATTTAAATCTCGTAAACTGCGATGGGCAGGACATGTGGCAAGAATGGAGAATAAAAGACGTTCATGGAAGCTTCTTGTAGGAAAATCAGAGGGAAAACGCCCAGTCGGTAGACGAACAATGAGGTGGGAGAATAACATTAACTATGATTTGAGGGAAGTAGATTATACAGGGAATGATTGGAAAACATTAGCTCAGGATAGGGATTATGGAGAGCTTATGTCCGCGCGGCGATGAGTCTAAGGGGTCGATAGTGCCAGTGAGTTAGTTATGTCAATAAATAAATTAATATAGAATTAATATAAAATTTGTAGTTATTATGATAAAAGTGTTCTTGTTCAGTTTTCTGAATAAAAGTTGTGGTGCTTTAGACAATTTATTGGATAGTTTTTGGATTCGAATCCCTTAACTAAACATCTTGAGTGTGTTCTTTGGTTAGCTTAGTTGTTAAAACAGAAAACATGACGATCAAAACAACAGACATGTTTCAGCCTAATGACAACTTATTTTTTTAGATGTTAAAGCATTTATAAATAACCATAAAAACACAAAAAAGTGATCCCATTTTTGCCCTTATCAGGCCCTTGAGATAGTAGGAGGTCAAAGCTCCTAACTTTCTAGACAATTGACATAAGATGTTAGCTGGGTTGTCAGCCTTGTTGATGACTGCCTTCACCCTGAACTAATATCTGATACTTACTTAATAGAGGGCGAGTTTACTCCAGGGCCATGGTGCTGCTAGAAGGCTTCTCAGTTTAAAACCCTGGCCTACTGGGATTTGAACCCCTGATGTTCTGACTTGTAGTGAAATACCTTAATCAAATGTGCTATAGTTTACACTAAATAAGCACAAAGCAAATGTTTCAGCAAAGTGTAGAATTTAAATAAAAGGTACGACAGGCCTAGACGACCCATCTACATGTTAGTTACAGAGACAGATGATTTACTAGTGGATAGAGGGATGACATTTGGTCCGAATGTTGAGTTTTTGTCAACATAGAAAAATTTGTCTTTAGATTGGAGTTTTTCAGATAGCTCAGTTGGAAGAGCATTCATATAGAAAGCGAAAGGTCCTGGGTTCAAACCCCAGTCTGAGCGTATATGTTTCTCTTCAAATATAATTTATCCTTGATTGAGATGTATGAAATGAATAATAAAAACATAAAATATATAATTTTTATACCTCTTCAAATTCCTTATAATGTTTGAGTGGATTGAATGCCCCACATTTGTTGACATTCTATTATAAACTCCCTTATGTGGTGTGAGGAAAGGAAGTATTTTCAAGAAATTGAAATTTATATAAAACAGTTTTAATGGAAATAGTTGTGGTGTATATAAAATATGAAAAACACAAAATAGTAATGAAATAGTCAAAATGTTGGTAGCACTGCGATCTATATTTTCTTGTACCTGGGGATATGCTACAGTTAGATCTGATAGGAAATTATGGAAGGAGATAATTTATTACAGAAAATTGTAGAGCAAGCTAAAATTTACTCTATGGAGTGTAAAAAAATGGTAACATTATATAATATTTAAATATATCAGTTTAAGCTTAATTAATGATGTTGGTTAGATTGGTATTAATTTTTGTAAAAATTATTATTACTAGAATGAGTGAACTGATCACACTACAGGCCATAGGAGACCCTTGGGGTAGTAGGAGGTTAAGGCTCCTACTTTTTCTAGACAATCGGCACTTCATGTCAGCCGGGTTCTCAGTCCTGCGTGACGACCGCCTTTTCCCCAGAACAAGCCTCTGGTACTCATTTCCATTAGAGGCTGAGCCTCTGGCACTCATTTCTATTAGAGGCTAAGTCGACCCCAGGGCCATGGTGCCACCAGAAGGTTTGGGTCAGTTTGAAAGTCCTGCCCCACTGGGGCTTGAACTCTCGACTTTCCGGTTTGTAGTGCACTGCCTTAACCATTATGCTAAGGCATGTCCGACTAGAATGAGTAGAAATGTTTTTTTTTATTTTAAACTATGAAGAATATTGAAGTTTAAACAAAACACATTTATGTTATAGACAATGGCAAATCTGGGGTAAGAAGCAGTTGTCCTGAACATCAGTCGAGACGTTACTGAAGATGAGACTACCTAGGTTTTGAAACTGGATATTAGGTAAGGAATAAAGAATTTTAATTTAAATCTTAAATCTAAATAATTTGAGAAAAAAGTAATTTTTCATAATATTTTGATATCTTCATGTTTCAAATTATATATATATATATATTTATTTATTTATTTATTTGTGGATATTTAATAAACTGAAGAGATCCTACTACAGAGCTTAGGAAGTATATGGGGCTTATAGTAGGAGGTTAAGGCTCCCACTTTTTGACATGATTTACACTTGAAGTCAGCTGGGTTGTCAGCCCTGCATGATGGCTGTCTTTGCCCTTAGGACAAACCTCTGCTACTCATTTCTGTTAGAGGCTAAGTTGTCTCCAGGGCCATAGTGCTGCCAGAAGGTTTGGATCAGTTTAAAAATCCTGATCCTACTGGGACTTGAACTCTTGACCTTATGGCTTATAGCATTTTGGCTCAACCACCTATGCAATGTTGTGCCCTTGTATATTTAACAATGTGTCAATCGGCCGCAGTGGACTAATGGTTATGCTCCTTGCCTCTGATCTCGAGGGTCGCGGGTTCAAACCTGGCCGAGGTTGATGGATTTTTTTAGGATGGAAAAATCCAAGGAGCAAGTCCTCCGGGAGGGACTTTAAGCCGTGGGTCCCGAGTCTGAAGATTTTCAGGCTCGTAAAAGATCCTTAAGCCTGAATGTAAAGGCCTCTAAGCAAAATTTACCGAATTTTCCCGTCCTAGTACTACCTTGGTTTCCTAGACGTCAGTATGAGGCAGAACGCTGACCACGGACCACTGAAATGACATCTATACGAAAACAAGTGTAACTAAATTAATATGGTTCAAATTCTTCCCTGTAGGGGGGGAGAGCCTAAATCTCTATTACACTACATCAATCATTTACAGATTTTTGTAACGGATTGTATTTTTTTCTGGAGTCTATAGTCTTTTTCTTATTCATAATTTGTAGGATTTTCATCCTGTTGGAACAGGATGGAAAACTCTATGGTCATTAGAAAAAATTTCATGAAAAGAAAACCTTTAAAAAGGAGGTATGGGAAGGGTAGAATCAGAAGTCAGCACAATAGATATGGTATTTTTAGCCTCTGCTTAGAACTAATTTTGTTCAACAGTCCCAGTGAGTTAAGATTGCCAATGATAGCTGTTAAATAGGGTTAAAAGTTCTAATCAACTAATACTAAATTATAAGCGTGGGTGCTGTGAGGATCACTTTCAGGGAGGTGCATCTACACACTATTAACTGTTAGAATATAATATGTGAATTACACTTATGTCAAATAAGTTAATGTAAACCGTGTGGGTATTTAATCATTTTTCTTATTTTTTTTCTGTGTATTTTCATTCATGACAGGGCAGGGAGGTGAATTTTTATTCGAACAGTACTTCACAAAAAATTATTTTTTTTTTTTTTAACATTTCGTAATTTGTTCTGTGTATTTTCTTTCCTGATAGGGCAGGGGGGAGAATTTTTATTCAAATAGTACTTTTAAAAATTTTCCTAATTTTTTTAATATTATTTAATTTTTTCCTGTGTATTTTTTCTTGATTGGAGGGTGCAAGTGCATTACTTGCACCCTCTTGCTGGCGTCCATGCTTATGGTGTTCTCAGGGCTGAAAATAACATTGTGAATAATTTTATGTACTATTTCCAGAGTTACATAAAATGTTGGTAGATACTTAGAGAATGTCTTTATTAGCAAATGCATCTAGCTAAATTTCATAAAATTTATTATGGGAAATAAACCTGATGCTTTCAAGTTAATAAATAAAGTGGAGTTGTGATTATTTTACCTCATACAGTGTTCTTCAAAGTGCAGGATCAGTTTCAGCAATCTTTGTGACAAGTTATGAAGATAGGAACATTATCTGAAACTTGTCCTGTGCTTTGAAGAACATAGTGTAGGAGGTGAAATAATCATGATTCACTTAATGTCTAGCTGAAGTTACATTTTTAGTTGCTGATTGGTGTATTTGTTTCTTTCAGATTGAGTGGAGTGAGCAGATCTGAACATCGTGGGAATTTTAAGTGAATGTAGTTTTGAACTTTGTAACTACTTTTATTATGGTGAAATATATCTATATTATAAAGAATGTTTCTTATTCTTTGTATGCATCACTTTGATTATCAAAATCCTTTCAATGCTAGAGTGCTACTTTTGTTTTCAGGTGTGGGACTTAGGGTGTTTTTTTAAAGCAATTTTTTCAGCCAAAATTAGTCCTATTTAACCACTTTTCCAGTATTAATACTACTTTTTATTTAGAATTTCATTACAGTTTTCAAATGAAAGCTTAAAATTTAATTTTTAAGTTTGAATTTGGAATATATATTTGAATAAAATTATAGAAAAATTTAATTTATGTTTAAAAAAAAAACATTAAAGAAAAAATGGGAGTTAGTAATACAAACATGGTAAAAAAAAAAGTAAATTTGGAGGAAAATGCTTTAAAAAAATCGCCCTAAGTCCAACATAACAAAAACTCACTCCAGAAGGAAGCTGAGAGGGATATGTTAAGGTTACATTCCAAAACAAAGTCAATAAAATTTGTTGACCTTTATTGAAAACACTACAGCAAGTATACACTGTATATGTAAATTAAAGTACAACTGAAATAACATACAAACCAATGTTGAAGTTAACAGTACAACAAATCTCCACTATGTCACAAAAATCTATTTTAACCTCAAGCACATTTTTTTCTGAACAAAATTCAGAAAAAAATGTGCTTAAGGTTAAAATAGATTTCTGTGCAACATAGCAAAGATTTATTGTATTGCCAACCTCAAATTCACAACATATGATTAAAATGTCACATCAGAATTTAATACCTGAAACTACAATCAAGTCTGATGATACAATTAAGAATACTTTCTACCCATACACCTCCTTGTGGAGCAAGGCACTCTGTTGCAGGAGTTCCTTCGTCAGGCTAATTTACTTATTCCCCTACAGATGCCAAACAATTACATCATTCTCTAAAAGAGAACATCTAATATGCAAATGAGATAGATGGATGGGAAAAGCTAATTATATTTTTCTCATAGGCTGTAAGTTAGGCCTTCACTTCTTTTAAAAGTCCAAAAAATCTTCAAACTCAGGGCCCCTAGCTTATAGTCCCCCTAGATTTTTTATCCTAAAAATTCGTTGACCCCAGCCATGATTGGACTCTGGTCCTTGGGACAAGAGGCAGTGAATTTAACCCCTTTACCACCAAGGCCAATAAAAATTCCTATGGTCTGACTAGTAATCAAACCCAGGATCTCAAACAGCAGACAAAATCTCTGATCACAAGACCATGAGACCTATTTGGAAAATACTAGTTTTTGCACGACACACATAATAGCATGAACAGTTAAGACAATACACTACAAGCCTGTTTTAGGCTTGAGTACCAATTGGTGGTCAGGATTTTCAAACTGCCCTAAACCTTTCACAACACCCATGGCCCTGGAGTAAATTCAGCCTCCAACTAAAATGAGTACCAAACATGTTCTGGGGTGAAAATAGCCATCATACAGGGCTGATAACCCTCTTGATTTCATGTCAATTATCTAGAAAGGTCTGCCGCAGTGGACTAGTGGTTATGTTCCTTGCCTCTGGTCCCGAGGTTCACAGGTTCAAACCTGGCCAGGGTCGATGGATTTTTAGGGTGGAAAAATCCAAGGAGCAAGTCCTCCAGGAGGGACTTTAAGCCATGGGTCCCGAGTCTGAAGATTTTCAGGCTCATAAAAAGATCCTTAAGCCTGAATGAAAATGCCTCTAAGCAAAATTTACCGAATTTTCCCATCCTAGTACTACCTTGGCTTCCTAGATGTCAGTATGAGGCAGAACACTGACCACGGAGCACTCAAATAACATCTATACAAAAACAAGTGTAACTAAATTAATATGGTTCAAATTCTCCCCTGTAGGGGGAGAGCACCTAAATCTCTGTTAAGAGAAACATGTGCTTACAAGATACAAGAAGATCTAGAAAGGTGGGAGCCCTAACCTCTAACTACCATATGTGTGTATTAAGGCCTACAGTGGGAACATTTTACTTTCCTGGTTTTTACATATCACACTCAAATAATACACAATGCATATTTATACTAGGTACACTTTCATAAGAGATTTCAGTCTATGTATTCTTACTACATACACCTTCAAACTCCATGAAGCTGCGCTGTTGTACTCGTGTTACTTGATAGCAAGGGAGGGAGAGATCTTACAAATGGTGGGGTCACCAGCAATTAATGTTGGCCACTTTTATGTTCTTGAAACCTCTTGCAAAAGTGTACCTAGTATAACAGAAACTTGAATGTTTGCTGTTCTATAACTAGAATTAACTCTAAAATTGGCAATGTATCCTGTGAGAAACAATGGTTTAATTTTATATCCTTAATAAAATACAGAAAAAATCTTAAATTTGTGTAGAATTACAGAAATAACTTAGAGTTAC
Source organism: Diploptera punctata (assembly GCA_030220185.1). Taxonomy (NCBI): domain Eukaryota; kingdom Metazoa; phylum Arthropoda; class Insecta; order Blattodea; family Blaberidae; genus Diploptera; species Diploptera punctata. Next base: position 137,989 of record JASPKZ010009814.1, on the reverse strand, counting down.
ACGGTGCTTGAGGTGGGATGGAATGTGTTCAGATGGGATCCTGATTTTTAAAATGGTTTTAAAGTATCCCATTACTTCTTAGTATTAGAAATACCATTCCAAAATGTTTTATCAATTTCAGAAAAAAATTATTTTGAAAATATAGCCTAATCAGATCATCTATTATTGTAATAACTTTATCAATAATAACCAAGTTTAAGGCAACAATGTTAACTAGCCCATAATGGTTGAATATAGGGGAATATTTTATTATTTACCAGTACAAGTAATACTAATGACCAGATTTTTAACTAGGAATTCCTCGTAAATACAATAAAAAACTGCATGGCACAACAGAATTAGAAGGCCCTTGGCATACTAGCCGACTGCTGGCCTCACATCCACATTGTCAATCACAGAGGTGAATGATCATTTTTCCAGTTATGTTTGTAACATAATTGGAGAAACCCATCTTACTTTTTTTTATACCACCTCAAGCATTGGTTAGACATGATTAAGTTTTAAACAAGTGGCATGAGAAATTAGTGTTTTGCCAATTTAAGAGTTAAACTCAATTACTTGACATTCTCACTATCAATCTTGTGATATTACTGTATATGGGTAGGTCCTTCTCTAAACTACATCTTTTCCATTTCAATCCGAGCACTATTTCTTAAAGCAATATGGCCATTAATTAAGTAGGTGAAAAAAATTAATTTTCTTCAATTTTCCCGTCTATTAATTAGATTTCATAGTTTCATCATAAATAAAATAGAGGTAAATTAAAATCAGGAATTAATAACATTTATTAAATTAATATTAAGAAGCTAAAAATATTACTATGATTGAAATGGTAATCAATGGTAGAGAAAAAATTTCTGCTTGAACCAGGAATCAAACTCCTGATCTTCAGCTAACAGGCTCAAGCTCTGACCACTGAGCTAATAAAAAAATTCTCTTTATCAGTGATTATAATATCAGGAACCTATCACTCAAATCCTCATCCTCCATGGCATAAAAGCCTAGAAGGCCCTTGGCCTACCAACCAGCTCTGGCCTGATCACTGTTGGATAAATCTTTCCATTATAGAAGTGACAAGTGGTCAGGAATATTAGTCCCAAAGCCATTATAGCTGGTTTTGCCAAACTGGAGCTGCTACCCAAACTCCTCATGTCACCGAGTGGACATCAGTCCCATACTGGCTAAAATCCCATCAAAAAATATTTTTCCCATGGGGAATAACTAGCACAAGTCTCTTAGAACTTTGCCAAGGCAAATGCCTTAAAGAGCTCATCTGCACTGCAGGACCTTTCAAATCCTTAATACAGCTCAATTTTTGAGTTGCTCCATTTTATAATAAATGTATATTATATTAGAAATTTTATTAAAAAATTGGAGTAGTATATCTATATAAGACAATACTGAGAATTTTTGTTAAATATAGACATGTGATAAATAAACATTACTCCATTTTCTTGAAGAGAAGTTTGGCTGAACCACAATTTAATACAAGATATTCAGTTTTACTTATTGTACTAATCACTTATCCTATCAAGGCATCTCAATTCAGATCATTTTTTTTCTGTTATATATCCTTCGCAGTAAACTATCATTCACAACTGCATAGCTTATTCAGAAGACTATGATGGGATTATTGAAACTACTATATCTAAAGTATTATCCGACAATTATTTAGAAATATAAACTGAATATTTAAAAATGGGCAGATGAAAGACAGATACATCCAATACGTCTTCCTCCAAGGAGTGATTTTGGAAATAAACAGGATGAAAATCTTACAAATTAAGTTTATGAAGAAGAACATTTAAAGTAATAAGTTATCAGCTTTCACTTTATCAACAGCTTTATACCAATATTGCTACTGAAAGAGTATCTACAGATAAATTTATTAACTAATTTTCTAACTGGTTCATATAAAAATTCTCTTTAAAAATTATTTACCGATCAACCTGAGTATAAATTTACATTGAACTGGAGATCTTTGGTTCAAATCCTGGTTCAGGTAAAAAATTCTCTTAAAAAATTATTTATCGAACAACCTGAGTGTATAAATTAACATACTATAAACATTATCCCTTTATCAAAAGTTTGTATCTGACCTAATAAAAAAAAGTTTGTAGAACTGGAATACAAAATAAGACTGGCATGAACGACTAAATCATTGCAGCAACTTATTTTTGTTCGTCTAAAATATCTGGGTTCAATATAAGATGTTGTCCATTATATAACACTAATTAAATGAATCAGATTTTACTTAGGTCACTATGTTGATTGCATGCCATTCATAACATCTTTAGGGAAATAATCATAACTTAAAATAACTTGGTCTAGTAACTCCTAATAAAGGAGAGGCCAAGACCCAACTTTGAGATGTTACACCATTGTAGATATATATACACCGAGTACTCTTAATATTGACGATTTTATTATTAATTTAACACTTCTCATTGAAGGATAAATTATATTTGAACTCAGTTGGTAGAGCACTTGGCCCGGAAAGCCAAGGGTCCAGGGTTCGAGTCCCGGTCTAGGCGAAACATTTTTCTCTTCAAATATAACTCTTAATATTGCTTATTTAAAATAAGTCACTGCATGTTACATTTTACTTTTTATGTTGGCAAAAGTTAAATGTAGTATAGGGTTTGAGAACTGTAATAGTTAATTTCCTACATTCATTTTAATTAATCAAATTTCACATAGTATGAAATAAAGTAAGACATTAAAATAAATACCTTTGTAGGTGCCGTCAACCTCAACTAGGTTAAAATTTTTATTTTTAAAACTTTAGACCTTTCAGAAACCAGTTTCCATCTTCAGAAGAAGGATGTGTGTTATTAACTAAACTAACCAAGGACTAACTGCTTCTTGACCAAATACTGTTTGGTTTATATGGAGAATGCAATTAAACCTCTTAAGACCAGCTAGAAAAGTATATGGCAAGCATCTGAACAATATGGTGTACCACACACTACCCTTTTCACAAAATAAAAAAAAATGGTAAGTCAAACAGCTCTGACTGAAAATTAAATTGAGGGGCTACTTTGTTGTGCTAAATAGGGATTAATTTTGAGATAAATAAACATATTCAAAATGTAGCTCAAAATTATCTAAACTGTAAATGAGGATTAGAAAAAAAGTTTCCAAAATAATTGAAAGTCATTTCGAAAAGGAACCATCTACAGCTGATCAAATTTTACAGGAGAAGGAAAAAAATTAATTTGAATTGTTCAAGATAAAGCATTGAATCTGAAATTGCTTCTGAATAGTGGTAAAGGAATAGTATAGTTGATCCATTCTCACGTGGAAACGAAGTAGGTATGTAAACATAGAATAATGAAAAAAGTGAATGTCACAGAAGGTACATGATGCCTTTTTGAAATGACTCATTCAATTGTACTAGCAGTGCTGGTGCTTTAATGTTTTGGTCAAGAAACAGGAACTAACAAACTAGCTGAAAACATGAAACTCAAAACTAGCATTACAATAAAAATAATTTTTATGAACTCAGAATAATCTATAGATGGTATTCCTGCAACCAATGTAGTCGATTATGATGAAACAAATTTCAGTGATGACCCTGGTGAAACATGGCACCAAACATCCTGAAAGAATAATTGACTGATCTAAATCTAGTGAAAATGTTAAGATATGTGCAGCCACAGATGGTAGTTCCCCCCCCATGTGTAGTTTAAAAGGCAGGAGGGAGGTATAGAGGTATCTGGATATAATAGGAATTCAAATGGTTGGTTTACTTAATGTTTGAAGATTTATTCATCAAATTATACTCTTAAAAAGGTAGAGAGATGCCTCTAGAGGCCTTAGGTGGTCCTTGACGTATTAAAAGGTTAAGGTTCCCACTTTTCTAGACAGTCGGCACTTATGCAAGCTGGGGGTCTCAGTTCACATGACAGCTGCCTTTAACCTCGGAATAAGCACCTAGTACTCATTTCCATTATAGGCTGAGTCGACCCCAGGGTCATGGTGTTAACAGATTAAAAATCTGGATCCTACCGGGATGCAAATCTGAATTGTACTCTCATTTCAGAAAAATTGTCTCCAAAGTAATGATTGGCGACAATCTCTCAAAGCCGTATCTCTTTGGATAGAATTACTTCTTGCTAAGAAAATATATTTTTACTGGTATCTGCAAATTCAGGCAACTTGTGCCAGCATCTTGATATATCATTTTGCCCCTTAAAAACTCTTGAAGAAGTCAACTTGATACATGGAAACAACAGAGGGGTTATACCAATTTTCAAAGCTGCTTTAATTTTCAAAACAATTAGGATCAAAATAGCCATTAATGTAATTTCAGGATTCAGAAATTGTGGGATTGTTCTGTGCCCTGAAAAGGTTCTGAATCAACTTTCAAATCAAGAAGTCACCAAAAAACAGTGAAAACCTGCCCTGATATTCAATTATTCTTTATTTTAAAATTTCTTAACCATTTCAACAGTTGGCCATAATGAAATATCAGACAACTTCAGTTTCCACACTAAAATTGGACAAAATATCAGTCGGGTTGTCAGCTTTGTGTGATTATCTTTACCTCCAGAACATACAACTAGTATGTATTTCTGTTAGAGGCTGAGTGGATTCCAAGGCCATAGTGCCACCATAAGATCTAGGCCAGTTTAAACATACTGGGCACATTGTAAATAGAACCTACAATTTTCAGGCTTTGCTTTTATTCAACTACACTACGTCGTGCATCTGTAAAAACAGTAAAATTTGCTCTCGGAATATCTCCGACTGTGGAAACATCTCAGGAACATCCGAGATGCTGACTATTTTGAAATTTCAAAAATTATTTTTCGAAAAACTGCAACCTTGAATAAATGGTATAGCCAACAGATTGGCCTAGGTCCACAAAAAAATTAAGTTGGATTTGACTTTCCAGAACCTACTCCAAGTATTAAAAATTAGCCTATACTGGTCTGTCCCATCGCAACTGCATTCGCAGAAAGGACATTTTATGGCTCGACAGGCTAAGAAGACCTATCCGGCTGCTGGCCTCACATCCACATGTGTTAATCAGATGTAGATGATCATACTGCCAGTATAGGGTGACATGTGGTCAGCACATCAGGTCCTCCAACCTTTATAGCTGGTTTTCTCATCCTGGATCCGCTACTTATTGTAGCTACCCAAATGCCTCACAATGCTGGTTGGGCATCGGTCCCATACTGACCAAAATTACATGAGAAAATTTCTTCCCCATGGAGATTTGAAACAACTAGTCCCGTTAGCCCTGCACAAGGCATCTTGCCTTAACTCGGCAACGACGCAAAATGCAAATACTTCGTAAATACTTTATGAAGAAGGAGCATATGTCCAAATTAGTAATACATTTTTGAGGAACTTTAAAATGTTGCATAATCCAACACACAATGCCACAGCAGGTAATAGTAACATATCTAAAAATCGCAACACTAAGTAATACATGTCACAAGTAACGTACAAATACTGTACCATAAAAATAGTTTGATTCTTCTGAAAAGTTACGAAAATGGACATATGCCCTTTTCATCTCGGGTACATGATTATTGATCAGTTTCACCTAATGTTTGTCCTTCTAAATTTAAGAAGATTTAAATATGTGACAATTCACTCTGATCAACACAAACATTAAAATGGCATAAACTATTAATGAGACACTGAACATAATTCACTTTATAGGCAAAAATATTAATACCTTAATCCATTATTTAATACTACATTTATATTAGGTACAAACTCTTCTTTAAATGTTATTTTCATCAGATTCACCTCAATTTAGTTGATTAAAAAGGTAATTTCACGAGAAAAAAAATTCCTCCATGGAGACTTGAACCAGCTCAAGTCCCGTAGTTTTTCGTCAAACCACTTGCCTTAACCCCTCGGCTACGACGAATAAATCCTTACGTGTATTAAAGATGGCATGATGAAGGCAGCGGCAGGGGCAGCGGCGCTAAATATTTATTCACGTTTGTTTTACTGCTACGTGGTTCATCTAACGACAACTCTCTAAACTTTTATAAGACTTCACAGATGTGGTCCCACCTAGCGTCAACTCTATAAACCTACTGCTTTTATAGAATAGAATATGGAATTTATTGCCTTTTTTTTCAGAATAAAGAAAATACATATGCATTTACATTGCGCACGGGCCTGCTTGGCCGTACGTGCATTATTTTTCCATGAAAAAAAAAATAAAACTAATAATATAAACAAATACCTACAAATACACCTGTATCAATATATGTTAGCGGAAAAGAGGATTTCATCATATACACAATAACAAACCCCTTCAAAATATGCCACCCGCACACCGACCACGTGCTACTACAGCACTACTCCGAGTCGCTCCGCGTAATATCAAAACCAAACTCATGATCCTTCTATCAATTAAAACAAAGAAAAAACCATCGCACCTAAATCCAACAACAAAAAAAATAACCCTACCATAAAAATAAACCCCAAAATCCCATGAAAATAACCAAAAAATCACGAAATCAAAATCAATAAACCCATCATAGAAAATCAATACATACCAACAAAATTACCCATCCTATGTACCAAAGCACTGCTGCACTAGTACTGAACTCCATCTCCTCGGACCTAATTGCCAAAAAATTAATCAAATTAATGCTAAGCAATACAGAAAAAATCTAAATTGAATTCTCTGACCGCGCGCCAAGGGCAGCTTAACATCATAACTACCCACAGAACCTTGGAAAAAAAAATACCATCTCGGATAGTAAAAATAAATCAAATTCATTAAAATTTTCGAAGATGTAATTTAACGAGTAACATAAGACCGAAGGTGATCAAATCACAAGTCAAAAATGAAACTATAATTAATTTCGTGGTCAAGTTATCTCAAATATTTTCCCCAATTTTATAATAAATTTTAAAAATTCTATGAACTAATTGTATTGGCCAGTCAATATTAATACATTTATTTCATGTTAATTATTAAGATTGTTTGGAGAAAAACCTGAATGATAATTTTCAATGAATAAAAAAATATATAGAATATGGGTTGTAAGGGGTAGTGACGTGTGTATAACCTCTCCTACCCAATTCTCATCCTCACCTTCTCGTGGTACAACCTGTTTTCACAAACGAGGCTCTGAGGACCGAGTCACGGCGGTATAACCGTTCCATCAGGTACTGAGTAAATGCGGTATCCTAATGTCTGTCCAGAGACTAAAAGGTAGCAGCCCTACCACTGGACTACTTAGCGTCGGGCCAGTAACCTGTCCTAAGGAACTTCAAAACTACTTTCAAGTCTCAACACGAAAAAATCCAGAAGGAATTGAAATATGACGACCCACAGCAAAGAAATATGGTTAAAAGAAAACGGCACAATGATATTGTAAGATATGCAACCTGGAATGTCCGAAGCATCCATGAAAAAGAAGAGGAACTAGACAGTATATTTAAAAATAGAAACATTGATATTGCAGTAACTACAGAAACTAAGAAGAAACTTAAAGGAACGAAAGAAACACAAAATTATGTACAAATATATAGCGGTGTCGACAGGAAAACCCATGGACAAGCTGGAGTAATGATTTGGATTAATAAAACCATAAGAAATAAAATTCAACACTACACTTACTGGAATGAAAGAATATTAGAGCTTCGACTGAAAATAAATAGAGGTAATTTGACAGTTCTTGGTGTATATGCACCAGAGGAAGGCCGTGAAGAAGACAATGAAGAATTTTATAAAATATTACAAGAAATTTATAGCAAAATTAATAGAAATGATTACATTCTCATAATAGGAGATTTAAATGCCAGAGTGGGCAATGCTCAAGTCAACAATAATATTGGAACATTTGGCGAACCAACCAGCAATAGGAATGGGACAAGATTAACAGATTTTGCTATCTACAATGAACTGAAAATAACGAATACCTTTTACAATCATAGAAACATACATAAGTATACCTGGCATCGTCAGGACTCAAAATCAATCATTGACTATTTCATTGCAAATAATAAGATTTTTAAATTGTTTCTCGATGTCAGAGCCTACAGAGGATATGATATTGGTTCAGATCACTACCTAGTAGAAGCAAGAATAAGATTTCCACCAAGATGGTTAAAAAAGAAGAAAAGAACAACAGAGCATAGAACAAAAGTACAAGGTAAAATTATTTTATGATGACAGCATTAAATGGTTATATTCGAGAAGAATTCAGCAATATATGGCTACAACTCCAGAAAGTAATGATGTCGAAGAAGAATGGAAAAACATTAAAATGATAATTCAAAATGCAGCTAATGAAACTTTAGGAAAAGTAAATATACAACAAAGAAGAAATAGAACTCTAAAAATCTGGGATGATCAAATAAAACAATTGATTGAAGAAAAAAATGCAGCTTATAAAAAATATTTGAACACAAAGAAAGTAGAAAATGAAATAGAATTCAAACGCTGTAGAGCTATTGTTAAGAGGGAAATAAGAAAGAGACATAGGAAAACATGGTTAAATTTTGTTACACATTTAGAATCAGATTTGCATAAGCTCCAACCTAATGCCTTCAAAATATTAAAACATTTGAATAAAGATATTAAAGAATCTACCAAAATTAATTGCGGAGTAACAAAAGAAGATTTTTTCAATTATTATAAAAGTCTTTGGACTGACAATAGCTATGAAGATACAATTTTCCGAAATAATAATGAGACAGATTCCATAATATCATTGGAAGAATTGAACAATAGTTTAAAGAAATTAAAAAATGGGAAGGCAACTGGCACAGATGGCTTGAATTCTGAATTGTACAAATATGCAGGCAAACAGTTCCATGAAAGACTGTTGTCCTTCTTTAATAATGTATTCAAAAATGCAGATATACCACAAGAATGGAAGACAAGCATTGTTATACCCCTGTTCAAGAAAGGAGACAAGAGAAAAATGGACAACTATAGGGGAATCAGTTTGTTAAACACATGCTACAAAATTTATGCAGACATTTTAAATGGAAAATTGAAAAGTTTCAGTGAAAAATTCCTTATGGAATGTCAAAATGGATTTAGGAAAGGACGATCTTGTATTGATTCAGCATTTTCTGTTAAACTATTGCTTGAAAAAAGAAGAGAATTCAACTTAGAAACACATTTTGCTTTCATAGATTTTGAAAAAGCATTCGACACAGTCAAGAGATCAAAACTCTTAAATATATTGGAAGACAGAAATATACCAAATTTACTTCGGCAGAACATACAAAATATTTACAAAGACAACACCATAAAGATTAAATTAAATAACAGATTTTCTGAAGAAGGAATTATAAATCGTGGTGTGAGACAAGGCTGCCCCCTATCCCCAACACTCTTTGCAATTTATATCAATGAAGTAATATGTTGCTGGAACAAAACATATAAATTTGGAATAAGAATATCAGAAAATAGAAAATTAAACACCCTATTGTTTGCAGATGACCAAATAATAATAGCAAATTCCGAAGATAATCTACAGAAAGGTCTGTATGAACTTAACAAAATTACAGAAGAATATGGATTAAAGATATCTACAGAAAAAAACAAAAATTATGGCATTTCAAGGTGTAGATCCTGTCAGAAGTAAAATTGTACTGGACAATAAAATTTTGGAGCAGGTGAATAATTTTACATATCTAGGATGCAATATCTCATATGAAGAAGAAAAGGATGTAAATGCAAAAATATCTAAATTTTTAAGAATTTTAGGGTTAATAAATTCTATCTTCAAGCCACAGTTAGTCCAAAAGCATTCAAGACTGAAAGTGTATAAAACACTGGCTCTTCCAACTCTTTTGTATGGTAGCGAAGTATGGACGTTGAAACAGAAGGATATACAGAGACTTAGATCTGCTGAAATGAGATATCTTCGGAGGACTGCAGGATACACACTACTAGATCACAAAAAAAATGAAGACATCTTAGAAGAATTACACATGGAATCTTTAGAAAACAAAATTTCTGATTATAAGTCAAGATGGATACAACATGTTCATCGAATGGAAGATCACAGAATACCCAAACTAATGTTAAGATATCAACCTGCAGGAAGAAGAAGACCAGGACGTCCACTCAAGAGACTTCTGGATGGTGTTTCTCTTGAGGCCGAAACAGGTCAACAAATGGCCTAAATTCGTGAATGTACTATGATGATGATGATGAAAAAAATATATATTTCCCATAAATAACCGAAACAGTCTAACCATATTGTGAATGCAAGTGAACGTACTTAAAGGAAAATATACAATATATTAAAATAAATAAGTATTAAAATACATTCTCGCGATTTTTTAAAATTTTGATAGTGTATACGATACTAGACAATTTTGAAGTTATAGATGAAAATTACCAGTAATTTATTTTGTTTTACGTAAACTAATTCGTGTCTTTAGTTTACGGTCAGCGTTAAATAATTTCTAATGATATTGAAATTTAAAAAAGTTAAATCTTGGTATATTTTTAGAATTAAAAAATATTAAAATTAAAATTTCCTAGGACTGAAAACTTGTTTTATTCTGATTTTGAAATTATGAATTTCCTTTAAGTTAATTACAACCCTCAAGATTCCTTAATAATCCTATTATGAAAATTAGGATTAACGATGGACATCTGTATTCAAATCAATTATAAACTCAACAGATTTGAACATAATTACAAGCAGCAGGGTCCGTTATTCTTATTACCCTAATTTAGAACAATTATCGTAAACACAGTCTTACCTAACGTTTCTTTCCTCTGGATATCCCATCGCGTTCTGAAACGATATTCTGTCTGTCTCATCTACTTATGCCTGATCAAACAGCTGACCAACCTAATAAATTAAAAAAATAACAGTGGATTTTCTCAAACGACAAAATAAATTAATAGCAAACATTAACCATTTATCTAAATTTGTATTAGAAGTAAAGATAAAAGGTAACATGTTAGAAAAAAAAAATTCTAGCCGTAAAATTAAAAAAAAACCTCATAATTACGGAAAATTTTGGTGGAAAATTTTATTAAGCATGCGTTGAGAAAATGTTATGCTATGTCAGTGGCGGTTTCCTAAGATAAGCGTGAAATTAAGTTTTGTTTCTGTTAAAAATGAAAATGACGCTAAAATATACGAAAACAATTTAGTATAAGACTGTACAATGACATGGGTACATAAATTTCCCAGAAATACATTTGTTAGTTAATTTTGATTTAAAAAACATCAACAAAAAAGGAACCAAACTAATAGCCAAAAAATTATATAACGCACTAGTGAATACCCGGCGTGCGCTGCTACGTCTATATAAATGAAATATGTTCTTATTTTTAGTCCAATAAGTTAAAAGAAAATTACGCATTAATTAAATTGTATGATATACATTCCGACAAACCAAACGTGGCGGTTGCTAGAGTCAATTTTTAATTTCGGATTTCAGGTAAGCCACCACTTATAATGACCATATTTCGCTTATTTTTGGACAATACCTACCTCTGTTTATTTGTATAGCATATACTGAGTTTCGTTTTGAAACTAAAAAAAAAAAATGCTACCGCCAGTGGGATTTTAAATTTTCGTTTCAGGTGAACTCTTACCCTAATGGGTTTAGAGAATAATAGATAGCGACTATACACTCTCCGTACCTAAAAACCTATATGTACAAATTTTCGTAACAATCGATCGACCACTTTTCGAGTTTTGCGATTACAAATATACGCAGGCTGAATGTATTATATATAAAGATTACTATTGATACTTTAATAACGTTTTTACTTTTTATGTTCATTATTTTTGCAGCAAACTTTACATTGGACTGTAATTGTTTGTGAATTATGTTTTCAGGTTTTTGAGTTTCAATTATTATTAAAGAATCTACATATATTTTTATTGATTTGTTAAATGTCTCCAGTATACGAGTTTTTACTCCTCGAGGGAAATATAATTAATATTCATGTTACTTGGATAATATTAAATAAATAAATATAGAACAAAACTAACTGGCAGAGACGAAACTATTTTTAAAATAATAATTATAGAAAATTCTAACAGTACATTTCATTAAATACTCGTTTATAGAATTTGATGCTGTATACCAAAATATGTAACAACATTTAAACAAAAAAAGTCCAAAATTCTTGTGCAGTTATTGCGTTTAAATGTCGATTGAAAAGAAAAAAAGAAAAAAAAAAAAGCAAGTCACTTTTTCATGGAACGTTGAAAAAAGAATATAATTATTCCACCTGCCGGGTCGGGACAAGTTTCCTGGGTTAGGTTTTTCCGTCTTTCCTCACATTGTAAACAGAACCTGCAATTTTCTGGCTTTCCTTTTATTCAATTACACTACGTCGTGCATCTGTAAAACAGTAAAATTGGCTCTCGGAATCTCCGACTGTGGAAAGATCTCGAGAACATCCGAGATGCCAACTATTTCGAAATTTCAAGAATTATTTTTCTAAAAAATACTACCTTAAATCAATGGCATGGCCAGCAGATGGGCCTAGGCTCTCCAAAAAAAAATCAAGTTGAATTTGACTTTCCAGAATCTACCTCAAGTTTTAAAAATGAGCCTATACTGATCTGTCCCATCGCAATTGCATTCGCAGAAAATACATTTTATGGCTCGACAGGCTTAGAAGCCTCTTGGCCTATAGCCGACTGCTGGCCTCACATCCACATGTGTTAATCATGTAGATGATCATACTGCCAGTATAGGGTGACATGTGGTCAGCGTATCGGGTCCCCCAACATTTATAGCTGGTTTTCTCATCCTGATCCGCTACTTATTGTAGCTACCCAAATGCCTCACAATGCTGATTGGGAACCGGTCCCATACTGGCCAAAATTACATGAGAAAATTTCTCCCCCCATAGAGATTTGAACCAGCGCAAGTCCTCTAGCTGTCTGCCAAGGCATCTTGCCTTAACAACTCGGCTACGATGCAAAATGCAAATACCTTACAAATATTTTGTGAAGGGACATATGTAATTTTGCATAATCCAACACACAATGCTAGAGTAGGCAATAGTAATATATCTAAAAAAATCGCAACACTAAGTGATAAATGTCACAAGCAATGTAAGAATACTGTATCATAAATATAGTTATTGATTCTTCTGAAAAGTTATGAAAATGGGCATATGCCCTTTTGCTTCTCTGGTGCATAATTAGTGATCAGTTTCACGTAATACTTGTCCTAAATTTAAGCAAATTTAAATATGTGACTGAATTCATTCTGATCAACACAACAACATTAAAATGGCATAACTATTAATGAGACAGTGAACATAATTCACTTTATAGACAAAAATATCAATGCTTTAATCCATTATTTAATACTACATTTATATTAGGTGCAAACTTTACTTTGAAGTGTTATTTTCATCAGATTCGCCTCAATTTAGTTAATTAAAAAAGTAATTCCATGAAAAAAAAAATTTCCCTCATGGAGACTTGAACCAGCGCAAGTCCCGTAGTTCTGCGTCAAACCACTTGCCTTAACCACTCGGCTACGATGAATAAAACCTTACTTATATTAAAGATGGCTTGTTGAAGGCATCGGCGCTAAATGTTTATTCACGTTTGTTATATCAATTTTATTGCTACGTGGTCCATCTAACGACAACTCTAAAACTTTTGTAGAACTTCACAGATGTGGTTCCACCTGGCGTCAACTCAATAAACCTTTGCGTATTCGTACTGCTATTGTATAGGTAAAAATCAAACTTAACCGTGGCGTAAGCAAGAAACGGGCCAAGTACTTCCTAAACTTAAATAGATTCACGTAAAAATAATCTATTTACGCCGCTAACTTTAATTACCAATTTGTATTAGTTCCATTTTCATGTTTGTAATAAAAAATAAATTGTCAGAAAAAAATAACTCGTCGAATAGTAAAAATAATTAAGTCGCCAATTTGTCGAAATTTTTCATAGGTGTAATGTAACAAGTAACATAAGACCGAAGACGATCAAATCACAAGTATACCGACAAACATTAAAAAATTATAAATAATATTTTCGTGGTCAAATTACCCCAAATATTTTCCCCAACTTCACAAACAATTTTAAAAATTCCATCTAGTTAAACTAATACATTATTTCATGTTAATTATTAAGATTTGCTTTGAGAAGAACCTCAATGAGAAAAATTCTAGGCGAATAAAACATATATACATTTCCCAAAAATAACCGTAAATTGTCTACCGTGTTGTGAATGGAAATTAACGCACTTAAAGGAAAATGAATATACAATATATCAAAATAATTTACGCATTTTAAAAAAAAATTGATAGTGTACACGACACTAGAAAATTCTGAAGTTCTAGATGAAAATTACAAGTAATGTATTTTGTTTTACGTAAACTAATTCGCGTCTTTAGTTAGATAAAAAAAAAAGTTAAATTTTAGTACATATTTAGAATTAAAAAAATAGTTTAAAATTAAAATTTCGGAGGAATGAAAACTTGTTTTATTCTGATTTTGAAATTATGAATTTCCTTTAAGTTAATTACAACCCTCAAGATTCCTTAATAATTGTATTAGGATTAACGTTCAACATTTATATTCAGAATTGAACATAATTACAAGCAGAAGGGTCCGTTATTCTTATTACCCCAATTTAGAACGATTGTAACCACAGTCTTACCTAACGTTTCTTTCCTCTGGGTGTCCCTTCACGTTCTGAAACGACATTCTGTCTGTCTCATCTATTTACGCCTGATCAAACAGCTGACCAACCTAACAAATTAAAAAAAATAATAGTGGATTTTCTCTAAACTAACTAAGGGTTGGCAATGTCCAGCATTGCCCATTGTGCTGCATACTAGAACCAGTTGTGGCTCCTTGGCAGCAAACTGCTAGTGGCTATCGCTTTGGGGTTCAGTGTCTTAGCCCTGCATATTTTAGATTTTCTCAATCGACAAAAGAAATTAATAGCAAAAATTAACCATTTATCTAAATTTGTATTATAAGTAAAGCTAAAAGATCACATGTTAGAAAAAGTAATTTCTAGCCATAAATATATAAAAAAAGCCCATAATTACGAAATATTTTGGCGGAAATTTTTATTAAGCCTGCGTTCAGAAAATGTTATGCTATATCAGTGGCGGTTTCCTAAGATAAGCGTGAAATTAAGTTTTGTTTCTGTTAAAAATGAAAAATGGCGCTAAAATATACAGAAACAATTTAGTATAAGAATGTACAATGCATGAGTACATACATTTCCTAGAAATACATTTGTTAGTTAATTTTGGTTTAAAAACATCAACAAAAAAGGAACCAAATTAATAGCCAAACAATATAATTATATAATATGCTACTGAATACCCGGCGTGCGCTGCTACGCCTATATAAATGAAATATGTTTTTATTTTTAGTCGAAAGAGTCAAAATAAAATTACGCATTAATTAAATTGCATGATATACGTACATTCCGACGAACCAAACATGGGTGTTGCTAGAGTCAATTTTTATATTTCGGATTTCAGGTAAATCACCACTTATAATGACCAGATTTCGCTGATTTTTGGACAATACCTACCTCGGTTTATTTTAATGCCATATACTGAGTTTCGTTCTGAAACATAACTAATTTCGACCGCTAGTGGGATTTTTAAATTTTCGTTTCAGGTGAACTCTTACATCTAATAGTTTTGGATAATAATAGATAGCGACTAAACACTCTCCGTACCTAAAAACCTATATGTACAAATTTTCATAATCGACCGACCACTTTTCGAGTTTTGCGATCACAAATATACGCAGGCTGAATTTTTCATATATAAAGATTATTATTAGTACTTTTACAATGGTTTTACTCTTTCATCATCATCATCATCATCTTCCAGGTATTAAGCCTGTTGGCTCGTTCCGGTTTCATGAAAGCTAGAATTCTTAAAATTGTTCAGACCATCTTCTGTGTGGGCGACCAACATTTCTCCTTCCGCGCGGTTTATAATTTAGCAATTATTTTGGAAATCTTCCTTCTGGCATTCTATCAATATGTTCTTTCCAGTCGTTCCTATATTTAATTATTCGGTCTGTAAGTTTGAAAATATTTAGTTCCTTTCTTATATGTTAATTTCTTTTCTTATGCAGCAGAGTATATCCTGCTATATTTCTTAAAAATCGCATCTCAGCTGCTTCCAATCTTTGTTCTTGTCTTTTAATGATCGTCCACACATTCTGATCCATACATCATTTACTTTTTATGTTAATTATTTTTGCAGTCCATTAGACTGTAATTGTTTGTAAATTATGTTTTCTGCTTTTTGAGTTTGAATTATTATTAAAGAATCTATACATATTTTTATTGTATTGTTGAACGTCGAGTTTTTACTCCTCGAGGGAAATATAAGTAGTATTTATGTTATTTGGATAATATTAAATAAGTAAATATAAAATGAAACTAACTGGCAGAGACGAAAATATTTTTAAAATGATAATCACAGAAAATTCTAACAGTACATTTTGTTAAATACTCGTTTATAGAATTTTGATGCTGTATAACAAAATATGTAACAATAACAATATTTAAATGAAAAAGTCCAAAATTCTTGCGCTGTTAATGCGTTTAAATGTCGATTGAAAAAAAAAGCAAGTCACTTTTTGACAGAACCTATAAAAAAGGACTTTTAATTATTTAACCTGTCCGGTCGAAACAAGTTTCCTGGGTGAGATTTTTTCGTTTTTTTCCCTCACCTATAAGACAAATGTCAAGAAACTTTAAGGCCCAAACGGTCCCCAAACACCATACGGCCATCGCAATCACCATTCATATTCGCCTTAGATTAAGTTTAAGATTAAGGACTCTCCTGGCGCACCACTTTCATCATTATCACCTGTCATGGCATCAGGACATCCTAACCCTGCCTTCCAGGCGCTCCAACCTCAGAAGTGGGTTACAATTACGCCAATGCCTGGAGAGAACACCAGAAATGTCAAAATGACAACTTGGGACATTGAATTTAAAAAAAAAGTATTCAATCTACTTAGTTCTTTACCTGTATACTAAAAATTGTATACTAATCCTATGATTAAACTTTTGTTTTATTGTTTCACACTTCTAAAATATAGTTTTTACCATGGAGAATTTAATTATTGTTCAGACTCCATTTCGACAAAAAAAAGTGACTTGCCCGGTTGTTTCCCTGTACGTGCAAGAGCCTGGATTATAGCTGACTGAAATGCCATGAAAAAGAGGTTAGGAAGTCTGTGCCTCACGTTAATTAAATCATGGGGACCTGAAATGTTAATAAAATTACTATTTCCATTTAAATATATTTTATATTCTTTTTTCACATGGGAAACATAAAAACCGACGGTTATGGGCATAACGCTATGGAAATCCATGGGTTAAATGATAACCCAGAATAATCTGTTTTAACAAATTATTAGGCTTATATATTACTTTCTGGTATTTACATTTTAAATATTTATACAGTTGCTCCCATTAATAGGCCCTATTAGGTCCTTGAATTATTAACAGTTTTACTACATTCTGTAATGTGGTAATAAAACATAATCCATCCATAGTAATTCTCCCCGATGGCAGGTATTTCACTGCAATCATAGCATTTTCATGCTATGCTTTGCAGCTTTACTAGGTGTGGTAGCTTATCGCTGCTTCCCACACCGGTGAAGGATGATGATAATAATGATAAGGATGATATGATGGTTGGATGATTTTCGGGGACCATTGGGCCCTAAGCTTCCTGAGATTTGCCTTACAGGTGAGGAAAAACCTCGAAAAAACCTCACCCAGCAAACTGCCCCGACCGGGAATCGAACCCGGTCCCGCTGCGTGACAAGGCAACACGCTACCTCGAGACCACAGCGGTGGACTAATTTTAATAATATGCAATTATAATTAATTAAAAATGTATGTAATAACATGACAATAATCCTCCGTTTTGCGTAAATAAAAATAATATTTTAATCCACCATATACCGTATTAATGGCATCAGATATATAAATAATTATTAATAACTGATTATAATGAATTATAATTAAAAGCATATTATGTTATTATAATATAAAATATATATTAATATTTATTTTGAAAAATAAAATCAATTTTGTTTGGGTAAAGACAGGCAAAGGAAGGGGCTACAGCATATACTATTTAGATCAAACCGAACATTAATGGAGCAATTGATACTGAACTTCACTAATAAAATCAACTTCAGTGAGCTGTACCGATTAGGAATTTAAAAAATGCCCATTCTACTAATCAATTTACACAACTAACAACATTACATAAATGTGGTAATTTTACATAAGGTTTCATGATGTTCATTGAAATGTAGCTATGAAATATTTCATTAAATCTTCTTCTTCTTCTTCTTCCTTCCAAGTATTAGGCCAAGGCCTGTTACGATCCTATAGAAAATTTTCCCTTATGGGAAATTCTCGTATAAGACTTGAAAGCATAATAATAGTCCCTTCGATTGGTTGCTGGCCAAAGGAAGGCAAGACCAGTGATGGGGCTGCCATCTTATAGCCTCTGGTCAGGCTTTTCTGGAGAAGAGAAGAAAATAAAGGAAAGACGAAATGGAAAAAAAGGAAGGACTCCCTAGCCCTCGGATGCCCTAATAGCGTTGGGATCGAAAAAACAAGAGTTAACCAAGAGAGGTTAGATAGTAAAGTTAAAAGAGTGCAAAACACAAGTAAGTGGAAGAAATGTTTTGCACAGCTTGGGTACCTTGTGGTCGCCATCCACATATCCCCTAGATGAGGACCCCTGAGGGGTCTAAATTGTTAATATGCGTTGAAAACGGTTTGTATTAAATGTGAAATTATGAGACTATAAAAATCCATCATTGCAGGAAGCATTTATATTGTATTTAATTAAATAAGTTATGGATTTTCATCAAGTAAACACCAATTCAATTGCTCATTTATATTTTGTTTACTTTAACTAAACGATTGCAAATTATTCCTAAGTATTCGGTTACATCGGCTGTTATATAGATTGACGGTTGTATTGCGTGATAAAGCTTTAAAACATAAACATTACAATCCTCTTCAATGAAGTGGAAAATGAGGAGATCTGACGGTCTCAGCTTTATATTGTAAAAATGCTTCAACAAATAAACAACTGAATAATTCCATGATATACTTATTTTATAAATATAACTTTATTTATATACAGATTTTCAATGTTTACACATCTTTCTGTGCCTAAAGTTTTACTTTTCTTCTTCACTCCATGTCCTCCAGTACTCTAGTTCTCATTCCAGTTCTTATTTATTGCATCCACGAGTTTCGAGGTCTTCCTTTCCTTCTTCTTCCAGCTGGACACCATTCTAATGTTTTCCTGGGTAACCTTCCTTCTTGTACTCGTCGTACGTGCCCATACTAATTCAATGCTTATATATATATATATATATATATCTTATATAATATATTATTGAATATCTAATATTCATTTTTTCTCATACGACAGTATTTCTTTCTTTTTTTTCTTCTTCTAATTTTGAGCATATAATAAAATAATAATAATAATAATAATAATAATAATAATAATAATAATAATAATAATAATAGCCTGCATAAAAAAGCATACATTTTAGAAATAAAGTTCAAAATAATACTAAAGTCCTTTTTGGTACTGATTTGAATCTACTGCGTAACGATGTAGGTCATACAATCATTATCATAATCATCATCTTTTTTTATGTCGTAACCCTAAATTGACTGTTACAGTATACAAAACTTTTCCAGCCATCTTTTCCTAGGCCGTCCCAATTATCTTCTATCAATTGGTTGGTCCTTTAAAATTGTCCTTAGGAACCTTGGATCTGGATATACGGTCCACATGTTGACGCAGTTCTGTTGATACTAATGTACACAATCTATTAAGGGCGCCATATTAAAAACCTCAAGGATGGCATCATTTGTTCTGTGATCCCACCTGATACTGCCTACTGTTCGGCGCAATAAATTCATCTCACTATCTGTAAATAATATTCTACTTGCATCACTTTTTTTCGCATGGTCCATATCTCTGTCCTATAACAGAAAACTGGTTTTGCCAGCCGTATATATATATATATATATATACGGTTTCCTGGCTGTTTCCAAGGGGATTGATGGTAGGGCATATCGGGATTTTTTTTTTTTTTTTGGCTTTTCGTGTGGTTCTCCAGTTTCCTGAATACCATCTTATAAACACTCTCAACTTCTCTTCCCTTCCCCTATCACATCATTTCATTTCATCTTAATTTATTCACTCATTCAGTTCATATCATCCTTCACGTCATCTCATTTGGGAAAAATAGACTGGTCTAGCAAAGCACAAGTGTTTGAATCTGTGGATGTGGTGATTCATGGGGGGGGGGGGACTTATTCGTGCACTTCCTCACGACTCTAGAGTCCATATAACAACTTAGGGCAGAATAGGGTCAAATTGAGGGTTGTAAGCCCTTCCTTGAGGCCCTGGGCCAACCGAGAAAATGGCAATTTCATTCTTGTATGAATGCCTGATGTGTAGAAACCATGAACACCGTAACAGACTACATAACACCGTATAATAGATTTCATTTCCATTAATTCATAACAAATAACGATGGTCCTATAAGACTATAATACAATGAACCTACACGGGGATTTCAAATAAAGAAACATTTGTATCTGCTCAGGATTACCTAATCACCACAATTGGACAGTGTTATGCATCAACCGGCTATGCCCCATTATATAAGTTTCGAGAAAAATAAGTTTGAAGTTTAAGGCAATCTTCACTATTTTTAAAGGGCCAAACTAACACAATACTGGATATTGCAAGTGATTTTCCTTGTTTGACAATTATGCATGAACAATTTAAGAGCGGGAACATTTGGCGCTTAGCTATATGATGCAAAAATTTAGATTAGCTTTTATGAAGATCTGGTTTCACAGCCGTTTGTTGCAAGACATACAATCTCTGATAGGACTAATGAGGTTTACATTTTTCTTTAATAATAAGGCTATATTTAAAGATTTGGCGCTAAAAGTGTGCGTACACTTACTTCATGAGCCTGAGTAACACATGACATCAACATCTCTTTTTTAATGACGCTAATCCGGTTGATGCAAAACATCGTCCAGTTGTTTGGTGTGTCAGCGCGTAATTCTGGAAATCTGGGGTTCAAATCGGTCATACGGCAGACATTTTTCTCTTTACTTACTTACTTACTCACTGGCACTATCGAACCCGTAGGTTCATGGCCGCGCAGACATAAGCTCTCCATACATCCCTATCCTGAGCTAATGCTTTCCAATCATTCCCTGTATAATATACTTCCCTCAAATCATAGTTAATGTTGTTCTCCCATCTCATTCTTGGTCTACCAACTGGGCGTTTTCCCTCTGGCTTTCCTACAAGAAGCTTCCATGCACGTCTTTCATTCCCCATACGTGCAACATGTCCTGCCCATCGCAGTCTACGAGACTTAACTGTTCTTATTATATCTGGCTTCCTATAAAGACCATGTAGTTCATTGTTATGTAGTCTTCTCCATTCACCAGTCTGTTCATCTCTCTTTGGTCCAAAAATTTTCCTAAGAACTTTATTCTCAAATACTCGTAATCTCCTTTCCTCCCTTAAAGTAAGAGTCCATGTTTCGCACCCATATAATATAACTGGTAGAATAATAGTTTTTATATATTTTCAGCTTAACGTTTTTTGAAAGGAGTTGGGACATCAAAAGTCTCTGCAATGCATAATAGCATGCATTTCCAGAATTGAGCCTATGTTTAATTTCTTTGTGCGTCTCATTCCTATTTGTGATTATTGTTCCTAGGTATTTGAATTCAGCCACTTCCTCAAAATTTCCCTCATTTGTCTTTAGCTGTCCATTTCCATTATATACTGAATTTCTACCTGTGACCATATATTTAGTTTTACTGATATTTACTTCCAGTCCTAATTTCTTAGTGTTACTCAATAGTGTGTGCGTGTTGGCCTTTAGTATCTCCTCGCTATCGGCCAATAATACTACATCATCAGCATAAACTAACAGCTTATTAACGCCATTCAGTTGTAAGCCTTCCTCATTCTCTAAAGATTTAATGGCATGCTCTAGTACAAAATTAAATAGTAGAGGAGATAGTGCATCTCCTTGCTTCAACCCATTCTGGATTTCAAAAGTGTCTGAAAACTGTTTGCCTACACGCACCCTACTATTTGAGCCATTTAGACACATACGTATAAGTCTAACTAACTTTTTAGGAATTCCGAACTCCAGCAGGATACTATATAACTCCTCCCTCTTAATTGAATCATATGCTTTTTTGAAGTCTACATATAGTTGATGTACAGTGCCATTATATTCCCATTTCTTTTCTAAAATCTGTCTTATACTAAAAATCTGATCTGTTGTAGACCTGTTTCTTCTAAATGCACATTGATGATCTCCTAGAATGTCATCAATATAGGGAGTAAGTTTGCTTACTTATATATTTGTAAGAATTTTGTATGAAGTTGAAAGTAATGAGATGCCCCTGTAGTTGTTGCAATCAGTTTTATCTCCTTTCTTATAAATTGGTACGATAATTGATTCCTTCCATTCATCTGGAAGAGCTTCTTTTTCCCAAATCATACTAAGCAACCAGCGTATTTTGTCTATCAATTTTTCTCCTCCTGATTTTATGAGTTCTGCTGGGATCTCATCTGAACCTGATGCTTTATACATCTTCAATTTTTCAATCGCCATTTCAACCTCTAATGCACTTGGCTCTGCGACTAGCATTTCTGCTGTCTGTAACTTATCCTCCTCAATGTCCTTTTCTGTATGTACATTTAATAGCTGATTAAAGTAACTTTTCCATCTATTTAATATACTCCAAGAATCTGCAATCATATCCCCATTTTCATTTCGAATTATGTTTGTTCTAGCCTGAAACCCTTTTTTCTCTATACTAATTCCCTGATATAATTCTCTAATGTTCCTATTTTTTGCATTCATTTCAAGATCATTAATCTTCTCTCTCAAATAATCCCTCTTTTTACTCTTTAGTAACTTAGTGGTTTCCCGTCTAATACTACCCAATTGCTCTAAATTTACCTCATTTGGCTCGTGTAACCATTTAATTTTTGCTAGTTTTCTTTTCTTTACAATGTCGGCACATTCCTCATCAAACCATTTCTTGTTTTGCCTCTTTTTTAAACAACCAATGCTTTCTGATGCTGACAATTTAATAGTATCTCTTATAGCCTCCCATTCTTTATTTATATCAGGTTCTTCTTCGTTTGCCACATTGTCATCTGAAGATTCCAGTACTTCAAATCTATTAGCAATTTTGATTTGATATTCTTGCCGCATTTCATCATTTCTCAAGTTTTTTAATTCATATTTTACAGAATCATCTTTAGCATTCGTTCCTCTCATAAGCGATAGCCGTTGTCTGATTTTCACTCTGACCAGATGATGATCCGAATTGCAGTCTGTCCCTCTAACTGATCTAATATCAATGATGCTACTGTGCCAGCGTTTATCCACTAATACATGATCTATCTGGTTCCGAGTTTCTCCATCTGGGGACGTCCAGGTGTATTTATGAATATCCTTATGCTGAAATGTTGTGCTCTTAACAATCAGATTCTTCGATGTGGCAAATGTGACTAATCTAACCCCGTTGTCGTTACTATCTTCATGAAGACTGAATTTGCCTATTGTTGGTTTGAATATATCTTCCCGCCCCACTTTTGCATTAAAATCTCCTATGACAATTTTCATATGATATCGTGAAAGGCTATCAAATAAGCATTCTAATTCTTCATAGAACTCATCCTTGATCTTGTCATCTTTATCTTCTGTGGGGGCATGTACATTTACAATTATAAAATCATGTCGTTTACCCTTTAGAATTATGTATGATATCCTATCATTAACAAACTTAATATCTCGGATAGCGGATAGGATCCTCCTTCTGACTAAAAAACCCGTTCCAAATGCAGGTCTTTCTGCACCACCATAGAATAATGCAAGGTTCCTGATTCCTGACTACCTTCTCCTGGCCACCTAATTTCCTGTAAAGCGACTATATCCAAGGGCGATTTATCTAGTTCCCGCGTTAATATCTCTAGTGCCCCACTATTGTATAAAGTCCTAACATTCCATGTTCCTAGGAACATGTCCCTGTGTTTGAGCCTTTGGCATGGGTTCCCTGAAGTAGTCCCCGCCCGGAGAACCGAATGGGGGACTATTTGACCTCCGGAAAATTTACCCCAGATGAACCCATGTCCGCATTTCTTGACGGTTGTATTTTTACGGTGAAAGATCGTCACTCTTTCGCCCAAGGTACTTTTTTCGTCTGGCTTATCACCTTCGACCAGTCCGGCATGGGTAACCCTATCGGCAGCAATGCTACCGCCGGCATAGCTCTCAGGATCATTTAAGCACGCAAGCCACTCCACCACGACAAGGTAAAGATACCATGGAGGGGACATTTTTCTCTTTAGTCGTATTAATTATTTCATTTACTGTTCTTACCGATTTATTAATTTTTTTTTTAATCCTGTCGAAGACATCAATTCTATCTAAAGTGACAATCTGAAGAAGAGATAATTTTGGTTTATTGTTTCTATAATTTTGATATTTATGCAAATTTTACTTGGTACAAGGTCCTTACTATAAAAAGTCGTTGTTTTAGATTTTTTAGCTAATATTTTCATT
Organism: Diploptera punctata; assembly: GCA_030220185.1. Lineage (NCBI taxonomy): Eukaryota > Metazoa > Arthropoda > Insecta > Blattodea > Blaberidae > Diploptera > Diploptera punctata. Next base: position 113,361 of record JASPKZ010009814.1, on the reverse strand, counting down.
GACTATTTAACTCATGCCCCAAATGGGAGTCAATGACCAATGACATTTCAATGATTTTTTATTTACAACCAATCACAGTCGTGTTTCGCCTCGAATTTATGAAACAAAGTTTATCATATTAAAGAGAGCATCTCCTTTTTAACATTCTGAATAGGTCATAGCATTATTTTGCAGTGACTGACTCCATAAGAAATACGTCTTCCAGATTGTATACATAGTGCATGAATGTCAGCTCATAGTGCATGCGGGAGATAATGTAAAATCATTTGTAGCAATTGATTATACCAAAAAAAAAAAAGAATAAAAGAAACCACTGTTTGCACTTTCTTAAACGAATTATTTTCCAGGAAATGACGTTGCAGAAAAATACAATTGACATATAACAGCTCTATAACAGCTCTATAACAGCTATAACAGCTATAACAGCTTGATGAAAATGAATGACGATCTCATATCCATCTTTAACTGGTCTTCAAGTATCGGTCTAAATCTAAATCCTAACAAGTCACAAGTAATTCTAATGGGACAACAAAGACTGCTTACAACCTTTGACATATCTACACTTCCAAACATTACTATAAATAATATAATTATCCCTTATTCTTCTTCAGTAATAGATCTTGGACTACATCTAGACGCAAATTTAACCTGGCAAACACAAGTGAAACACATATGTAAAAAGACTTTCTCCATCTTACATTATCTTAGACGTTTTAAAGAATTTTCTCCCAGTTTCGTTAAAACAAATCCTAGTGCAGAATCTTGTGTTACCACACTTCGATTATTGTGACATTATATATAATGATCTAAACTATGCCTTGTCGCAGAGACTGCAGCGTGTTCATAATGCTTGCATTCGATTCATTTTCAATATCCGCCGTTATGACCATATTTCCGAACACTTTAATAACCTCTCTTGGCTCCGTCTTACTGACAGACGTAAATTGCACTCTCTTTCGCTACTTTTCAAGCTTCTGAATTCCTAAATTCCTACTTACCTGGCGTCCAGATTTGAGAAGTTATCCTCCTACCACAATATTGACACTAGGTCACAAGATAGCAGTCTGCTAACAATTCCTCTTCATAGCACTTCCTCCTATTCTACTTCCTTCACAGTAGCCTCCGCCCGCTCCTGGAATCTCCTTCCTCAAGGTATCAGGGGTTGCCGCACACTTGGCACCTTTAAGTCACGCTTATACAGTTACCTGTTGTCTAATAATTAATTTTTCTCTATTTATTTAATTTTATACTATGTCATTAATCTTTTCCTCGTTTTTTTATATATCTTGTACATATTATATATTTAATTCGTTAAATTTAGAGTAAATCAAAATACATTATAAATATTAATTGTATTGTATTCATAACTTTTAATCGTTTATATATATATATATATATATATATATATATTGCAATTTAGATTTAAGACTTTTCTTTTGTATTTTTTTAAACCTGGTTGAGTGGTAGACAAGGCCTTAAGGCCTTAACTCTGCCAGGTAAAATAAAGCTATTATTATTATTATTATTATTATTATTATAATTACGTCATAGGACATCAGAAGTTAATATCTTTATAGTAGTAGTAGTAGTAGTAGTAGTAGTAGTAGTAGTAGTAGTAGTAGTAGTAGTAGTAGTAGTAGTAGTAGTAGTAGTAGTATTCAAATGTTCTGAAGCTCTTGATTTGTCATCATTCGCTTGTTAATACCAATAATGTTGGTTATAAATTTCTCCACTAGGGTGCATTCTTACAATATTGTGATTCTTTGGCAATAAATAATATGATCTGGTTGCAGTGATGAACAAAAGAAGCAAATGAAGCGTACCAATCGTTTCTCATTTGTTTTCAAATATCGCCGTTTACATTAAATCTATAAATATATTAAAATAACTATAGTTAAATAATTATTAGTTTTATTCGTTAAATAGTCCTAACAAATGTAACTCTTGATTTCCAAATTCTCTAGATAAATTGGAAATCACTCGTGGCATTACTTATGAATATTTTCTACTATTAATATCAAAATATTATTCAAAGATTTTTGTGAATCATCCTTTGAGGCAACTATATAATTAATACCAAATCATCTCGAGATATCCAAAGATAAATTGGTGTTTTATAAGCATTTGTGTTTTAAATTTGAGAATTAAAAAAGTTAAATCTAACTTCTCTTCTATATTTTCTAATGTACTCATCCCTTTTATAAACTTGTTTGAGGTTAATTGCTGACAAAAGAAGTAAAAAAGAAATAAATAAATAGAACAGTAAATATATTTATGCAAATAAATATGTACGGTATAGATTATCCCTAGTGGAATTGCTAATCTCCCATCCGACGTTTCCCCCCGTGCGATAGATAGGGGAACGTCTACTAGATATGGTCGGTGTCAGGGAAATAAAATACCTAGGGCGGATCAAAACTGGTCCTGTGGGTTGGAGATTACAGCGATGGACCAGCCCCATACTCTGTATAAAAAAATACAATGCTGAGAGAGCCAATACCAAGCCTCGAATAGACAGCATTTGTAGTCAACAACTTAAGAAAATAAAATTAATGTTTAATATTAGAACTTAAAGTGAGGGCTCATAGTTGGGATGGATAATACAAGAATGCCAAAGAAAATTTTAAAATGGATACCACGAGAGAGTAAGAGATTGGGACGAGCTAAACACATATAGATGATATCCAGGAAGCCATGAAAGGAAGGGGATTGGAAGTGGAGGACTATTTAGATAGGAGGAAATGGAAATCGGGAACAGAGAAACAACTTCAGTTGTAAAATCTGTAGAATAAATCTTACAGTAATGTAACAACATGTCACAAATATAACATCACTTAAGAAAGTCTAGTAATTTAATTTATGTGTATGTGTGTGTGTGTGTATATATATATATATATATATATATATATATATATATATATATGCTGATTGATGTCTTTGACATCGTCCGATTCCCAATAGCCAATTTTGTCGATCCGTCCAATCTCCTGGTTGTAGAGGTTTCTCCTTCATGTATAAGTATATCCCCTAATAAAATAATAATAAATAATAATAATAATAATAATAATAATAATAATAATAATAATAATAATAATAATAATACTTACTTACTCACTGGCACTATCGAACCCGTAGGTTCATGGCCGCGCGGACATAAGCTCTCCATACACCCCTATCCTGAGCCAATGTTTTCCAATCATCTCCTGTATAATCTACTTCCCTCAAATCATAGTTAATGTTATTCTCCCACCTCATACTTGATCTACCAACTGGGCGTTTTCCCTCTGGTTTTCCTTCAAGAAGCTTCCTTTCACGTCTTTCATTCCCCATTCGTACCACATGTCCTGCCCATCGCAGTCTACGAGACTTAACTGTTCTTATTATATCTGGCTTCCTATAAAGACCATGCAGTCCATTGTTATGTAGTCTTCTCCATTCAGCTGTCTGGTCACCTCTCTTTGGTCCAAAAAATGTCCTAAGTCCTTTATTCTCAAATACTCGTAATCTCCTTTCCTCCCTTAAAGTAAGAGTACATGTTTTGCACCCATATAATATAACTGGTAGAATAATAGTTTTATATATTTTCAGTTTAACGTTTTTTGAAAGGAGTTGGGACATCAAAAGTCTCTGCAATGCATAATAGCACGCATTTCCAGAATTGAGCCTATGTTTAATATTTCCTCGTGCATCTCATTCCTATTTGTGATTATTGTTCCTAAGAATTTGAATTCAGCCACTTCCTCAAAATGTCCTTATTTGTCATTAGCTGTCCATTTTCATTATATAATGTATTTCTACGTGTGACCGTTTATTTAGTTTTATTGATATTTACTTCCAGTCCTAATTTCTTAGTGTTACTCAATAGTGTGTACGCATTGTCCTTTAGTATCTCCTCGCTCTCGGCCAATAGTACTACATCATCAGCATAAATTAACAGCTTATTAATACCATTGGGTTGTAGGCCTTCCTCATCCTCTAAAGATAATAATAATAATAATAATAATAATAATAATAATAATAATAATCTTGTTATCTTGTAAGCCCATGTTTTCCTTAACAGAGATTTAGGCGCTCTCCCCCTACAGGGCAGGATTTGAACAATACTAATTTAGTTACAATTGTTTTTTTATAGATGTCATTTGAGTGGTCCGTGGTCAGCGTTCTGCCTCATACTGACATCTAGGAAACCAAGGTAGTACTAGGACGGGAAAATTCGGTAAATTTTGCTTAGAGGCCTTTTTTATTCAGGCTTAAGGATATTTTACGAGCCTGAAAATCTTCAGACTCGGGACCCACGGCTTTAAGTCCCTCCCGGAGGACTTGCTCCTTGGATTTTTCCATCCTAAAAAATCCATCGACCCCGGCCAGGTTTGATCCCGCGACCCTCGGGACCAGAGGCAAGGAGCATAACCACTAGTCCACCGCGGCCGATAATAATAATAATAATAGTAATAATAATAATAATAATAATAATAATAATAATTTTATGCGCCTAGACAAGTCCTGGTTCGCGTCCCCATATAGGAAGAAATTTTCTTATGGAATTTCAGCCAATATGGGAACGAAGCGATATCCACCCAGGATCGTGAAGAATTTGGATAGCTGTTTTGTACTTATTGATCTTTGTAACATTAGCATATTTAAAACAAATATTTATAATTTTAAATATATATAATGTGCGAGTTAAAAAATGTCCAATGTTAGTAAAAATAAGTCAGGATTGCATTTGGTAATTATATATATATATATATATATATATATATATATATATATATATATATATATAAAGATTCCGCCTGGATTCCATAGTTTTATTTGGGTTTAAAAAGGTTCCATGGGTAAAAATTTTGAGAAACCCTAGGAAACACCTGTTAGTTTAGGCAGCAGGAGCCACTTCATGGGGACATGTAAGAGTACTTATAAAGATAGAGGTTGAACTAAGGAAAAATAAACAAAGAAAAGAATTGAGAACCAGAATTTTTGCCTTAAGGTAATTATTACATTTTTACTCGAGGATATTACGTAATCGAAAATAATGATGACGATAGAGGAAAATAGAAGAAGACACGAAGAGTTCAAAATAAAACAGCTCATTCCAACCTGTAATCAGCAGAATGACAGTCAAGGTGTGCATCTTATTCTCAAGTGTAATCTTCATCTCGTGCGGTCAGCACAATCACGTTCATCAAGAATCAAAACTGCGGGTTCCTCGTGCTTCCATACCAGGTATGTAATTAACTCTATGGCTTATGGTACCCATAGGTTCAATCCCATATTTACTAAAGTCTATCTCAACCAACTTAATCCAAACTATATCTTCGATACATTCATAGGTATATAGAGAAAATTGCTACACGATCTTTATGGGAAACCAGAAAAGTTAATACTCATAGACTGTAATGGTTAGAATATGTAGGATGAAGGGGAAAAGAAAGTGGGGATGGAAACTATAGAAAAAGCAGAGGAAAAAGCGCCTAGTGGTTGGTCAAGAATACCTCAACCAACCGAATCCAAACCATATCTTCGATATATTCTAGGGAATATGTGGTACGGTAAAATGATCACTAAATAACAAAACAACAAGAGAGACCCAATTGAAATTTTATAAAACGTTGGCAGTACCGGTACTGCTCTATGTTTCAGAAGCCTGGATACATAAAAAACAAGATCGAAGTAGGATAATGGCGGCAGAAATGAAATTTTTGAGATCTGTTAAAGGGTGCACTAAGGAAGACAGAATCAAGAACACAGAAATAAGACAGGAACTTGAAATATTTGCAATAACTGATAAAATAGATACATATAGACAAAAATGGAAGCAACACATAGACAGAATGAATGAAGATAGATATCCAAAACAAATAACAAAATACAAACCTAAAGGCACCCGAGATGTGGGCAGACCTAGAAAGAGATGGGCTGCAGTCGGAACGGGCCAACAGACCTAATCCATGAATGCAGATGATGATGATCTTCGATATATTCAGATTTATCATTTGTATTATTAATGGCTCTCCTTTGTTAGGAGTTACTAGATCAAATTAATTTTTAGTTAACTTATGTGCCCATATATCCCATGAATGGCATGCGGTCAACACATCGACTCAATGATAAATCTAACAGGCTACTAAAGTTTGCTAGGAAGTTGAGGTCGGTAAATTTTGTTTAGAGGCATATTTATTCAGGCTTAAGGATCTTTTACAAGTCTCAAAATCTTCAGACTCGGGACCCACGGCTTAAAGTTGCTCCCGGAGGGCTTGCTCCTTGAATTTTTCCGTCCTAAAAAATCAATCGACCACGGCCGGGTTTGAACCCGTGACCCTCGAGACCAGAGGCAAGGAACATAACCTCTAGTCCATCGCGGCCGACTATAAATTCAGATACCCATAGTTAAATCGAGAAAATTGAATTAATATTGAGCTTCATGATCTTTATGGGAAACCAGATTTCATTACTTGATACTTAATACTTAACACAGGTTTTCCACTTTACAGCAGTTTGCCCTTCATTGCTGCTTTCCAGAGATTCCTATCTTCCCATTGACCATCTTCCATACCCCTCTTCATCATGGCATCATATATTCCCTCATACCATGCTCTTCTACTTCTCCCCCTCTTCCTTCTACCTGGTACCATCCAATCCAACACCTGTTTAGGCCAGATTTCATAAAAACAGTTAATTCTCATAGACTGTGATGGGTAGAACATGAGGCATGAATAGAGAATAAAAGTGGGGCATGGAAACTTGTAGGAAAACCAGAGGAGAAACGCCTAGTACGAGTAGGTAGGCCAAAAATTAGATGGGAAAATAGTATTATGCATGATTGGAGAGAGATGAAAATTATACAAGGGAACATTGTAAAAACGTTAGCTCAGGACATAAGTGTGGGAGAGGGTGTGTCTGCGCGGTATCAACCTTCGGTTTAGCTGGCGCCATTGAGTTAATTAGAATCCATTCGAATACGATTATTATCCTTCCATCGTTTCCATTCGAATACAAGTATTATCCCTCCACTGACTCATAGCCAACACATTGTTCACGAAAATTATCATAATACTCCTGTATGGAAGAATAAAATAAATAATTTGCGCTGTGGTCTCGAGGTAGCGTGCTGCCTTGTCACGCAGCGGGCCCGGGTTCGATCCCCGGTCGGGACAGTTTTTCTGGGTGAGGTTTTTATCGGGGTTTTTCCTCATCTGCAAGACAAATGTCAGGAAAACATTAAGGCCCAAACGGTGCCCGAAATCATTTGGCCAGCGCAATCATCATCATTCATATTCATCATAGGTTAAGCTTAGGATTAGGGACTCTCCTGGAGCACCCATCATATCATCGGGGCAACGTAATCCCGCCTTCCAGGCGCCCCAACCTCAGAAGTGGGTTACAAGTACGCCATGCCAGGAGAGAAACCAGGAATGTCGAACGACAAACCTGGGGCATTTGAAAAAAAAAATTGTTAGCAACATATCAGTCTACATAAATTATAATAAAAAAAATAATATTTTCTTGGCTGGTTTTCTCAATCTGGAACCGCTACTTATTGTAGCTATCCAGATTCTTCACGATGCTGGGTGAGCACCGATCCCAATTGTCCGAAATTCCACGAGAACATTTCTTTCATTATGGGGTCTAGAAACTGCGCAAGTCCCGTAGTTCTGCGCCAAGACATCATTCCTTAGCCGGAGAAGATTAATTAACAAATGCGACACCGAACTTACTGGAGTACCGTTACCTTGTTCTTAATTTACACACAACATTTGGTGTACGACTGTAGGTCAGTTTATAACCGGTGTTGCCAATACGGCGGCTTTCTCACTATATCTAGTTTTTTAAAACGAATTCTGAAGGTTGTACTCATGGAAATATTGTTACAATATTAAAATTATAATAGAACATTATACAATTATTTATCTTGTAGGTCCGACTCCTCAACTTTTAAAATATTAAAAATATTAAATAACTTTAGACCTCTTGGGACTAGTCCCATCATCAGCAGAAGGTAGGTCTGTTTAAACTGATCCTGGATGAAATACTGGCATATTTGCAATGATTTTGTAGAGAGGATTGTATGTAATGGGCGCGTTCTCATTTAGAACGGTGCTGATGATTGTCCCGGAAGGCCTACAGTTCATTTTAAGTTGAGACGAATCTACAAGGTAAATAATTTTATATTATCAATTTAATACTGTGACTAACACCTCAACGGAGAATTGCTCTGAATTTAATTAATATTTGTTAATGTTTCATAAACATTTATTGATCTTACTTACTAGACACAGAAAAAGACAATGTACTAAATTTATAGAGCACACACACACACACACACACACACACACAATCACACGCACCCACCCACACACACACACATATATATATATATATATATATATATATATATATATATATATATATATATATGTTTAATGTCAAGATGTATAGACATCTGCATCTCTGACATATTCCGTGCGACAACAGTGTGACGTCATAATGCAAGCTTCTTTAGCCACTACAGATGGCAATGAGGAGTTTTCTTCCGAACTTATTAATTAGTGAATTTTGTGGTTAAAAAGTAACACATTTTTATCTTCCGGCCATGACACGAAAATTGAACGTTCGGGCAGGAATACATCTGTCCCGCTAGTAATATATATATATATATATATATATATATATATATATATATATATGTGTGTGTGTGTGTGGTGTGTGTGTGTGTGTGTGTGTGTGTTTGTGTGCATGGGTGTGTGAATGTGTCTGACAACGCTCAAGCGGCCACAGTTCTTATTGTAGGTCTATGGAGAGCCTATGTACATGCGGCCATGAATCGCCGTATTTGATATTGCTAGAGAGTTGCAGAATGTAGATAAAATAATTTTGTACAAAAAATCTCGTATGGTTGCTTAGTTCTGTATCATTATAGAATCCTTTGATCTGACAGTTCCGAAGGATGACTGAACTGACTGTATACAGTAGCCTATTGATAACTAATCTATGATTTATGATTGATTAGGACCCGAAAGCAAGGATTGCAGTACTTTGGAAGATTGTCCTGTGGACAAAATCTGCTTAGATAACAAATGCGTTGGTACATTCAACTCCAGATGTAAAATAGTCGAGACCATTACTCATTGCTATTGTCTTGACGGATTCACTGGAGATCCTAACTCAAGGTGTTATCGCATTAAACGTAAGTAACATACTTTCAATTTGAGTTTATTTTCAAAACGTGTTTTGTCAATTTTCATAAATTTGTGGCAAGTAATCTAAGGTAACTATTTTTCTGTAAAGGTCGGTTTCACCGAACAGAGGTAACTGTATTAAGCCTGTTTCCCCCATGTATAATGCATAGCTTAAACTGGCACAATACAGTTACCTCTGTTGGCGAAACCGACCCTAAACAAGAGTTAGGCACTTTCAAAGCAAGTTTGTAGCGATTTAAATGATGTTCTGAAGCCAAATGGTAACATTTGTACATGCAGTAATACCGGTATGCCTATAAGAAGAATTCAGCACTCGAGAGGTCAATTTGGATGCAAAAGTGGACAACGTTCATTCCATTTTGAGAATTTTCCTCATCATTGAGGGTTTTCTCCAACCAATCTTAGTAATTAACATGGTTTTAAAAATACCTAAATCACTCTGAGTTTGCAACAAACATTCACATATTTCCCTTAATTAAAGTTCTCCATCGTTCCCTGTCCTCTATGTCTTCATCTGTTACACAATATTTCCTCATTGAATTTTGAATCTTATATTCTTGCAGGTTGTTCTTGGCCTTCCTTTTCTGCTCTTTCTTTGAATTTTCCATGCATAGACAGCATTTGGCAGTCTTCAATCCTGTATTCTTCTTATGTGTCCATACAATTTTAAGAAGAGACATTTTGAATATATTTCGTGAACGGGTTTTATAGATAAGCAACGCCTAATTAAAGGTGAAGAGTCTAAAATTACTGGTTCGGGATCAGTGTTCTTAATATCCATTTTGTTAAAAATGAATCCCCTAACGCCACATTTTAATTTTTATATTGACAGAAGTTGTAACAGTTCTTTTTCCATACACATTTTTATAATGTATACATCAGCCTAAATGAATGTGTGTTGTAAATTGTTATACTGTAAGATTCTGTTCAAAATATAGACTGTCCGATACCATTCTCCAGTTTTCAGATATAAAAAATGATAATTACTTAAATTTGATATAGGGTCTACTGTTCATTTTATTTTAGAAAAATGCACAACGTTTTAAATGTGGGTTTAAAAAGAGATCAAATATACATATTAAATACAATACATAATTATTTTCTGATTTCCAGAAAAATTGTATGGCCAAATTATCTTACATGTCCGATACCACCTGTCTCTCCCCTATAAAATTCGACATAGTATGAAATAAAAAAATTTAAATGTTTTGTCTACATAGTTGATGTAGAGATTTATCACATATAAAAATAATTTCTTGAACAAGCTAAATTAATGTGTTTTTCTGTGTTATTTTACAGCAACTGAAAATCCTCCTACGGTCTCTGTAAACTACCGAAACACAACATATATCCACAACACGAACATGCCAGCAATCAAAGACTGTAATGGATGGAAAACGCGCGTGTCAAGGAGAGATTATATTTGAAGAAAATTTCAACAGTCTCGATTCTTCAAAATGGGAGCATGATGTTCGAATTGCTGAAAAACCTGTAAGCCATATACTAGACATGTCTTTATTTTTATTTAATTTAGTGGCTCATCTAGCTATATTTTAGCGGTTAGAATCATTGGGATGTAAGTGATTTTTCGCAAAAAAACTGAGTTTGATGCATAATTACATTCTAAACTAAACTCCATTGCGCGACAGGCCTACCAGCCGCTGTTGACCTCACCTCCACATGTGTTAATCACAGAGGTAGACGAGCTAGTAGGGGTGACATGTGGTCAGCATTTTTTTTTTCATTTATTTGTTGATTTATTACGGCATGTTCCATTACAATAGGTGTAATACTACATGCCTTATAACATAACATAGTTAATATATCTGACATTAGTTACTGTTTAATCTTTTACACTATGGTTTATTAGTTATTATTTGTCCTTTGTTAATATTGTCTTGATAGAGTCTCTTTAGTGTCTAGAGGTTATCTAAATTTATGGATTTTATAAACACTATAAATTCACTTGTGTATTCGCTTACTAATTTGTGTTCATTATAAGTCCACTTTCCATATTTTCTTATCATTTTGGTTTTGAAATTGTTTCTTTCACTTTCTACATTAGTGCATTCAAATAAAACATGGAAGACAATCTGATCTGCTACTCCACACGAACACATGGGGGAGTCCTTGATTTTAAATCTGTACAAATATGCGTTTAGCTTTCCATGCCCGCTTAAAAATGTTGTTATATTTCCCGATAGTGGAATATTTATTTTTAACATATCTTTGATACTAGGGAAGTATAACTTAGTCACCGCTCCATTTGTCGTTCTGTTCCACTCGTTTTCCCACTTTTGTATGCTCATATCTTGTACTTACTTACTTACTCACTGGCACTATCGAACCCGTAGGTTCATGGCCGCGCGGACATAAGCTCTCCATACATCCCTATCCTGAGCTAATGTTTTCCAATCATTCCCTGTATAATCTACTTCCCTCAAATCATAGTTAATGTTATTCTCCCACCTCATTCTTGGTCTACCAACTGGGCGTTTTCCCTCTGGCTTTCCTACAAGAAGCTTCCATGCAAGTCTTTTATTCCCCATAGGTGCAACATGTCCTGCCCATCGCAGTCTACGAGACTTAACTGTTCTTAATATATTTGGCTTCCTATAAAGACCATATAGTTCATTGTTATGTAATCTTCTCCATTCACCTGTCTGTTCATCTCTCTTTGGTCCAAATATTTTCCTAAGTACTTTATTCTCAAATACTTGTAATCTCCTTTCCTCCCTTAAAGTAAGAGTCCATGTTTCGCACCCATATAATATAACTGGTAGAATAATAGTTTTATATATTTTCAGTTTAACGTTTTTTGAAAGGAGTTGGGACATCAAAAGTCTCTGCAATGCATATTAGCATGCATTTCCAGAATTGAGCCTATGTTTAATTTCTTTGTGCATCTCATTCCTGTTTGTGATTATTGTTCCTAGGTATTTGAATTCAGCTCATATCTTGTAGTTAATTTAATTTAGCACTGAACGGGATCTTCTCATAGGATACTGGCTCGTCGCTTCTGGCTGCTTGTTTGGTGAGTTTGTCTTCATCTTCATTGCCATATATCCCTACGAGAGCCTTGACCCAGGATACTGCTACTGTCCAATGGTTGCTTATCAGATAACGTAGTGCCTGTCTGGTGATTTCTATTAATTGATTATGGTTTCTGGTGGGTCAGCATGTCGGGTCACCGGCCGTTATAGCTGGTTTTCTCAACCTGGTGCCGCTACTTATATTATCATTTTAAATGTGTGTTTCATATTAGTTATAACAAAACAAGTCAGCTGTTAAACACGGTATTTAAAAAAAAATATCCGAGAACACAAATTATATATTATTTTATTATTTACATGGCTTTTGGGATCTAGCCATAAGTGATAACATCCTCTAACAGAAATAAGTACCAGACGCACGTTCTGAGAGTAAATGCGGGGGGGGGGGTTAAGCAACGCTATAAGTGTCTTGTCTTAATTCTAAGCTTATAGCTTGTTGGGAAGCGAGCTTCACAATCTTTGTTGTGGCCTTCCTGGAATCTCCTGCCAGTTTGAATATTATCTTGTACGACTTTTGATAATCTGCCATCATTCATTCTTGAGACATGATTGTTCCATGATTACTTTATTTTATTTATTTAATCACAGTTACTTGTTAAATCGACCCCATTTCTCTACTGATGAAGATCTCTACTTGTTTTGAGATTATGCGAGCATGTAGTCAATATATACAACAGCCATATTTCTCCCATAAAATAAATATTTTTCTTTTACTGCAATACTACAACATAGTGATCAACAATACGGCTGAAATAAGAAGCCTTTGGGCAAAACATATTGCCCCTTTCACGTCAAGATTTGAACTGCAATTCTATACCTCTACCGAGTTAAGTTCCAGTTGTAATGTAAACAAACCAGATGTTTTCATTGGTTGAATAATTTTTATCTTCAAGCTTATTTAAGAAAATGTAGTTCGCTTTCTAACACTCGAAATAAATAAAATAAATATATATATTATCTAGCACATGTTTACATAAGTTAAATGGGAGAATTTTAAAATATAGAATTACAATTTTAATACATAAAATAAATAAGCATATAATTGTTTAATCCTTACGAATTTAATTGTTTCAAATGGCTGGGCTTCTTCTAAACAATTTTTGAAGCATCAAAAAGGAAAACCTTTGGAAAGCGGAGCAGAAACAAATTATTTTGAATGTTTTCAAACAGTAAAATACCCTACATTAACCAATAAAGATGTGGTGAAAATAACAGCAGAACTTACAGGTAAATTAACTTGAGCTTGTATACTGCTCGTTGGCCTAATTCAATTGTAAATAAAGGATATCTATCGACATCAAGGAAAAAGCGTAAATGTCTGATTAGGTAGGCCCATTTATAATTTTTCATAAATAAATAAGAAATGAAAGTTACAAATTATTGGTACCATCTAATCTTGTATTCAGTATTATTTTCCGTAAAATATTATATAACCTAAGTACAATGTTTCTATCGTTGATACTTCCGTACAAAATTCACTCATATGGCGGGTAAAAGAACACCACGGCTCCCCCAATGGCGTAGTCGGCGGAGTAATACCTTATGCAAGTTTGTTTAGAGTACAACTAGAACTTAGTTCGGATACAACCTGGGTAGTTAAAGAGTGTCGTTAAATTAATAAAACACTAACTACACCTTATAGAACCTGTAGGTTCAATGCTGAATTCCCTAGATTTCCACTTGTTAAATGAAGGGTGCTGGGAAAGAACCAGGGAAGTCAATTTTTTTTTTGTCGATATGAAATTTGAGCTGCCATTAAATCCATCATTGAGAGCATTATCATTTATAAGTGTGAAACAGTGAAAAATACAGTTTAGTTATGGATTTATTTTCCCTCAAAACTTGGCTTACAGGTATGGAAATGTGGAAGTTTTATGACTAAGAATACTTTTCTAGGTTTCAAGGATAAAGTGATTTACTTTTTTTTTTCCCTGTATCCTTTAAATGTAAAAAATGCATTTAAAATAGTTTACTATCTGAATATTATTTTCACAGGACTACGAATTTGTAACATACACAGCCAGAAGCGACAATAGTTTTGTACAAAATGGAATCCTACATGTGAAACCTACTTACACCACAGATGTTTATGGCGAGAACTTCATCACTCAAGGGAAACTCAGTTTAGAAGGGTAAGCTTAAGAAATAAAAAATAGCCAAATTTTCTAAAAAAAACACACATTAAAACATGTTAAAATAAAATATGTGTGTGTTTCAATGCTACTCACAGAACTTGTCGTGCTAGGTGGATAGATGTCATTAATGTGATCTATTTTCAATATTTATCAAAATAAATCAGTTTACAATGTTTTTCCGTGGGGTATATAAGAGGACTATTTACAGAGATATGTAAGCCTACATGATTACTCAAATTACAGTACATAAAGTTACATAAAATACGGAAAATGGAGTCTGTTAATTTTACAGAGTGTGGAAGATGTATTTAAGGAAGTCTTTTAGTCCGACTGTGTTGATGTGTGACTGACAGATGTGCTGATTTTAAAACTGCTGGTAGTCGACTGTGCAGCCGGAAATTGCACGAGGTTCTCTACAGGGCGTGTTTTTAGATTAAGCTTCTTTCTGGGTTCTACTGGTGTGAAGGACAAGGAATTCGATGATCAGTAACAATGAGTTGTATAATTAATTAAAAAGAGTTTATTTTGTTAGCCTCTTATGAACAACACAATATTCACAACAAATTCATAATAATATAATATGGGAGCAACAGGCTCCTCTGAATACTTGTAATATGATAAACTAGCCACACTGTGTGTGTATGGGAGCTACTAACCACAGTGTATGTGTGTGTGTGTGTGTGGGAGCTACTAACCACAGTGTATGTGTGTGTATGAGTTACTAACCACACTGTGTGATCGTATGAGCGCGATTAACCACACTGTGTTAACAATAAAATGTCTTGGCCTTTTATATTAATTTTCCAAGGAAGTTTTAAATTGGCTCAAGTATTCCTTTTAACAAAATTTATTGTTTTGCAAATTTGAACATATTCAACACGTCAATCAAATTTATACTTTTATGATAAACATTAGTTTCGCTTCGCTAGGTACCTGTACCTGCCAACCCTTGAGTTACCGTTAATCACTGTATAACAAAAGCTTATTGTGTGGTCCCAAATACTAAACAAAATTAATTCTAGCAATTACCCCGCATCAACTGTTTGAGAACAAACTGCTTTCAGACCGATCGATTTTTAAGGACCTAAATATTCTGAGTAGGAACGAAACTGGACAGAAACCATTTTATCCATCAAAAGATAGATATATTCCTAAACCAGCAAAATTGGAAGACATGTTATAGGCTACTTTATGAGGATTTCGCATAGTTTACACGGTTCCTGCGTGACAGACTTTATTTTTCTTTGTATTCTATCAGAACTCATCATGGCCCATGCTAAACATCCAACACATTATCAACATATTAGGCCTACATTGTAAAAATCCATCACCTAGAAACAGTATAAATTAAGCGAATTCCTTAGTATTTCGATTTAATTTTGCAGATTCACGGAATATATCGCCGCCTTACAAGCGAAAGTCACTAGGTCGAAGAAGGTACTTTTGAGAAAATAGGTTTGGATATTTCAGCCTTTTATTTTCTAATTTCACGCAATCGTTGTGCATGTTTGAGGCAATTTTTTACAAATATTATGGTTGATGTTTATTGTTGTGATGGGTGATGGTGAAAAGTGAATTTGTAATTATTTTATTATGTTAATTATAATTTGCTTGGGATATAGCACTGAGTGTTTTTCACTAGTCACATGGACTTGATATATTTCTGCAGAC
The DNA here is from genome assembly GCA_030220185.1 of Diploptera punctata. NCBI lineage: Eukaryota > Metazoa > Arthropoda > Insecta > Blattodea > Blaberidae > Diploptera > Diploptera punctata. Next base: position 97,302 of record JASPKZ010009814.1, on the reverse strand, counting down.
TGTCATCTGAGAGGAACGTCACATTTTGACAGTAACTTCTATATAATTTGTTAACTTCTTAAGTGGTAATACAATCCATTACGGACCTTTGCCTCCTCCAGTCGCCTCTGTCCTTAGATCTTACATTCCATCTTGTGATTTTATATTTCCTGATATCATTGTACTTTCGAATGTGTCTAAAAGGCACACAAAGTTAGGTGCGTGTAGACAAACAGTTTTCGGATACTTTTGAAATTTACAATGGATATATATTATCTCCTCTACTATTCAATTTTATACTAGAACATTCCATAAAATATTTAGAAGATGACTAAAAAGCCAACAATTCAATGGTATTAAAAACTGTTATGCTATGCTTATGATGAAGTATTATTAGCTGATAGCGAGGAGATATTAAAGGCTAACATGCACGCTACATTGAGTAACACTAAGAAATTAGGGGTGGAAACAAACATCAATAAAACTGAATATATATGTTCACTATTATAAATTCATTATATAATGGAAATGGACAGCTAATGACAAATGAGAGAAATTTTGAAGAAGTGGCTGGATTCAAATATTAGAAACAATAATTACAAATATGAATGAGGTTCACAAAGAAATTAAACCGGCTCAATTCTGGAAATGCGTGCTATTATGCATTATATGGGCTCTTGTCATCCCAACTTCTCTAAAAACGTTAAACTGAAAATATATAAAACTGTTATTCTCTCAGTAATATTATATAGATGCGAAACATGGACTTTACATTAAGGGAGGAGAAAGGTGACGATTATTTGTGAATAAAGTTCTTAGGAAAAATGTTAGACCAAAGAGAGATAAATAGACAGGGGAATGGAGAAGACTGCATAACAGTGAGCTACATGATATTATAGAAAACCAGACTGCGATGGACAGGACATGTGATACGAATGGGGGATGGATGAAGGGCATGGAAGCTTCTTGAAGGAAAACGCCCAGTTTAGAGACCAAGAATAAGGTGGGAGAATAATATTAACCATGATTTGAAGGAAATGGATTATACACAAATATAAATGTTCTTCCTTTATATTCTTGTATCTTATTAATGTTTTAAAATTTTTATGAACGGATAATTGGAAAACTAGCTCAGAATAGAGATGTGTGGAGAGCTTATGTCCGCACGGTCACGAACCTACAGGTTCGATAGTGCCAGTGAGTTAGTTAGATATTATTGTATACATCATCCCACCACCTAACTTTAGGTTTCCCACTTTGCCTATTTACCTGTGGTTGAGTAACAATAACTTTTCTTCCATTCCGTTCACATGTCCTGTTCAGTTTAGCCTCATAATTTTTATAAATGAGCTCCCATGCCTCTCTTAAATTCCCCTTTCGTGGTACATGTTCTGCCCACTGTGTCTACAAAACTATTAGGCCTACATCATGTTTCCCATAAGATCATGAAGATTATTCAGTTTCCTCCATGCATTTGTCTGCTCTCTTTGGTCCAAACATTTTCCTTAGCACTTTACATTAGAATAATTATTAGAAGGGAGCAGGAAAAAAAAAACAGGAATGTCAATTTTTATTTGAAACCCAGAAATTTTGCTTTTAATATTGTACATCCATACTTCCTTACCTCTATACCAAACTTTGGAGGTAAATAAATGTATGGTCAAACTCTGTATCTTTTACTTTTTCACAGTTCTACATTATAACACTTTCCATGAAGAATATGATGACACCTTAAACTCCATTTCGACACAAAAAAGTGACTTACCTGGTTATTTTCCTCTACCCTTCATAATATATATTTCTTTTTTTTTTTTAGTTTTTTTTATAGTCTACGTAGGCAAATTTATATTCATGCCGATTTCTTCTTCGTAGTATTGCTTCTTATGTTTTCTTCTTCTTAATCATAATTTGTAGGATTTTCATCCTGTTTATTTCCAAAATCACTCCTCGGAGGAAGACGTATTGGATGTGCATTCACTGTCTATCTATCTCTTGGCTGGTCTTCTTCTTGTTTTTTCTCCCGTCCATTTGTCTATCTTCTTTAGCTCTTTTTGCAAATCGGTTGTCTTCAATATGTTCGTCTATCTATAATACATTTGGTTATATCTTGAATATGACATTTGCCCCTAACTTCTGTGTTGTGTATTTTATCAAATAATGTTTTTCTTTGAATAGGCCTAGTTCTTAAAATCTTAATTTCACATGTGCTTCTTATGTAATCTCCAAAAATTCCATTATAATTTGATAAGTGTTAATAATTGAAAGTATATGTAATTATATAAGTTCAGAAACATTTTGTGATTGGGTTAAATATTTGCATGTGACCTTTGAAGATGAGTTAATTTTTTCTTTTGTTTTATTTTTCATTCCTATGCATGTTTAATTTATTCATACGAGTATCTTGTAAATTTGTGTTCAAAAGTTCATTTGAATTTTTATATCCTTGACCTCAAACAGTATTACGTAATCTTGTTTTCAGATGTACCGGAATACCGGGATCTACAGACTGTACGAAACAAGCAAAGAGCTATAATATATTACCTCCAATTCTATCAGCACGACTTCGTACACGCAATTATTTTAATTTCTGTTATGGAAGAGTAGAAATTCGTGCTAAACTTCCAGCAGGAGACTGGATTTTTCCAGGTATCTAATGTGTTATTCTTATTTATTCAACCTTATTAAAAGGTAGATATAGATTTTGGAAATTAAACATTTAAAATTTGTGTGAATTTTATTATTTTAAATTTAGAATGAAATTTCGCATTTTATATCAGTAAGAAGTTTCGCGCTGTACCCGAGTGGTTAAGGCAAGATGCCTGGCGCAGAGCTACGGGACTTGCGCTGGTTGGAATCTCCATGGGGGAAGACATTTACTCATAGGACTGGTGCCCACCCAGCATCGTGAGGAATTTGTGTAGTTACTGTAAGTAATGGCTCCAGGTTGAGTAAACCAGCTATAATGGCTGGATGATCCGACATGCTGACCACATGTCATCCCTACACTGTGATTAACACTTGTGAATGTAAGGCCAGCAGCCGGCTGGTAGTCCAAGGGTCTTCTAGGCTATCGCAGTATGGAGTTTAGTTTATCATAAGTAATGCCACGAGTGATTTCCAATTTATCTAGAGAATTTGGAAATCAAGAGTGGCATTTGTAAGGACTATTTAACGAATAAAATTAAGCTGTTTACTCACAAATCACTATTTAAATATAGTTATTTTAAAATATTTATATATTTAATGTAAACCAAGATGTTTGAAAACAAATAGGGAAACGATTGGCATGCTTCATTTGCTTCTTTTGTCCATCACTGCATCCAGATCATATTATTTATTGCCGAAGGATCGCAATATTGTAAGAATGCACCCTAGTGGAGAAATTTATAACCAATGTTATAGGTATTAATTAATTTCTGTTGTCCTATTGTAAATATGTCAATTACATTTTTCTGGAACGTCATTTCCTGGAAAATAATTCGTTTAAGAAAGCGTAAACAGTGTTTTTTTTGTGGTATAATCAATTGTTATAAATATTTTATATTATCTCTCGTATGCGCTTTCTGTTGAAGTTCATGCACTATATACAATTTGGTAGCCGTATTTCTTGGAGAGTCAGTCACTGCAAAATAATGCTATGACCTATTCAGAATGTTAAAAAAGGAGGTGCTTTCTATATTATGATAAACTTTAGTTGGTAAATTCTAGGCGAAACACGACTGTGATTGGTTGTAAATAAAAAATCATTGAAATGTGATTGGTCATTGACTCCCATTTGGGCCATGAGTTAAATAGTTAATAAGAAAGTATTTAGCCATGGGCGACTTTTGAGGGGACACAAGAAATCGCACTCTCTTCTCACATCCGGCATTCAAAACTTGAGATAACGATACTTCGTGGGTAGTGAAAAGTAATTGAAAACTACATCGCAGAAACCTTATTTTTTCAATTTTATGCAGAATTTCGTTCTTATCGCGATTGCATAAACCATAATACACTTAATATATTTAGGTGAGTGTGAAACATAGTATTACGAGTTTTGGTACCATTTGGGCACATTTCGCATTCATTGCAATTGCGAAAAAATTACGATATATCCACTAATGGACATACACTATTAAAAACTATCTTAAAATTATTCAAAATCCCTGTAACTTCGTATATATATATATATATATATATATTTTTAATGCCACCAGGTTGTCTTTTATGACATTTCTGGCTTTCTCCCCTGGCATTGGCAGAATTGTAATCCATTTCTTAGGTTGGGGCACCTGGAAGGCGGAGTTACGTTACCCCGATGGCATTTTTTCTATAGTGTTCTGCCCTAGGGCAGGTCCTTTACTGCAATCATAGCATTTTCATGATATACTTGCAGTTTTACCAGGGAATTATAGGTGTGTTAGCTTCCCGTTGCTTTCCACACCTGGGATGATAATAGTGATGATATGATAAGAATGATTATGATGGCCAGATTATGTTCGGGGACCTTTTGGGCCTCAAAGCTACCTGACATTAGGAAAAACCCCGAATAAAAACCTCATCCAGGAAGCTTGTCCCGATCGGGAATCGAACTCGGGCCCGCTGCGTAACAAGGCAGGGCACTACCTCGAGACCACAGCGATTGATGGGTGATAAATGATAATGAAGCGCCAGGAGAGTTCTTAACCTAAATTCCAGACCATGGGCAACCACAGAAAAAATTCCCTTTAAGGAAAAAATCATATGGTTTGACCAGGAATCGAACCCGGGGCCTCATGAACAGTAGACAGGAACTCTGACCACTAGCCCATGAGGCTGTTAAATTGCTACTTATAATGTGCACCCTCGTGATGTCACAATATGACGTAGTCTGCTGACTGACTGATCTCAATGACAATCCCTCCGATAAACTACAGCCTGTCCATAATTTGTGTATCGGGTACATATGCAATAAAAGGCAATATGAACATTTCTCTTCTTCCATCAGAGATGTTTTCAGGTTCAGACTAAATATGCATCGATGCGCTCTCAACTCAATCTGAACTTAAAGAAACGGTAAGATGACTTTCTCTTTGATGAAGTCCCACAAGAACAAATCTCCATCCATCATCCAATGGCTGATTGGCTCAAATTCAAGCTTTGGCCTTCCTTAACTTCTGTTCCAATCATTTCTATTTTGTGCAGCAAGCCTCCAGTTGCGACACTTTGGTAGGTTTGCAGCATCTTCCTTAATACCATCCTCCCATCGTTTTTCCGGTCTTCCAACTTGTCTATCCCCCATAAAATTTGCTGTAATTACTTTTTTGGTGCTTAGTTGAGAGCCTTTGTTCATGACCAGCCAATTTCAATTTCTTTAATAAAAGTGACAAGGTCAGGTTCATTGTATTTGTCATACAATTCTCTGTTGTATCGTATTCTCCACTGACCATTAATTAATATTTATCGGTCTAAATATTTTCCTGAGTACTTTTTTAAAATTATTTAGGGCTACCTCTGATCTTTTAGTGAGGCTCTATGTCTCACTAAAGAACAAATATCATGGAATCATATTTTTGGACACCATGGAAAGATCTTAAAATGCTTCTTCAACAGGACATTTGCACCACTGTGGGAGCAGTTCTCGCAGAAACCCTCTCTTGTCTTAAAGGGAGTAAGGCAGAGCTCAATCCTGTTGGAAAATAAAATCGGGTGGGTTCACCTCAGTTGTGTTATTAACCAATGCCGTGATAAGAGAATCCATTTATGGTCTTAAACTATACAGCCAATGAGTAGAACAAGAATACCATGTCAAATCATAAATTACCAGCCACCAGGCAAGAGATATTTGGTCTATCACATGAAAGGAAGAAGAAGAAGAACTATACAGTCCTGGACAAACTGAGTTTTCATATGATAAATAAAACTTTGAGATGTTATTTTTTTTTTTGGCATAAAAGTATCCTCAAATAGCCATAATATTTTCTTTTAAAGGTGCAATCTCTTTCAGACACCTTCAAATAGAACAATTCAATTATGTTTTACACATAGGATAAAGGACCTAAATGAATGAAGTCGCCTCAGATACGAATAAGGAATGTTTCTGTCTAAACTGTTCCAAATTTAGGAGTAAAAGCTGATGCAACGACTGGTTGATTAAATCAAATAGTAGTTATCATTGTGCCATCTGGTTCCGAGGTTTACGGGTTCAAACTCGACCAAATTTAATGAATTTTTAAGATGTAAAAATCTTGAGTATTACTTTCTTTATGACAAATAAAACCACTTCAACCCTGAAATAAGTTGCATAGAGCAAAATGTGTATTTTTGCAACCATATTTGAACTGCGACATTAATAATTGTTATTGTCAGAGAACGTTGTTAAATGAAGTACTTTTAAAATGAATGGTGAATCACCATTGAGGTTGTGAAGAAAATGTTAAAATCTTAAAATAGCTACCTGATAAAATACTGATAATTTTTTATAATTTACAGAAATATGGCTGCAGCCAAAATACGACTGGTATGGAGGAGAATTCTTGTCAGGAAGAATTCAGATGGCTATGTCAAAAGGTAACAGAGAGTTATACAAACAAGATCAACCACAAAAACACATTGGAGAACAAATGTTGGAGGCAGGTATCACTTTGGGAATAGATGAAACAATTACCAACTTGATGCATAGCAAACAAAATCCGGAAAACGAAGGCTGGAATAGAAAGTTCCACTTGTATTCTATGGAATGGACACCTGGTAAGATTGTTATCTGACAATATTAAACTAAATCTGTCATAATAATCTAAAAAAATGTATTTTTAAAGTTTATAATAAATAATGTTTATTATTATAACAATCAGTGATGCTTTTTAGTTCATAGTTACTAGGCAACAAAACCTATTAATTAATAGGAGTTGGAATATTCACGACTCACCTCATATTTGTAGATTTCTTGAAGACCAAGGTTTCGATACGTTACACATTATTATCAATTCAATTAATTAAAATAAACCTCAAAGTGTCACTTCCTTTAAATATTAAAAAAACTATACTTTGTATTCTAACAAAACACAAAACATGCTATCAAAACATAAAATGTCATTAAATATACAACATATACTAAAATACTCTGAAGTAGATAAAATATTGTACACAATAAAATATTGTATTGTATATTTAGCTTATTTTTCCTTTTTTAAATACATTTTAGTGTATGATACACAACAATTTTTTTATATTCTTAGAAATAGTTTAATTCTATTGAATGTAAATCATTTTTTATTAAATCTCATTACAAAATTTGGTTCGGTAACTAGTCATCTAAATAACTATTAATCCATCAAATTTTTAAAAAAATTAATCATATTCAATATTTATTATATTTTTTTTGTACATTCTAAGTTTGAAAGAAAAAACAAGAGAATGGGCAAAGACTAAAAAAAAAAAAATGTATATATATATATATATATATATATATGGGAAGACAGAAAACAGCCACAGGAGAAGAAAAATCTCATGATGATGATGATAACCCAAAAACAAATTTAGTCTCGTGAATGTTATAATATTCACTGAATTTGATTTTAATAACTTTCGAAATCATAAAACATTTTGTGTTGCAGATGATTTAACATTCAAAGTAGATGGTCAAATAATTGGAATAACAAGTTCTCCGCCAGGAGGATTTCATAGATTACCCCATTTTACAGAAAACAGAGAAGTTCATTGGGCACAGGGTTCAAAGCTTGCTCCTTTTGACAACGAAGTAAGTATAAAAATTAACTGCACTAAATATGATAAAATATATTAAGTAATTCTGCATGCTCGAAAAATGTTTTGTAACATACTCTAAAATTCATATTGTATTTTAAAATGAATCATAATTCCTATTACACACTTCTAGGGAGGGGCAACTCGTCTTTAAGGAGGAGACTTATGTAGTTATGCATCTAGGAAGAAATTTGCTCATTACTGAGTTTTAGAGATATTTAACCAAACTTTGTATACATATAAATAACAGTTTAAGAAATATACCTTCCCATTTTAACTTTAAATATTCATATTTAATTAATTATGCAAATTTGTTTTTTTAGTAACCCAAGTAATAGGACCATTTCCTTGAAAATAGTTGATATTTTTACTTTTAAAAAATAAAATGATAATCAATACAGATTTTTAATTACAACTAAATTAGCTTGGTCTAGAAATTCCTAACAAAGGAGAGGCTATGGATAGACTGAAAGGGCTGTAAAGCCAATAAATAAGTAATAGTAGAACAAGAATAAATAACACTGGTCGACAAAGATGAAATTTTTTCTTTCACAAGAATAAAAAATGAGATTTTAGAAGTATTTTTCATCTTGAATTTAAATATCATTTCAGTTTTTCCTATCAGGCAAGAGTTTTCTGTGATATTCATTTACATTTTTCATTATTTTTAATAAAATCCATCTAACTCTAACACATTCTGGCTTACCTAGAAAGTGGTAGATAGTGATTTTCGGGCATATTTTATGTAAGATCATTTTTATTTCCAACTGAATCATTTTCAGTTTGAGTTAAGTCAGAATCAGAGTTATGAGGTAAGGTCATATCTGCATATACTGTTACAGGGAACTCTTCATATAAGGTAAAGTTTCCTATGACAGGTCAAAGAAAATGCTAAAACCAATTTAAAAAAAGTAGCTGTCACAAAAAAACTGTGCCTGATGGAAAAATTCTGACTACATATCTGAATTCAGTAAGAAAAAATGCACTAGATTCACTAATAAGATTTCTTGTGAAGAAAACCTTGTTGACCAGTGTTATTGGCCAAATTTACCCATGCACACTTATTGCCAACATGAATTATTAGAACAAAAAGTCAATAAATTCCTCCATTGCTGTTATTACTACTATTATATAATATTCACTCTTTTTTACATTGTAAACCTTTAGAGAAATAAATTATAAAATTAAAACTTGTTTTGTAATATTATTATATTATTTTCTGATTATAAAGTTATGATACTATATGGAAATGTATGCAGGACTGATTATACAAGTTATTAATGTATTTTACAGTTTTATTTGACTCTTGGACTTGGAGTTGGAGGAGTAAGAGAATTCCCTGACAACATTACTACTGTTTTCCAAGGAGAATCTTATCCCAAACCATGGAAAAACACAGACCCCAAGGTAAATATAGCGTGTGAGATTTTACCTTATGATTAATGTTTCTGCCCCCAGCTAGTGCAAAAGTCATCTCATTCTCTGTCAGCCTCCAATAACACTACACCTAAATCATCATCATTTTCACTTATGAAAATACAATAGGAAGTAACATTATGTCTTATAAGAAACAACGAATTATAAGATAAGATGAAGGCAGATCGAACTTATTTATCTTTTTCACTATTGATGATATTTTGATTGCATATCTTCTTCTTCTTCTCCCTCTCAAGTATTAGGCAAAGGCCTGTTACAATCCTATAGAAAATTTTCCCTCCAGCATTTCATAGGACGGCCCAGAGATCTTTGTCCTCTTAGTATATAATTATAAACAGCTTTGGGGATCTGATTTGAACTCATTTTGATTTGTTAATAGTGTTTTAATACAAGTAACAATATATGAATTAAACCTTAACATTCATTATTAATAAATAGGATCATCTTGGTGAAAAATAAAATTGAATTACACATTACGAGTAAAATCCGAATCACCAAACCAAGATATTAGAATAGTCTGAAGTGAGCATTCATTAACACATTTATTCATTTATGCCACCTTTCAAAACAGTCTCCAAATACATAAACCAACATAGCACTTTCATCAAAAATACAGTGTGTTCCTTCTTTTATTTTTCAAAGTACATACATGACAATGACATTGTTTTCCTTTTGAAGGCCAGTGCTGGGAGTGTTTTACATCAAGATGACTTAGGTGTAATATAGATACACTTAATCTTCCTGATGATATGCCGTTTGCTGTCTAATTTTGCTCCTGGGATTGTGGAATCAAATTATTGACAAGAACCTCCCTGAACTTTTTGTGCAACATTCTACAAACATAAGTTTTATGTAACAGGAAGGCATTTAGGATAAACACACCTGTCAGATGGAAAAAATAATTTCTTGTCCATTTCCATCTTTCCCTGGGAATTCCATAACTATTAACCATTCTGTCCGATTTGTCCACATATAATCTTCTATAACACAACATTTTATTTCTTGACCAGATACATCACAAAAGTTCTTTTCTACTGGAGGAGAATGTATGTTTGTAAGAACATAAATATCTCTTTTTGTCTTTCCAGCATACAACACTTTGATACCCTCTCGGTCATATAAAGATAACCTATTTCTTTCATTTTATCATCCTGGATGTTATGTCTTTATCACACCAATCACAATGAACAGTTCTGCAGCAATTCACTTTTTTCTCAAATAAATTGCTGGAAAGATATGGTGATGAGAAATAATTTTCCATGTATATTTTACGCTCTATTCCTTCAAGTCTTCAGACAAAATGTAAATGAGTGTTGAAGAGATTTCCTGAATTGCTAAAAGCCACTGCTTCCCCATGTAAACAGTCATTGCACAGTTTATAAATTTTTATGCCAAACCTTTGTTTTTTTTTTTGGAATGTAGTGATGATAATTTGGAGAATTTAAAATATTCAACATCTGGAGAAGATAAAATTCATAATCCGTCCATCCATAGTAATTCTGTTCGAGGGCAGGTCTTTCACTGCAATCATAGCATTTTCATGCTATGCTTTGCCGCTTTACTAGGGAATTGTAGGTGTGGTAGCTTTCCGTTGCTTTCCACACCGGTGAAGGATGATGATGATAATGATAAGGATGATGATGATGATGATGATGATGGCCATATGATTTCAGGGGCTGTTTGGGCCTTAAAGTTTTCCTGACATTTGTCTTACAGGTGAGGAAAAACCCCGAGAAAAACCTCACCCAGAAAAACTGCCCGACCGGGGATCAAACCCGGGCCCACTGCATGACAAGGCAGCACGCTACCTCGAGAACACAGCGGTGGACTAAATTCATAATAGCATGCTTAAAAATCTACCAAATGAATCTCTAGGCCTACATGAAAAATAGAACATTATCTTGGATTAATATCTATTCTCCAAGGCTAAATCTAGCGGTTTTTTTTTTTTGTAATTTCATTGCACAGCAAGTCATTAATGTAAGATAGAAATACTACTCTTCCATTGAATAGTACGATGACATCATCAAGAGCAAAATGCTCTGTTGGATTGTATAATTCATAAAATTGATCAATAAGGGTGTAAAAAGTTGTTATATGTTAGAAACTGTTCTTCCATTGTTGAGAATTTTGCAAATTATATTGCTGGCCATTATTTGTTTGCATAAGCTTTGTTAAAGTGTTTAACAATTTCTTTTGGATCAGTTGTGATTTGTTTATTGCTATTCAGAATGTGATTGGTTCACAAGACTTGCCTTCAATAGCCTTAAATTTATTCCATACTATGGATAAAGGGGTGTTTCTTGCGATACTTCTTCTATGATCTTTTTGCATAACTAAAATTTGAAATGCATGTGAATAAAAATGAAAACAAAATTGAATTTCAGATATACTGACGTTCCTATATTGATTAATAGTGTTGGATTTGGATAGATCCTTTGAGGCTTCTTAAGACATTTTCCATTAGAATGTTGTTATTAAGACATAATCTTTCACATGTTTTGGCAAAGAACAATTTTCATTCTCCCACCAGCAAATCAACAAACTTGATTTCCGAAAACTTGTACAGAAGAAGGTTACTGATTCATAGATATTTCTTTCAACTAGTAGAATCACTTTTTTATATATTTTTAATTTAACATTTTTTTAAGAGAATTTGTGATGATAAGAGTCCCTGTAGGGCATAGTAGCATGTGTTTCCAGATTTGAACCTATGTTTAATTTCTTTCTCATTCCTGTTTGTTACTATAATTCCTAGGGATTTGAATTCAATCACTTCTTCAAAATTTTCTGGATTTGTCAGTAAGTTTCCATTTTCAATTAATATTTCATTTCTACGTGTGACCATTATATATTATAATTTATTATTATTATTAGTAATTTCTTTTTTTTTTTATATTACAGTTCATGCTTGAATTCTGGAAAGCGAGGGAAAATTGGAAGAAAACCTGGTCAGGAGACAGTTCACATCTACAAGTAGATTATGTTAAAGTTTGGGCTCTTTGATGGATTATAAAAATATATTATATTTTAATATAAACCTTCTTGAGCTATAATAGTCCAAGTTTTACCTTGTACAATGCTTAATATTAATAAACTTATGTATTTTTATTTTATTTTTTACATTATCTTATTCCCACACCTTGTTCAACCTGATTTTTTTTGGGCCTATTTTATCTCCTATTGGAAGATATAATCATAGGAGGCAAAGTAGTAGTAGTAGTAATCTATTACTCAGGAACTTGATTGAACTCCATTCTGTTCCTTGCTACTCAATGAAGTTTTGAAGTTGAATCCAGTTGTGGTAAATTCAGGACAGGACACTTGTATAGGTGCTGCTCTACTGGCATCATTGAATTATCCTCATTGCAAAGAATACATTTACATGATGGTTAAATGGAAACCCTATGTGGTGATGCGGAACATTGCTACTGCTTCATAACAGGGAGAATTTGAAATTGATGAATTATTATTGAAAACAGCCCACAAATTGTTGCTTTGAATTTTAAATTATTTGTCTAGTTATGTTTTTATTGTTAATTTAATACTTCTCACTTAAGGACAAATTATATTTGAAGAGAAAAATTAGAGAAGTATTAAAAATTATAACAAAAACATCAAAAGAAGCCCTACTGACTTTATAAAGTAGTTTTTAAATTCCCCATAAATATCTTCTTAAACAAGAAGGCGCCATTTGCATAATCGAGCAAAGCTTATAGCATTTGACACTCGGGAATTAACAATGAATAAGAGAAAAATTTGCATTTAGATTGGGGTGCTCAGGTAACTCAGTTGATAGAGTATTGGCATAGGAAGCCAAAGGTCGTAGGTTCAAACCCCAGTCTGAGCGTATAATTTTTCTCTTCAAATATAATTTGCCGAGTTGTTTTTTTTTAATTTCCTATTCTATAGTACTTGTCTGAAGGCAGGTCTTCAAGAAAATCTCAACCGATGTTATGTCATTCAGAACTGCTTCTCACTCCCCCTGGATCAATTATTCACAAGTTAATGTTAAAAGAGACCGATGAACCTCCAAATTAAATCAAATTCCCCAGGAATTTCAAAATTCTTAAGCTTTTTTTTATTCCTGGAGAATTTGATTTAATTCGAAAGTTCATCAGTCCCCAACAGAGAGTGTAAGAAGCAGTTCTGAACAATATAACATCGGTCGAGATCTTATTGTAGATGAAAGCACTGAGGTTAGAAGACTGGATATTAGGTGAGATATAAAGAATTTTAATTTACATCTTAAATTAAACTTCATAGTGATTTTACAAACTGGCAGACTGCATAAAATATGCATTAATTTTCTTTAAGATAATCTACCTTTATTATACAGTACTGCATGATCTCTTAGTTTCTCTGCAATAGAAACCACGTTTTCTGTAAACAATAGACATCAGTGTGAGAGAGTAGTACATATTTTTAGAGTTGATATTTGTCAAAGCTCGCTGATATAATTATTTTATAAATATAATAATAATAATAATAATAATTACATTCATTTAGAGAATTTTCTTCATCATTGAGGGTTTTCTCCAACCATTCTTAGTACTTAACATGAATTAAAAAATAAATAAATATAAAAATAAATAAATATAAATGACTACGGACTTATAGACTATCAGTTTGCAACAATTGATAATAATAATAATAATAATAATAATAATAATGATAAAACAATAATCATAATAAAGTTACATAGTAAAATATATACCTGGCAGGTGCCATCATCCGCAAGTAGGTTACTTTTTTTTTTTATTTTTAAGAACTGTAGGCCACTGATGTCAAAAGCGTAGCAAAACAACAATTAATAGTATATATTCTGTTGATGATGGAAACCGGTTTCCGAACGGTCTACAGTTCTTATTTTTTTAACCTAGTTGAGGACGACGGCACATGTTATGTACATATTTTAATATTCTATTTTGTGACTATTTATCTCAACGAGATTTTAGTATGAATTTTATCAGTATTATCAGTATTAATAATCATCATCAACTCTCATAAAAGTGATTTTCAATCCATCTCTTCCTCTGATGATCCGAAGATTTCTTTCTCTATAGATAGATTTCTCTATAGATAGATTTCTTTCTCTATAGACGGTAGTAAAGCATGGCTTTTGGGATTCTATTCTTGGACATACATTGTACATGAGTTTCCCAATTGTACTGGCATTTCCTTATTGTAACTAAAGCTCCTGCAGGACCTCTTCATTGTTTGTGATCCCATCGATCTCATGAACTTCATCTCGCTTGTTAAGATCTACATGGAAATTCTTATTTTTCATTGTCCATACCTCAGTTCCATAATATAGTACTGGCCGTATTCTTGTGCACCTTTTTACTATGGAAGCTTTCATATATTTTTTAGATTATTCTCATTGTTTTATTATACCAATGGATTTTATCAATGAAAACTAATTCATTGAAAAAAAAAATACAAATTTTATACCCTATCTATCTATAGTGTTCCGCCCGAGAGGAGGTCTTTCACTGCAATCATAGCATTTTCCTGCTTTACTAGGGATAGGTGTGGTAGTTTCTGTTGCTTTCCACACCGGTGAATGATGATGATGATAATGATGGTAGCCGAATGATTTTCGGGGATTTTTGGGTCCTTAAGCCTCTTGACATTTGTCTTAAAGGTGAGGAAAAACCCCGAAAAAAAATACTCACCCATGAAACCTGTCCCGATCTTAGATAACAAAAATAATGTACTCTTTCATACAATTAAGTCTTTAAATGAGTTTTAATTAAGGCAGAGCATTTACCACGGAAGACATTAATTGTTTTTATATTAATCTCAATATCGTATTTTTCACCTACCATGTTTAAATTATTCACTGAATATTGAAGATCATATTCGTTAGTGCTACAAGATCTAAATCATCTGGAAAATGTAGTGCGTCAATTTGAAATTCCGATTGGTTGGGATAGATCCATAAAGTTTGTCTCAATTCCTGGATAATTATGTTCATGTATATAATAAATAGCACAGGTAAAAGGTCGCGACTTTGCCTAACACCGACTGGGGGACTCGACTTGCTAACCATATGTCACTCCTGTACTGTCTATAAGATCTTCCACCTCCGTGATTAACACATGTGGATTTTGAGATAAGCCAAAGGATGTCGCTCTATGGAGATTTTGATGTTGTGGAACTTGATTTTCTGGTGAAATCTGCATTAGTTTGTTACGATTAATAATAATAATAATAATAATAATAATAATAATAATAATACTTACTTACTTACTTACTTACTCACTGGCACTATCGAACCCGTAGGTTCATGGCCGCACGGACATAAGCTCTCCATACATCCCTATCCTGAGCTAATGCTTTCCAATCGTTCCCTGTATAATCTACTTCCCTCAAATCATAGTTAATGTTGTTCTCCCACCTCATTCTTGGTCTACCAACTGGGCGTTTTCCTTCTGGCTTTCCTACAAGAAGTTTCCATGCACGTCTTTCATTCCCCATACGCGCAACATGTCCTGCCCATCGCAGTCTACGGGACTTAACTGTTCTTATTATATCTGGCTTCCTATAAAGACCATGTAGTTCATTGTTATGTAGTCTTCTCCATTCACCTGTCTGTTCATCTCTCTTTGGTCCAAAAATTTTCCTAAGAACTTTATTCTCAAATACTCGTAATCTCCTTTCCTCCCTTAAAGTAAGAGTCCATGTTTCGCACCCATATAATATAACTGGTAGAATAATAGTTTTATATATTTTCAGCTTAACGTTTTTTGAAAGGAGTTGGGACATCAAAAGTCTCTGCAATGCATAATAGCATGCATTTCCAGAATTGAGCCTATGTTTAATTTCTTTGTGCATCTCATTCCTATTTGTGATTATTGTTCCTAGGTATTTGAATTCAGCCAATTCCTCAAAATTTCCCTCATTTGTCATTAGCTGTCCATTTCCATTATATAATGTATTTCTACGTGTGACCATATATTTAGTTTTACTGATATTTACTTCCAGTCCTAATTTCTTAGTGTTACTCAATAGTGTGTGCGTGTTGGCCTTTAGTATCTCCTCGCTATCGGCCAGTAGTACTACATCATCAGCATAAACTAACAGCTTATTAATACCATTCAGTTGTAAGCCTTCCTCATTCTCTAAAGATTTAATGGCATGCTCTAGTACAAAATTAAATAGTAGAGGAGATAGTGCATCTCCTTGCTTTAACCCATTCTGGATTTCAAAAGTGTCTGAAAACTGTTTGCCTACACGCACCCTACTCGTTGAGCCATTTAGACACATTCGTATAAGTCTAACTAACTTTTTAGGAATTCCAAACTCCAGCAGGATACTATATAACTTCTAACTTCTCCCTCTTAATTGAATCATATGCTTTTTTGAAGTCTACATATAGTTGATGTACAGTACCATTATATTCCCATTTCTTTTCTAAAATCTGTCTTACACTAAAAATCTGATCTGTTGTAGACCTGTTTCTTCTAAATGCACATTGATGATCTCCTAGAATGTCATCAATATAGGGAGTAAGTCTGCTTACTAATATATTTGTTAGAATTTTGTACGAAGTTGAAAGTAATGAGATGCCCCTATAGTTGTTGCAATCAGTTTTATCTCCTTTCTTATAAATTGGTACGATAATTGATTCCTTCCATTCATCTGGAAGAGCTTCTTTTTCCCAAATCATACTAAGCAACCAGCGTATCTTGTCCATCAATTTTTCTCCCCCTGATTTTAGCAGTTCTGCTGGGATCTCATCTGAACCTGATGCTTTATACATCTTCAATTTTTCAATTGCCATTTCAACCTCTAATGCACTTGGCTCTGCGACTAGCATTTCTGCTGTCTGTAAGTTATTCTCCTCAATGTCCTGTTCTGTATGTACATTTAATAGCTAATAATAATAATAATAATAATAATAATAATAATAATAATATAATAGTACCCATCAATAGGAACCTCAAACTTGATGCTATTCTTTTTGCAGACGATTTAGCTCTTCAGGCACTTTCCAAAAATTATATGCAACGATCAATTTATAATTTACAAAAAAATAGCTGCCAAATTTAATATGGAAATATGAATTAACAAAACTAAAATTATGGCATTTCATGGGAAGGACCCCTACAAAGTAAAATCTGTCTCCAGAACAAAATTTTAGAGAGATCTAATCAATTTAAATATCTTGGATATTATATCTCTATCTGGGATGAAAAGGATATCCCTGAAAAAATTTCTAGTTATAATAAAAGTTTGGGAATTATTAATCAAGTTATGAAACCATCCCTTGTACAAAAAAAACTCCAGATTACGTTTATATAATCCTTTGGCTAGACCAGTATTGACCTATGGTAGTGAAGCATGGACACTAAAAAGATAACATGAAAGCAGAATAACGGCTTGTGAAATGAGATTCATGCGCTGAACAGCGGGTTACACCAGATGGGATCGGAAAAGGAACACCGATATCTTAAAAGAATTCAAGACTACGCCAATTTTGGAATATATTAAACAGTACCAACTAAATTGGAAACACCATCTTGAAAGAATGAGTTCAAATCGGATCCCCAAAGCTGTTTATAATTATATACCAAGAGGACGAAGATCACTGGGCCGTCCTATGAAACGCTGGAGGGAAAAATTTCTATAGGATCGTAACAGGCCTTGGACTAATACTTGGAAGGAAGAAGAAGAAGAAGATAATAATAATACTGTAATAATAATAATAATAATAATAATAATAATAATAATAATAATAATAATCATCATCGAAAGAGTTGGCTCAAGGTGTGAGGTTCGAGACTTGAAAGCGGAAGATCCCGTGTTTAAACTCCGGTGTCGACCAACCAAACTAGGATTTTTTTTCCTCAGTCGTCAGGGCAAATGCTGAATTAGAATTTCATTACCATATTGAATATAGAATACAGCTGAAGTTCTTAGAAGGGACATAACTTGTATGATATACGTACATTCCGACGAACCAAACATGGGTGTTGCTAGAGTCAATTTTTATATTTCGGATTTCAGGTAAATCACCACTTCTAATGACCAGATTTCGCTGATTTTTGGACAATTCCTACCTCGGTTTATTTTAATGCCATATACTGAGTTTCGTTTTGAAACATAACTAATTGCGACCGCTAGTGGGATTTTTAAATTTTCGTTTCAGGTGAACTCTTACACCTAATAGTTTTGGATAATAATAGATAGCGACTAAACACTCTCCGTACCTAAAAACCTATATGTACAAATTTTCATAATCGACCGACCACTTTTCGAGTTTTGCGATCACAAATATATAAAGATTATTATTAGTACTTTTATAATGATTTTACTCTTTCATCATCATCATCTTCCAGGTATTAAGCCTGTTGGCTCGTTCCGGTTTCATGAAAGCTAGAATTCTTAAAATTGTTCAGACCATCTTCTGTGTGGGCGACCAACATTTCTCCTTCCGCGCGGTTTATAATTTAGCAATTATTTTGGAAATATTCCTTCTGGCATTCTATCAATATGTTCTTTCCAGTCGTTCCTATATTTAATTATTCGGTCTGTAAGTTTGAAAATATTTAGTTCCTTTCTTATATGTTAATTTCTTTTCTTATGCAGCAGAATATATCCTGCTATATTTCTTAAAAATCGCATCTCAGCTGCTTCCAATCTTTGTTCTTGTCTTTTAATGATCGTCCACACATTCTGAACCATACATCATTTACTTTTTATGTTAATTATTTTTGCAGTCCATTAGACTGTAATTGTTTGTGAATTATGTTTTCTGCTTTTTGAGTTTGAATTATTATTAAAGAATCTATACATATTTTTATTGTATTGTTGAACGTCGAGTTTTTACTCCTCGAGGGAAATATAAGTAGTATTTATGTTATTTGGATAATATTAAATAAATAAATATAAAATGAAACTAACTGGCAGAGACGAAACTATTTTTAAAATGATAATCACAGAAAATTCTAACAGTACATTTTGTTAAATACTCGTTTATAGAATTTTGATGCTGTATAACAAAATATGTAACAATAACAACATTTAAATAAAAAAGTCCAAAATTCTTGCGCTGTTAATGCGTTTAAATGTCGATTGAAAAAAAAAAAAGCAAGTCACTTTTTGACGGAACCTATAAAAAGGACTTTTAATTATTTAACCTGTCCGGTCGGGACAAGTTTCCTGGGTGAGATTTTTTCGTTTTTTTCCTCACCTGTAAGACAAATGTCAAGAAACTTTAAGGCCCAAACGGTCCCCGAACACCATATGGTCATCGCAATCACCATTCATATTCGCCTTAGATTAGGTTTAAGATTAAGGACTCTCCTGGCGCACCACTTTCATCATTATCACCTATCATAGCATCAGGACATCCTAACCCTGCCTTCCAGGCGCTCCAACCTCAGAAGTGGGTTACAATTACGCCAATGCCAGGAGAGAACACCAGAAATGTCAAAATGACAACTTGGGACATTGAATTAAAAAAAAGTATTCAACCTACTTAGTTCTTTACCTGTATACTAAAAATTGTATATTAATCCCATGATTAAACATTTGTTTTATTGTTTCACACTTCTAAAATATAGTTTTTACCATGGAGAATTTAATTATAGTTCAGACTCCATTTCGACAAAAAAAAAGTGACTTGCCCGGTTGTTTCACTGTACGTGCAAGAGCCTGGATTATAGATGACTGAAATGCCATGAAAAAGAGGTTAGGAAGTCTGTGCCTCACGTTAATTAAATCATGGGGACCTGAAATGTTAATAAAATTACTATTTCTATTTAAATATATTTTATATTCTGTTTTCACATGGGAAACATAAAAAAACCGACGGTTATGGGCATAACGCCATGGATAGATCCATGGGTTAAATGAATAAAACTCAGAATAATAGATTTTAACAGAATTATTAGGCCTTATATATTACTTTCTGGTATTTTACATTTTAAATATTTCTAACGTTGGCCTCCATTACTAGGCCCTATTAGGTTCCTTTAATTATTAACAGTTTTACTAACATTTCTGTAATGTGGGAAATTAAAAACATAATCCATCCATTAGTAATTCTCCCCGATGGCAGGTATTTCACTGCAATCATAGCATTTTCATGCTATGCTTTGACAGCTTTACTAGGTGCCGTAGCTTATCGCTGCTTCCCACAACGGTGAAGGATGATGATAATAATGATAAGGATGATAGTGATGGTTGGATGATTTTCGGGGACCAGTTGGGCCCTAAGCTTCCTGAGATTTGCCTTACAGGTGAGGAAAAACCTCGAAAAAAACTCGACCCAGCAAACTGCCCCGACCGGGAATCGAACCCGGTCCCGCTGCGTGACATATAGGCCAACCCGATACCTCGAGACCACGTAGCGGGGGATGGACTTAATTTTAATATGTTGCAATTATAATTAATTAAAAATGGTGATGTAATAACATGACAATAATTACCTCCGTTCTGCGTAAAAAAAAAATAATATTGTAATCCACCATATACCGTATTAATGGAATCAGATAGATAAATAAGTAGTAATAACTGATTTATAATGAATTATAATTAAAAGCATATTATGTAGTATTATATCTAAAATATATATTAATATTTATGTTTGAAATAATAAAATCAATTTTGTTTGGGTAAAGACAGGCAAAGGAAGGGGCAACAGTCATATACTATTTAGATCAAACCGAACATGTATATGGAGCAATTGATACTGAACTTCACTAATAAAATCAACTTCAGTGAGCTGTACCGATTAGGAATTTAAAAAAATGCCCATTCTACTAATCAATTTTACACAACTAACAACATTAAATTAAATGTGGTAATTTTACATGAGGTTTCATGATGTTCAGTGAAATGTCAGCTCTGAAATATGTTTCATTGTAAATCTTCTTCTTCTTCTTCTTCCTTTCCAGTATTAGGCCAAGGCTCTGTTACGATCCTTATTATAGATAGAAAATTTTCCCTTGTATCGGGGAATTCTCGTTATAAGACTTGAAAGCAATAAATTATAATAGCCCTTCGATTGGGATTTGCTGGCCACAAAGGAAGGCAATGACCAGTGATGTGGGCTGCCCATCTTATAGCCTCTGGTCAGGCCTTTTTCTGGAGAAGATGGACGAAAATAAAGGAAAGACGAAAAATGGAAAAAAAGGATAGGACTCCACTAGCCCCTCGGATGCCCTAATAGCGTTGCGGATCGAAAAAACAAGGAGTTAACCAAGAGAGGTTAAGATAGTAAAGTATAAAAGAGTGCAAAACACAAGTAAGTGGAAGAAATGTTTTGCACAGCTTGGGTACCTTGTGGTCGCCAATTCCACTTATTCTCCCTATGTAGGTTGAGGACCATGAGGGGGTCTTTAATTGATGTAATATGCGTTGAAAACGGTTGTATTTTAAATGTGAAATTATGAGACTATAAAAATCCATCATTGCAGGAAGCATTTATATTTGTATTTAATTAAATAAGTTATGAGATTTTCATCAAGTAAACACCAATTCAATTGCTCATTTATATTTTGTGGACTTTAACTAAACGATTGCAAATTATTCCTAAGTATTCGTGTTACATCGGCCTGTTATATAGAATGACGGGTTTGTATTGCGTGATAAAGCTTGCAAACATAAACATTACAATCCTATTCAATGACGTGGAAAATGAGGAGAGTCTTGTACGGTCTCAGCTTTATATTGTAAAAATACTTCAAACAAATAAACAAATGAATAAGTGTCCATGATATACTGATTTTATAAATATATACTTTATTTAGATACAGAGTTTCAATGTTTACACATCTTTCTGTGCCTAAAAGTTTTACTTCTTCTTCTTCAATCCATGTCCTCCAGTTACTCTAGTTCTCATTCTCAGTTCTTATGTATTGCATCCACGAGTTGCGAGGTCTACCTTTCCTTATTCTTCCAGAGGAGACACCATTCTAATGTTTTCCTGGGCAACCTTCCTTCTTGCACTCGTCGTACGTGCGCATACTAATTCAATGCTTATATATATATATTATACTATTGAATATCCAATATTCATTTTTCTCATACGACAGTATTTCTTTCTTTTTTCTTCTTCTAATTTTGAGCATATAATATAATATAATATAATATAATATAATATAATATAATATAATATAATATAATATAATATCATATAATATAATATAATATAATATAATATAATATATAATATATATAATATAATAAGATATAATAATAATAATAATAATAATAATAATAATAATAATACTAATAATAATAGCCTGCATAAAAAAAGCATACATTTTAGAAATAAAATTCAAGATAATACTAAAGTCCTTTTATGGTACTGATTTGAATCTATTGCGGAACGATGTAGGCTATACAATCATTATCATAATCATCATCTTTATTTCATGTCGTAACCCTAAAAGGACTGTTACAATCTACAAAACTTTTCCAGTCATCTTTTCCTAGGTCGTCCCAATGATCTTCTATCAATTGGTTGGTACTTTAAAATTATCCTTACGAACCTTGGATCTGGATATACGGTCCACATGTTGACGCAGTTTTGTTGATACTAATGTACGTAATATATTAAGGGCGCCATATTTAATACCTTAAGGATGGCATCATTTCTTGTCTGAGCCCACCTGATACTGATTTCCACCGCTGTGGTATCGAGGTAGCGTGCTGCCTTGTCACGCAGCGGGCCCGGGTTCGATCCCCGGTCGGGGCAGTTTTTCTGGGTGAGGTTTTTATCGGGGTTTTTCCTCACCTGTAAGACAAATGTCAGGAAAACTTTAAGGCCCAAACGGTCCCCGAATTCATATGGCCATCATCATCATTATCATCATCCTTCACCGGTGTGGAAAGCAACAGGAAGCTACCACACCTAGAGTTCCCTAGTAAAGCTGCAAGCATAGCATGAAAATGCGATGATTGCAGTGAAGGACCTTCCTTCGGGCAGAATTACTATGGATGGACCTGATACTGCCTGCTGTTCAGCGCATGAACCTCATCTCACTATCTGTAATAATATTCTATTTGTATCACTTTTTTTCGCATGGCCCATGTCTCGCTCCTATAACAGAAAACAGGTCTAGCCAGCAGCTTATACATACGGTTTCCTGGCGGTTCTGGAGGGGAATGGATAGTTGGCCATACCAGGATTTTTTTTTGTTTTTCTTGTGGTTCTCCCGTTTTCTGAATAGCATCCTACAAATATTCTCCACTTCTCTTCCCTTCCTCTATCACATCATTCCATCTTAATTTATTCACTCATTAATTTCTTATTACCCTTCACGTCATCTCATTTAGGAAAAATAGTTTGGTCTAGCAAACCACATTAAGTGTTTGAATCTGTGGTTGTGGTGATCCACGGGGGAACATTCGTGCACTTCCCCACGACTCTATGTAACAACTTAGGGCAGAATAGGGCCAAATTGAGGGTTGTAGCCCTTCCTTGAGGTCCTGGGCCCAACCGAGAAAATGGCGATATCAGTCGTGTGTAATGCCTGATGTGTCGAAACCAGGAACACCATAACAGACTACATTAATTCATAACAAACAACGTTGGTTCTATAAGACTATAATACAATGAACCTATACGGGGATTTCAAATAAAGAAACATTTGCATCTGCTCAGGATTACCTAATCACCACAATTGGACAGTGTTATGCATCAACCAGCTATGCTCCATTATCTAAGTTTCGAGAAAAATAAGTTTGATGTTTAAGGCAATCTTCACTATTTATTAAAGGGCCAAACTAACACAATACTGGATATTGCAAGTGATTTTCCTTGTTTGACAATTATGCATGAACAATTTAAGAGCGGGGACATTTGACGCTTAGCTATATGATGCAAAATTTAGATTAGCTTTTATGAAGATCTGGTTTCACAGTCGTTTGTTGCAAGACGTTTCGCACCCATATAATGTAACTGGTAGAATAATAGTTTTGAACCGAAAGTGCGAATTTTCGGTTCGCTACTGCAGTGCCGTTATCCTCCCTGGACAGAAAGATTCGTGAACTATGCCAATATCCTTTCTCTATGCATCTACCCCCACTCTCCTTTTTACCTCTCCTGTTGCGCTGTTTGTGCTGCGCATCTCCCCTTCTACCTCGGAACGCTTAAATACGCAATGCACACCAAGAACATTATCATTCGATCGGAACTTTGAGTTGACAACGTCGTCTGGAGCCGCGAGTGGCGTGGTTTAAGTTTTGGTCCTGAGGACCGGGGAAAGACTACCCTGGCTTGGGCCGTGGTATGAATGTTGTGTGAGGTATGATATAGTTTGTCATGTTAAGGATTATTATTTATTTTCTTATTGTTGACGAATGATCGAGTATTTACATTTGTTATATTTTTCATCCACTTCAGACGTATTGTTTATATTAAACATCATTTATATATATATATAATATATATATATATATATATATAATTATCCTGGTCAATGTTCAAGTTACTTATGTGCATGCTGCTGTTTGATATTTCTGTACTGAAACTTACTTATTTAGGAGATCATTCTAGCTTCCTTTATTTTCCGTCTAGCTTTCACGATTAATAACAATAATGATACATTCAGTTTAAATCAGAATCATAAACTACTGTTTTGAGATCTATTGTTGATTCATGTTTAAGTGTTTAGGAAAGAAAGATAAATCAATCTTTGCCTGCTATGGGCCCGGGCAAAGCTTTTTGATTAATAACCTCGGATGTTATGAACTCTACGCTAGTATATACAACGGAAACAAAAGACGATCCAAAAAGAAAACTGCACAAATGGTAGCAGTCAGAGTGGTTATATATTAAACATATATATATATATATATATATATATATATATAACACACCGTGCAAATGGTAGCAGAGCGTGGTTTTGTTTCTTTCTGTTTAGAAAAGAATGTTGTATTATATTGGCAGTAGTTCAGGTGGCAGTCGATCAAAATTTTTGAACTTAAGTTTTGGGTTCTGGATTCAAGTACCAGAACAAGAGAATATACTCTGAGTGGTGTTAATATGGTTTTGTTGGAATTATAAAGTGTTTTGATATCGACATTTTTCAGAGGTATTATGTCGTGGATGTTTATTTGTTTTTAATACTTATTATCTACGTAAAGGATTATTGAAAACGTGCTTATTTACGTGTTTGAACTGTTCACCGTAAATAAATTGAGTCATCTATACCTTGCATATAAACACAGAGTAATTTATGCATAACGAATTGCGTTATTGTACAGCCTGTTTATACTTTTGTTACTTTGTTAGTAAACATGCCGGCCCCTTTTTACTAAAAACAAAAAAACAAGCTTTCTAAAAACAAAAAAAAAAAAAAAAAAAAAAAAAAAAAAAAAAAAAAATTGCATTGATGTTGTATCTAAGGACAATTTAGTCCGAGAATTGAGCTTACTAGGTATTGACATTGAAGACGACGTAAACATTTACGTGCACGACATCTTAGAGTTTACCGGCGTAGTTCGTATGCTTATCTTGGATACCATGAAAGCTTGTTTTTGATATCGGTATGTGGGCTGAATGAGCCATTTCGTTTGTGAAAATTATTATGACGGGAGACTCCTGAGAAAGTTTCTGTACATATGGACCAGGTTTTGTATTTCTAAGACGCAGTCTAAATTCTAAAATAAGGGTAACTAGAAATTAGAAAGCGTCGATGGCCACGTAACCAAGCAGCAGCTTAGTCAAATAAAAGTATGTCCTGTAGTGGATTAATGCCACTGATGTTTTGTAAAGGACAAATATGATACTAATCATTTGAAATAGTACTATGTAATATATTTTGTAAAAACTCTTGAGGTTCCGTTTTCTGTTTCTGGCTGTTTTGTTATTTCAGTTTACCCTTCCCTCATGTTGGCATAGCGGAGGAACATGGAACCTTTGGCAGTCGAGTGCTTGGTGGGTTCGGCCGACCCCGAGTGCCCAGCTGGCCGAAATGGTGGTTCTGCAACTACAGATTCCAAGAGGAGCGGTTGAACGGGATTGCGATCCGGCAATCCATGTTGTTGTATCGTCACCCTGTTTTCACCTGGAACACCGCGGAGTTTGACTATGGCGGCTGTGTCATCTGTAAGATTTGAGTTCATTTACAGCGCCTGGATGGTCGACGAAGAAGCTGGTGTGGTGATATTGGTTTTGGGGACGATTAAATGGTGATAAAGTTTTCCGCTCGGAATCATGTAGTGTTATCGTGCCCTCCCAACGTGGGATTCGCCATCTAGTATCCTCGAAACAACTTCATAGTGACTTAAGTCTATAAGACTTCTTGGACTTTCTTTCATTGTTTGGAAGTTTATGCCCGAGGAGGAGATATTGAACCGAAAGCGCGAATTTTCGGTTCACTACTGCAGTGCCGTTATCCTCCCTGGACAGAAAGATTCGTGAACTATGCCAATATCCTTTCTCTATGCATCTACCCCCACTCTCCTTTTTACCTCTCCTGTTGCGCTGTTTGTGCTGCGCATCTCCCCTTCTACCTCGGAACGCTCAAATACGCAATGCACATCAAGAACATTATCATTCGATCGGAACTTTGAGTTGATAACGTCGTCTGGAGCCGCGAGTGGCGTGGTTTAAGTTTTGGTCCTGAGGACCGGGGAAAGACTACCCTGGCTTGGACCGTGGTATGAATGTTGTGTGAGGTATGATATAGTTTGTCATGTTAAGGATTATTATATATTTTCTTATTGTTGACGAATGATCGAGTATTTACATTTGTTATATTTTTCATCCACTTCAGACGTATTGTTTATATTAAACATCATTTATATATATATATATATATATATATATATATATATATCCTGGTCAATGTTCAAGTTACTTATGTGCATGCTGCTGTTTAATATTTCTGTACTGAAACTTACTTATTTAGGAGATCATTCTAGCTTCCTTTATTTTCCGTCTAGCTTTCACGATTAATAACAATAATGATACATTCAGTTTAAATCAGAATCATAAACTACTGTTTTGAGATCTATTGTTGATTCATGTTTAAGTGTTTAGGAAAGAAAGATAAATCAATCTTTGCCTGCTATGGGCCCGGGCAAAGCTTTTTGATTAATAACCTCGGATGTTATGAACTCTACGCTAGTATATACAACAGAAACAAAAGACGATCCAAAAAGAAAACTGCACAAATGGTAGCAGTCAGAGTGGTTATATATTATATATATATATATAACATCGTGCAGTTTTATATATTTTCAGCTTAACGTTTTTCGAAAGGAGTAGGGACATCAAAAGTCTCTGCAATGCATAATAGCTCGCATTTCCAGAATTGAGCCTATGTTTAATTTCTTCGTGCATTTCATTCCTATTTGTGATTATTGTTCCTATGTATTTGAATCCAGCCACTTCCTGAAAATTTCCCTCATTTTTCACTAGATGTCCATTATATAAATGTATTTCTACGTTTGACCATATATTTAGTTTTAATTTACTTCCAGTCCTAATTTCTTAGTGTTACTCAATAGTGTGTGTGTGTTGTCCTTTAGTATCTCCTCGCTATCGGCCAATAGTACTACATTATCAGCATAAACTAACAGCTTATTAATACCATTGAGTTGTAGGCCTTCCTCATCTTCTAAAGATAATAATAATGATAATGATAATGATAATAATAATAATAATAATAATAATAATATTCTGCTGGTTCGAGTCCCCATATAGAAAGAAATTTTCTTATGGAATTTCAGCCAATATGGGACCGAAGCGATATCCACCCAGGATCGTGAAGAATTTGGGTAGCTGTTTTGTACTTATTGATCTTTGTAACATTAGCATATTTAAAACAAACATTTATAATTTTAAATATATATAATGTGCGAGTTAAAAAAATGTCCAATGTCAGTAAAAATAAGTCAGGATTGCATTTGGTAATTATATATATATAAAGATTCCGCCTGGATTCCATAGTATTATTTTGGGTTTAAAAAGGTTCCAAGGGTAAAAAAAGTTTGGGAAACCCTAGGAAATACCAGTTAGTTTAGGCAGCAGGAGCCACTTCATGGGGACATGTAAGAGTACTTATAAAGAAAGAGGCTAAACTAAGGAAAAATAAACAAAGTAAAGAATTGGGAACCACCATTTTTGCCTTAAGGTAATTATTATTAATTAATTTGTTTCAATGCACTGTTCATTATGTTTCTACGTGCTCATTCCATAATAATTTTGGATCTAAGGTTACACAATATATTACTAATATCTTCAACATCTATAAAGATAATGAAATCTCTGTTAAACAAGATGACAAATTATCTTCTTGGAAAAAGATCAACACTGGAGTAAGACAGGGATGTGGATTTTCACCCGGTGCTTTTCATTATATATATTAGTAGAATAATAAACAAATGGAGGAAAACACAACGGGGATATATACCCATCAATAGGAATCTCAAACTCGATGCTATTCTTTTTGCAGATGGTTTAGTTCTTTGGCACTTTCCGAAAATTAATTGCAACGATCAATTTATAATTTACAAAAAATAGGTTCCAAATTTAATATGGAAATATCAGTTAACAAAACTAAAATTATGGCATTTCATGGGAAGGACCCCACACAAAGTATAATCTGTCTCCAGAATAAAATTTTAGAGAGATCTAATCAATTTAAATATTGGATATTATATCTCTATCTGGGATGAAAAGGATATCCCTGAAAAAATTACTAGTTATAATAAAAGTTTGGGAATTATTAATAAAGTTATGAAACCATCCCTTGTACAAAAAAACACCAGATTACGTTTATATAACACTTTGGCTAGACTAGTGTTGACCTATGGTAGTGAAGCATGGACACTAAAAAGACAACATGAAAGCAGAATAACGGCTTGTGAAATGAGATTCATGCACAGAACAGTGGGTTACACCAGATGGGATCGGAAAAGGAACACCGATGTCTTAAAAGAATTGAGGACTACGCCAATTTTGGAATATATTAAACAGTACCAACTAAATAGGAAACACCATCTTGAAAAAATGAGTTCAAATCGGATCCCCAAAGATGTTTATAATTATATACCAAGAGGAAGAAGATCTCTGAGCCATCCTATGAAACGCTGGAGGGAAAATTTTCTATAGGATCATAACAGGCCTTGGCCTAATACTTGGAAGGAAGGAAGAAGAAGAAGAAGAAGAAGAAGAAGGTTACACCTAATATTTATGGGTACTTGTTATATCTTATTTAAGAACAAATTCTGAAGAATCAATAATTGAATAGTTGCCCTGAAAAGAGATCTAACCAACAAAAATTCAAAAGTTGAGTTTTCAATGGATTAGTGATGTATCTGGAGAATATCAATGGCATGGTGGATGTAAAATTATCCCTACTCTCTGCCAGACCTGTTTTATTTATTTTTAAAAGTTGGCTTTCAAGTGAATAGTGATCTACTTGTAACAAAATGGCAGAAGCAGTTAGTCAAGTTATGATTAGTAGTGCAGAAAAACAAGCACTGCACATGTGCAAATTCATTCCACCACAGTTCCGTGAATTCTATCAGAATCTTAAAGAGAAATTGAGTGAAAATATGAAACACACAAAGAATGTAATGAAATAACATTAAATGGATAATAAACATTGAACACTGATTCAGTTAGAAATTTTTCTAACTGAATCAGTGTCCAATCTGTTTTTTTCTATTTCTTATTGTAGCAATTTTAGTTAAATATGGGTTAAATATATTTGAAAAGAAAAATATATGCCTAGACTGGGGTTTGAACCCAGGACCTTTGACTCTCTATGTCAATGCTCTATCCAAGTGAGATACCTAGGCCTCCAATCTAAACGCATGTTTTTCTCTTATACGAGTAAATAGTTAATTCCCTAACCCCAAATGCTACTAGCCATTGCTACAATTTTTGCAAATGGCAGCTCCTTTATTAAGAAGACTTTTTATTGGGAATTTAAACATTACTTATAAAGCCAGTAGTGCTTCTTTTAATGTTCATATTATTCGTTTTTAAACATCTTAATGATGGACAATTATATTTGAAAAGAAAAATATACGCCTAGACGGAGTGCAAATTTTTCTTTTCAAATATAATTTGTCCATCATTAAGATGTTTAAAAACGAATAATATGAACATTAAATAGGTTAAATAGATCATTTTACCATTCGATTCTTATTAAATTGTTAATATTCAGTTAGTAGCACATTACTTTGCATTCAAATTGGCTGTATATGTTTCCAATAGGATGAGAGATTACAATTCTGTAGCACCATGCATGAAACCAATAACCCTCATTTAAGTAGTTCTGAGAAAATGAAGATTCATGCATGGTGATTTCCTATCTGAAGTGAACTTCCAATGTGTTGCCATCTCTGGATCTTCTGTTTAACTAATTGTACAGCAATCAATATTTGAGGGATGATAAATGACAGCTCCAATATTACATTAATAATATTAACTCTTTTTTTTTTATTTTGAGGGTTATGGGTTTTATGCATGGTGCCACAGAATTTATATGATATAATACAGGTAATAGCCTCAAAATGAACATTATGAATTTTTTTTTGTTTTCCCAACAATTTGTAATTAATGGGTTAGATCTATTTTCAAGGTAACTATTCAATTTCAAACAGAAATGAGATGCAAGAAGAAATTAAACATAGGCTAAATACTGAAAATGCATCCTATTATGCATTACAGGAACTTTTGTCATCCCTAGTCCCGCGCCGTAGCAGAGTGGTTAAGGCAGGAAGCCTTGGCGCAGAGCTACAGGACTTGCGCTGGTTCGAGTCTCCATGGGGGAAGAAATTTTCTCATGGTATTTCGGCCAGTATGGGACCGGTGCCCACCCAGCATCGTGATGCATTTGGGGAGCTACAATAAGTAGCGGCTCCAGGTTGAGAAAACCAGCTATAACGGCTGGGGGACTCGACATGCTGACCACATGTCACCCCTACACTGGCTGATTATCATCTATCTCTGTGATTGAGGGGTTGTAAGGGGTAGTGACGTGTGTATAACCTCTCCTACCCAATTCTCATCCTCACCTTCTCGTGGTACAACCCGTTTTCACAAACGAGGCTCTGAGGACCGAGTCATGGTGGTATAACCGTTCCATCAGGTACTGAGTAAATGCGGTATCCTAATGTCTGTCCAGAGACTAAAAGGTAGCAGCCCTACCACTGGACTACTTAGCGTCGGGCCAGTAACCTGTCCTAAGGAACTTCAAAACTACTTTCAAGTCTCAACACGAAAAAAGCCAGAAGGAATTGAAATATGACGACCCACAGGATGGTTTTTCTCTTGAGGCTGAAACAGGTCAACAAATGGCCTAAATTCATGAATGTACTATGATGATGATGATGAACTTCTCTCAAAAAAACATCAAACTGAAAATATATAAAACTGTTATTCTCCCAGTTATATGGATGCAAAACATGGGCTCATATTTTAACCTTAAACATAGAGGATTTTTAAATGCCCGTCACGACCCAGTCGCCGGAATTTAAATGCAAAAAAATTACTATTATTGTTCTATATGCAATACAAATATGTATCTAAAACTGTGTTGTAGCTAAGTATCACTCTGTGTTCTGTAAAATTTTCAAACTAATACAGCCATTAGATTAAGATATATGATTAAATTTATTTTAATTTGCATGCATATTGTTTAAAATAATGTATTCTTGGACCAACGGATCTGTGCACCCGTAAGAAATTCAAACTAAACACTAATTCCATTTCTGCCTCGGTAAATCATTTCCCTCCCTGCATTCTTGCCTGTCTCTATTTTCTATCTCTCTCATTCTCCCCTCCCATTACTCACAGTTTTGAGCTTTCTTGCGGGATATTATTTGCACTCACAGTCCAGTGTTGTCAACTCAGTATCAGTATGTTATGTTATATAGCATGTAAATTGTAAATTACTTACTTACTTACTCACTTACTCACTGGCACT
Source organism: Diploptera punctata (assembly GCA_030220185.1). Lineage (NCBI taxonomy): Eukaryota > Metazoa > Arthropoda > Insecta > Blattodea > Blaberidae > Diploptera > Diploptera punctata. Next base: position 65,251 of record JASPKZ010009814.1, on the reverse strand, counting down.
ATCGAACCCGTAGGTTCATGGCCGCACGGACATAAGCTCTCCATACATCCCTATCCTGAGCTAATGCTTTCCAATCATTCCCTGTATAATCTACTTCCCTCAAATCATACTTAATGTTGTTCTCCCACCTCATTTTTGGTCTACCAACTGGGCGTTTTCCTTCTGGCTTTCCTACAAGAAGTTTCCATGCATGTCTTTCATTCCCCATACGCGCAACATGTCCTGCCCATCGCAGTCTACGGGACTTAACTGTTCTTATTATATCTGGCTTCCTATAAAGACCATGTAGTTCATTGTTATGTAGTCTTCTCCATTCACCTGTCTGTTCATCTCTCTTTGGTCCAAAAATTTTCCTAAGAACTTTATTCTCAAATACTCGTAATCTCCTTTCCTCCCTTAAAGTAAGAGTCCATGTTTCGCACCCATATAATATAACTGGTAGAACAATAGTTTTATATATTTTCAGCTTAACGTTTTTTGAAAGGAGTTGGGACATCAAAAGTCTCTGCAATGCATAATAGCATGCATTTCCAGAATTGAGCCTATGTTTAATTTCTTTGTGCATCTCATTCCTATTTGTGATTATTGTTCCTAGGTATTTGAATTCAGCCAATTCCTCAAAATTTCCCTCATTTGTCATTAGCTGTCCATTTCCATTATATAATGTATTTCTACGTGTGACCATATATTTAGTTTTACTGATATTTATTTCCAGTCCTAATTTCTTAGTGTTACTCAATAGTGTGTGCGTGTTGGCCTTTAAATTACTATCATTAACTTAATTCATGAGCATAAATTAGAATTCCTGTATAGTATCAGTATGTTATATAATATGTAGATAAGATCGTAGCATGTAGTAACTTCGCCATAGCCAATCCCTAGCTCGGATGAGAAAGAAGGAGGGTACATGACTGTGTGTTCATACCTAAAATTTTATAATTTTGTTAGGACTTCAAGATTACGTTCCAAATCTAACCAAATAAGACAATGAGGTGAAGGAGAAGTATTTATGACGAAACATTTACCTTTAAAAACAACCTATGTAGATTCCCTTTACGTAATTTCCATTTAACCAACAAATATCCACTATTATAATTATATCCATTAATCGTAGAAATCAATCAGTGTCATTAGACTTACTTAAATTAAATATGAAGAAGTAATAATTAACCTTGCATTATTCAATATTCAAGAGCCTGACACCGGGGGAAGTTTGGCAACGTCCCTACTCAGTCAGTTATAATGGCTTCTATTTGACGTAGTGGGAGGGGAGCGCGGTGGAATGGTGTGAGAACTGACGTGTACTTTTTGAAGAACGATGCCAGCGCTAGGGGTGCAGACCCGTTGGTCCGAGTATACTTACAGACATTTTTTATTGGCAGAAGAACTGTGATGCTATCTTAAATCACTCCATGCTAATTTACAAATTTGACAGTATTTACAGATGTATAAAAAATTAACTCAGGTAAAATTAATAGACCTCATAGTGTGAATTCCTAAAATATGTTGTATAAAAAATTGTTTATATATAACAATATAGATAATTAATTTGTTTGATAGCATTTGCATACCAGTCTCACATTTACTCACTTGTGCCACTTTTCAAAACAGTCTGCACAATACATAAACCAATGTCGCACTTTGAACAAGCATACAAAATTTTTCCTCTCTTATATTTCAAAGTACATACATGTCAACGACATTGTTTTCCTTTTAAAAGCCAGTGCCGGGAGAGTTTTATTTCAAGACGACTTAGGTGTGATGTAGAAGGACTTGGTCTTATTCATGATACTCCATTTACTGTCAAATTTTGCTCCTGGGATTGTGAAATCAAATTACGAGTAAGAACCTCCCTGAACCTTTCGTGTAAATTTTATCACCACAAGTTTTGTGGAAAAAGCATTGAGGATAGTCATAACTGTTAAATGGAAAAATAGTTTTTTTTTTGTCCACTTCCATGTTCTCTTGGAAATTCTATAACTATTCACCATTTTGTCTGATTTGTCCACATATCTCATATGCTTGTTGTAATCTTCTGTAACATCATAAAAGTTTCTATTGGAGGAGAGTGTATGTTTGTAAGAACATAAATATCTCTCTTGTTTTTCCAGCAAACAACACTTTGATGCCCTCTCACTCGTGTAAAGATATCCCATTTCTTCGATTTTATCATCCTGGATATAATGTCTATATGCATACCACTTCAATCACAACAAACAGCTCTGCAGCAATTCAGTTTTTTCTCAAATAAATTGTCGAAAAGATATGACAATAAGAAATAACTTTCCATGTATATTTTATGCCCTATTCCTTCATGTCTTCAGACAAAATGTAATACAATCCTGTGTGTTGAAGATATTTCCTCAATTGCCAAAAGCCAAGTAAACAGCCATTCCCAATATTAATTTAAATATAGTCATTGCATAGTTTATAAATTTTTATGCCAAGCCTTTGTTTTTTTTTTTTGGAATTTATTGATGATAATTTGGAGAATTTAAAATATTCAACACGTGGGCAAGATCAAATTCATAATAGCATTGACAATTTGGGAGAAGATATATATTCAGAAGAACAAATTTAGATCCATGAATTTCGATATTCCTGATGAACGTGACCTCATCTCAAAGTTCATCAAATCAACACCAGATGGCAACGTTATTGATGGAGATTCCAACGAAAATCCAGTTGTCATAATGTCGGTTAAAAATGAGAGAGATCCTTCTCTCGAAAACTAGTTCCAGTGTTTGAAGAAACATAAAATATGAGGTAAGATGTTAAAAATGACTCATTAATTTACCAATTAAGAACCTCATAATGTTATTTCCGATATTTAACTATGAATTCATAATAGCACGTTTAAAAATCTACCAGAAGAATTAAAAATTATATTAACACACCAAACCATCTATAGGCCTACATGAAAAATAGAAAATTATCTTGGATTGTTCTTCCATTGTTAAGAATTTTGGAAATGATATTGCTGGCCATTATTTGTTTGCATAAGCTTTGTTAAAGGGTTTAGCAATTTCCTTTGGATATGTTGTGATTTGATTATTGCTATTCAGAATGTGATTGATTAGTTCACAAGACTTGCCTTCAATAGCCTTACATTTTTCCCATATTGTGGATAAGGGGATGTTACCTGTGATACTTCTTCAATGATCTTATTGCATACATAAAATTTAAATTAATGTAATTAAAGGTAAAAAAAAATTAATTTCAGATATATTGATGACAGTGATGAATTTGATTAGTTTCTTTAAGGCCAATTAAGACATTTTCCATTAGAATGTTGATATTAAGACCTGTTGTCTTACATGTTTCAGCAAAGAACAATCTTCATTCTTCCAACATAAAAACAAGAAACTCAATTTCCGAAAGCTTGTATAAGAGATGATTGATTCATAGATGTTTCTTTCTACTGGTAGAATCACTTTTTTATATATTTTTACTTTAACATATTTTTAGAGAATTTGAGATGACAAGAGTCCCTGCAATGTATAGTAGCATGTGTTTTCAGAGTTGATACTGTGTTCAATTTGTTTCTTATTCCTGTTTGTTACTGTCATTCCTAGGATTTGAATTCCATCACTTCCTCAAAATTTTCTTGATTTGTCCATGTCAATTAATATTGCATTTTTACATGTGACATTATATATTACCATTTATTATTATTATTAGTTTCTTTAATTTTTAATTTTACAGTGCATGCTTGAATTCTGGAAGGCAAGGGAAAATTGGAAGAAAACCTGGTCAGGAGACAGTTCACATCTACAAGTAGATTATGTTAAAGTTTGGGCTCTTTGATGGATTATAAAATTATATTATATTTTCATATAAACTTTGAGCTGCAGTAGCCCAACTTTTACCTTGCACAATGCTTAATAAACTTAAGTATATTTGAAAAGAAAAATATATGCCTAGACTGGGGTTTGAACCCAGGACCTTTGACTTTCTATGTCAATGCTCTATCCAAGTGAGCTACCTAGGCCTCCAATCTAAATGCGTATTTTTCTCCTATACATAGTTAATTCCCTAACCTCAAATGCTATGAGCCGTTGCTACAATTTTTGTAAATGGCGGCTTCTTTATTACGAAGACTTTTTATTGGGAATTTAAACATTACTTATAAAGCCAGTAGTGCTTCTTTCAATGTTCATATTATTCGTTTTTAAACATCTTAATGATGGACAAATTATATTTGAAAAGAAAAATATAGCCTAGACTGGGGTTTGAACCGAGGACCTTTGAATTTCTATGTCAAAGAAGCACTACTGGCTTTATAAGTAATTTTTAAATTCTTGATAAAATGTCTTCTTAATAAAGAAGCTGCCCATTTGCAAAAATCATAGCAATGGCTCATAGCATTTGGGGTTAGGGAATTAACTATGTATAAGAGAAAAATACGCGTTTAGATTGGAGGCCTAGGTAGCTCACTTGGATAGAGCATTGACATATAAAATCAAAGGTCCTGGGTTCAAACCCCAGTCTAGGTGTATATTTTTCTTTTCAAATATAATTTGTCCATCATTAAGATGTTTAAAAACGAATAATATGAACAAACTTAAGTTTTTTTTTTTAATTTCTTGCATTCTCCTCTCCAAACCTTGTTCAACCAGATTCTTTTGGGCCTATTTTAGCTCCTATTGGATATAATCATAGGAGGCAAAGTAGTAGTAGTAATGTATTTCTCAGCAACTTGGATGAACTCCATTCTCCTTCTTGCTTCCCAATAAAGTTCTGACAGTGAGTCTAGTTATGGTGGAGTCGGAAAAGGACACTTCTACTGTCATCAATGAATTATCCTCATTGCAAAGTACACATTTACTTGATGGATAGATGGAAGTCTTATGGAGATGTGTAGTCAGACAGTCATGTCCTTTGGTGATCTGGAACATTGCCAAAGCTTCATGTCTGGGAGGATTTGAAATTGATGAATTATTGTTGAAAACAGCCCATGAATTGTTGTTGCTTTGAATTTTAAAATATTCTCATTAATATTTAAAGGAAGTGACACTATGAGGTTTATTAATTATTAAAGAGTTAGAATTTAACACCTCACCTCATAATTGTAGATTTCTCAAAGACTAGTTTTGATACTTTTTTGTATAATCTTCAGCTCTATCTAAAAGAGTTAAAATATTCGCCAGGTTTTTTTATTAATTTTCTATTAATTATTAATTTAGCAGACTGATGATTTAGTTCATGGTTTCAGATATTTTATATTTTGTGCCTTTTTTGCCAGAAAGTCAGTACTTTCATTTCCATGTAGCCAACAATGTGTTGATATCCATTGTAGTTCAATGTTTTTGTTGAGTGTTCTTAAGTGTTTTAATTTTGGTTTGAATATTAAATGATTTTCTGTTAAAAAAGAAGCAAAATTTCCACACCTATTATATGTGTATTTCGAATGTGGTGCTCTGGATAAAAATGGAGAGAAGCAAAAAAGTTCCACTCAAACATATGTTCTGAAATTAACTAGCTACAAGATGTCATATTTTACTGGTTGGAGTTCACTGAATACTAAGTGCTAAATCCAACCAAAGTAATAGTATTGAAAATGTATCAATCAAAGTCAAACACAACATTCAAGTGCAAACAGAAACAACCACAAAAGCAGCAATAAATGCTGGTAGTTAATTCGGTATATATTTTCTATTTTTTTCTCCTCCAAGTGTTTATCTAAGTTAAACTTTTCTCTGTTTATATACAGCTACAATGGGATGTCGATTATCTGAACTAATTGGGACTAGGTAGAGTTCGGATATTCTCATTAATCCATTCATGCACGCCACTAATTAGATGATGAGCATTTGGGTACCTTAAGAGAATCATACTGAAAAAAAATGGCAGAATAAAATTTTTGTTTTATATTAAAATTCTTTATACCTCATCTCATATCCACTCCTCTAATTAAACCGGTTTCAAAACCTAGCTGCTTATTTTCAGTAAGATCTCAACTGATGTTATGTCATTCTGGAGAACTGTTTTCCACTTCCTCTGGATCAATTAATCATACGAGTATATTAATGTTAGCAAAAAAAAAAAAAAGAGAGAGGCTGATGAATTAAATAAAATTTCCTGAAAATTTCAAAATTCACAAGTTTTTTTTTATTCCTGGGAAATTTGACTTAATTCGAAAGTTCATCAGTCCCCAACAGAGGGAGTAAGAAGCAGTTCTCCTGAACAACATAGCATCGGTTGAGATCTTATTGAAAATAAACCACCTAGATTAGAAGACTGGATATGAGGTGAGGTATAGAGAATTTTAATTTAAATCTTAAGCCCATGGAAGCCTATAGCTATAAAAAGGTTGAACCATAAACTGAATCTGCAATTGTAAATGGGGCTTCGAAGTATTCAAAAGCTTGAAGGGCTGTAAAATATAGATATAAAATAACTACTTATTTTAGGAATTCTCACTATGAGGTATATTCATTAAGGTAGAATATTTTTATCACTCACCTCATATTGTCTTCTTATTTGATTATAAACTAGTTTCGGAACATAGTTTCTGGTCCATCCTCAGTATCGTCACATACTGTATCGACGATACTGAGGATGGACCAGAAACTATGTTCCGAAACTAGTTTATAATCAAATAAGAAGAACAATATGAGGTGAGTGATAAAAATATTCTACCTTAATAAATAACTGTTAGGAATAATCCTTGAAGACCTCAAAGTGATTTTACAAACTGGCAGACTGTATAAAACATGCATTAAGATAATCTATCTTCAAAATACAGTACTGCATTAACTCTTAGGGCCACATGCAAATACATTAGTCTCTACTCAAATTACTTCCAATCACTGGTGAGCTGACTCACCGTAAGCAAGTGCAAAGATCGAATTAGCTACCCACTAACTGGTCATGCATGAAAGTTATCGTTTTCGTAATATTGGCAAGAAATTACCCAGAATTCTCTGCGATAAAACCACTTCCATTATTTTCGTCTGCTAGAGGAATGCATTTATGCTTGCGTCCCGCAAATAATACCATATACGACGTCTGTGTCACGCAATATTACGCCGATTCTCCTGTTCTTCCAGTTGAATTCTTTGGTAGACTCTATCAAATTCCTCTTCTCTGCGTATACCGAAAACATGATCGAAGTCTTCAAGGTCCGACATCTTGGATAAAGCAGCAAGGTATGCGGCAGGGTTTCAAACTACATTGGTTACCATCGGTTCCCTTCGGGATTCTCACGATAAGTTTCTCTCTTAAGTCACCTCATCAGGTAGCTTACGAATTTCAACAATTATTATTGCATGAATAGATTTCTGAGTATGCAAAATCATATTAGGATACAACTTTCTCAGCAGAGAATGCCTTTTACGGTCTAATGCATTCGTAGAATCGACCCTTAGTTTCCCTGCACTAAAAACCATGAAAAGAGTTGGGGTTTTCTGTAACAATAAACATCAGAGTGAGAGAGTAGTATATTTAAGGTCGGTATTTATCAAAGCTCGCCGACTGATTGAAATAATGTGCACAATGAAATATCGAGAAGAGCCTTGCTATACAGTGTATCTAATTTATATTTCATCACTTTAATCATGTCAGCTGGGATCTTTCTCAATATGTTAAAGAGGAAAATAAATATGTACTACAGTGTACGTATGAAAATTAATTGAAGTAAGGATCCACAGTACAGAACTTTCTTTTCTCTCAGGTCAATGCTTCTGTTGGAATTAGAATCACCAATCTGTATGAATACAGTTCCTTCTGAATGCTTTGCACAAGACAGAGACAGAACTATAAATGTTGCCTTTTTTGAACAATGCGAAATCCTACCCCACACGATGCAGTTGTTACAGGCTTGAGTTTTAATAACACTGTTATGCTTAGTACATGTTGTGAACTTCTTTAAAAAATAACTTATATACTTTATATACCATTTCTCATTGATGGATAAATTATATTTGAAGAGAAAAATATACGCTCAGACTTGGGTTTGAGCCCAGGACCTTTTGTACTCTAGGCAAATGCTCCACCAATTGAGCTATCTGAGAAACTCAAATCTAACACAAATCTTGCTCTTATATATGCTGTTAATTCCCATGCACCAAATGCTATGAAGCCATTGCTTCTACCTTACAAATGGTGGCTTCTTTATTAAGAAGACCTTTAATTGGTAATTTTACATTACATTAAAAGCCAGTACGGCTTCTTTTGATGTTTAGATTATTCATTTCATACATCTCCATCCATCCATAGTAATTTACCCAAGGGCAGGTCCTTTACTACAATCATAGCACTTTCATGCTATACTTGCAGCTTTACTAGGGAATTGTAGGTGTGGTAGCTTCCCATTGCTTTCCACACCTGGTGAAGGATGATGATAATGATGATTCATACATCTCAATGATGGATAAATTATATTTGAAGAGAAAAATATATGCTCAGACTGGAGTTTGAACCCAATGTTTACTTACTCCAAACTTCACTCTGGAGCTTTGGATTTTCCATTATATGTAAAAATTATGCCAGGAAAATATGTTTTAAAAAGCAAAGAAATTTATTAAATTAATATTAAGAAGCTAAAGCTGTTACTATGATTGAAATAAGTATATTAAAGTACACAACTAAATTATTGTAATCAAATGGTAAAGAGAAAAATTTATGCCTAAACCGGGAATCGAACCCCGAACCTTCAGCTTTCCGTGCTGATGCTCTTAACCATTGAGCTAATCCAGGCTTCCTTCCCATCCAAGCATAAATCCTTCCTTTACCTTACTGTCTTCATAGTAACAGCTTTAGCTTCTTAATATTAATTTAATAAATAATGCTATAGCTATGTGGAGTCCCTTCATGTCTTCTTCAGGTAGAAGCCATTAATTGTGTATTTGTGAATGATGATTCATAACATTTGAATGTGGGACCAAGACAGTAAGGTAAAGGAATGATTTATGCTTGGATGGGAAGGAAGCCTGGATTAGCTTAATGGTTAAGAGCATCAGCACGGAAAGCTGAAGGTTCGGGATTCGATTCCCGGTTCAGGCATACATTTTTCTCTTTACCATTTGATTACAGCAAAGAAATTACTGAATAGAAACACAACATGTTCTAGCATCTCAATGCATGCTTTAGATAAAAAAGCTGATGCTCAATGACTAGAGAAAGTAATATCATCTTTTGTTACCACATACACTGCTCAAAAAAATTAGGGGATATTGTAGAATAACCTATTAAGACTATGTTTTTAGGAACAGTATTAGATGCAATCACTTTCTATTACTCCAAAAGAATGTCAACAAGAGTTTGAAGTCATTACGTAACCTCTGTACCACACCAGATGTCAAAGAGATCCTGATTAGGAATATGGCAAACAAACAAAGCAACATTAACATGGGTGAAAATGTTTCTTTAGTATGGTGTATGGTCTCCTCGAATGGCCAGCGCTGCCTCACACCTGTATGGCATTGATGCAATGAGGTTAGCAATGAGTTCTTGGGGGATACGTGGCCACTCTTCCATAAGAGCAATGTGCAGCTCTGGAACAGTTATGGGAGGTGCTGGTCTGCCTGCAATGCACCTGCCTAATGCATCCCACACATGCTCAATCGGATTTAAGTCCGGGGAGGAAGCTGGCCATTGCATATGCTCGATACCCTCCACTTCCAGCATGTCGTCCACCAAGCCAGCTCTGTGGGGTCGATGTGCATTATCGTCCATAAAAAGAAAAGAATCACCTATGGCATCAGCATAAGGCACGACAAAAGGTCGGAGAATCTCATCTCTATACTTTACCGCAGTCAAAGTACCACCTTGGATAACGTAGAGGTCCGTACGTCCACCACTACTGACTCCTCCTGCCTACACCATCAATCCACCGCCACCATATGGGGATCTTTCACGTACAAAAGCTGGATTGTTTCGTGTCCCTTTTTTCTCTCCAGATGAATACAACGCCGACTATCACATTCCATGTTGAATCGCGACTCATCAGAAAAAAGAACTGATCTCCATTCAGCATGCCTCCACCCACGATGTTCCTCCGCCCAGTTTCTGCGATCTCTACGGTGTTGTGGAGTTAACCTGGTACACACCATGAGCCTACGGGCATAGAGACCACTTCCATGCAGTCGATTAGGGACAGTTTGAGTTGACACCCTGCGTCCTGTTGCTGTTTGAAGTGTATTTCGCAGTTGAGTTGCATTCTGCTGTCTATTCCGACGGGCTGTTAACAAGAGGTAACGGTCATCCCTTGCTGTTGTTGCCCTTGGTCGACCTTGTCCGGCTCTTCTGTGAACAGTATGTTCTTTGAAAATGATTCCAAAGACTGGAAATCACGCTTTGAGACACCCCAATGGCTTGTGCCACCTCTTGTTGTGTCTGTCCAGCTTCCATCCTTTCCTATGGCCCTCCAAGCCATTGGTTCAGGTAAATCACGTTGTCGGGGCATCACTGTCCCTAAGGCAAGTCATTCACTAACTGAAAACTGGACTGGATTTAAAAACAGCAACAAAACATTCACCCCCACACCACCCTTTCACATCAACAGTACAGACACTGCCCTCTGGTGTCGTACCGAGGTTACGTAACAACTTCAAACTCTTATTTACATTATCTTGGAATAATAGAAAGTGATTGCATCTAATACTATTCCAAAAAACATAGTCTTAATAGGTTATTCTACAATATCCCCTAATTTTTTTGAGCAGTGTATTTAGATTTCAAGCCAACTCCCACATTCAATAAGCTTGGCAACTCCAGTACTTGTTATCAGTAAGTCCAACCATCAATAAGAAAAATTACATCTCATAATGGTTCATTTGCAGATTCATATTTAGTGGAACTTTTTGCTTTTCTTTATCTTTAATTTTCAGTCCACCGCTGTGGTCTTGAGGTAACGTGGTGCCTTGTCATGCAGCGGGCCTGTGTTCAATCGCTGGTCGGGACAAGTTTCTTGGGTGATTTATGTTGAATTGTTTTTTCACTCACCTCATACTTCCTAACTCCCTCGCAGACTCGAGTTTCTTCACTGCATTTGTGGCATTCTCAATGCCGTATCACATTCACAACTGGCATCCAACGGCCTCCTCTCCTGCAGACTGACCTCCGCGCCATCTGATGGTCAGTCTGCAGGAGAGGAGGCCATTGGACGTCAGTTGTGAACGTGATACAATATTAAGAATGCCACAAATGTAGTGAAGAAACTCGAGTCTGCGAGGGAGTTAAGAAGCATGAGGTGAGTCAAAAACAACTCAACATAAATTAAAATAAACCTCATAGTGTTATTTCCTACCTACATAACTTCTGGGTGATGTTTATTTTTAGGGTTTTTCCTCACCTGTAAGACAAACGTCAGGATACTTTAAGGCCCAAACAGTCTCCGAACCTGGCCATCATTATCATATTCATCTCATTACATTAAGTTTAGGATTAAGACCTCTCCTGGTGCATCATTACCATCATCATCACCCATCATATCATAGGAACCCCACCTTCCAGATACCCTAACCTCAGAAGTAATTTACAATACGCCACTGCCAGGAGAATACCAGAAATGTCGAGATGATAAACTAGTGGCACTGAATAAAAAAAATAATTTTCATTCCTACTATTTTCGAACATTAATTTTGGACTACCCTCTATTACTCCATGTATGTATGTATGTTGCTGAGAAGAGATTGGAAATAATATTGGAAAAAAAAAAGAGAAGGTAGGATCAGTTAAAGAACAATTGTGGAATGATAGTGAAAAATGGAGACATTTTGACCTCAGAGTTGGAGGACATGAGAGAAGGTATTAAATTAGAGTCATTATTGAAATCAACAATATTTATTGATCACAATTTATTGCATAAGTGTCATTAATATTCATGCAAGAAAATACGAATGTGATGTTGAAATTTAAACTTTAGAAGACCTACCATTAACATGATGTTTTTGATCTAAACGTCAGCCTTCAATTGTCTATCAGAAAGCTGGATTTTTTCACCTGGTTTGAATGCAGGCATCCCAAGGTATGGACAGCTTGCACAACGGAATGCATCTCCCAGATAACACTGCAAATAAAAAATTACGTTTTTTAAATTTTTTTTTAATTTTGGACCTGTTCAGAAAATTTGAACACAGAGAAAGAACTGTACAAATTATACAATGAACCAGATATTGTTAATAAAATAATGTGATTCTGGAATCATCTTACCTCAGAAATTGTGTTCCATTTGAACATATATTAATATAATTAAAACATTTTGTCTGTTCATTCTTACCTCTTAAAGTTGTTTTTGTCGAACATATGTTTCAGAGCTTCTTAGCCCCATCGTCAGCGATTACAGACTGAATTTTCTGGGGCTAAGAAGATCTGAAACATATGTTCGACAAAAACAACTCTAAGAGGTAAGAATGAACAGACCAAATGTTTTAATTATTAAACAAACCTCTTAATGGTAAAATCAAATGTTTCTTACCTCTCCTCATACAAATCTTCTAAGTAGATCGCGATTTCGAGACCATAACGGTCTCACCTTCAGTACTATTTTGGCGACTGATGTTATGTCTGTCAGAAGAACCTCTTCTTCTTCCCTCTGTTAGTGGACCGATGAACCTCTGGATCAGGTCAGAATTTGCAGGAATATCAAAGTTCATAAGTATTCCTTTGTTTTTCTGAATGTGGACCTATTCCCAAACCATGAGTTCCTTTTGTTTGTCTATTTGTTTAATTCTGACCTGATCCAGAGGTTCATCAGTCCACCAACAGAGGGAAGAAGAAGAGGTTCTTCCGACCGACATAACATCAGTCGCCAAAATAGTACTGAAGATGAGACAGTTATGGTTCGAAATCGCGATCTACTTAGAAGATTTGTATGAGGAGAGGTAAGAAACATTTGATTTTACCATAAATTAAACCTCATAGTGATTAATTCCTGTAAAAGTTAAACCTCTTAAAGTTATTAATATTGAGTGGAGAACATATTTTTAATAATCAATAATAATGATATAACCTCATAATGTTTACTTTCCAACATTAATTTTAATACTCTTAATGTTACCTCCTATTTTATTTTAAAATGTTTTAATATGCCTTGCTTACTATCATCAGCTTGTCAATAGAACACAACAATTTATGAGGTAAGATGAATCCAGATTCACATTATTTATTAAGAACAGCCTCATAATTGAGGAGTTGAATGGAATATGAGCACAATTTAAAAGATATGCATTTTGAGATATTAGCAATTGATATATAACTAAATGCATAACATTGTTGTTTATTTTCTTCTTCTTCTTCTTCCTTCCAAGTATTAGGCCAAGGCCTGTTACGATCCTATAGAAAATTTTCCCTCCGGGAAATTCTCGTATAAGACTTGAAAGCATAATAATAGTCCCTTCGATTGGTTGCTGGCCAAAGGAAGGCAAGACCAGTGATGGGGCTGCCATCTTATAGCCTCTGGTCAGGCTTTTCTGGAGAAGAAAAGAAAATAAAGGAAAGAAGAAATGGAAGAAAGGAAAGACTCCCTAGCCCTCGGATGCCCTAATAGCGTCGGGGTCGAAAAAAAAACAAGAGTTAACCAAGAGAGGATAGATAGTAAAGTTAAAAGAGTGCAAAACACAAGTAAGTGGAAGAAATGTTTTGCTCAGCTTGGGCACCTTGTGGTCGCCATCCACATATCCCCTAGATGAGGACCCCTGAGGGGTGTTAATTGATACAATCAGCTGCTGAACCTGCTGTAATTGAGTTATCAAAACAAAACTTTTCAGGCTGACCAACTACAAAATGGCGAGTCCAAAAATGCATTGGAAGGAAAAAGGGCAAAACCTGAGCTATGCCCATATTCCATTCAACTCCTCAATTTTCTTCATATTGTAATTTATTAACAGATATTATACAGAGCATATAACTTTTCCCTTCAAATATGGTTGGTTGGTTGGTATCTAATGTCGAGCACTTGATAATGAAATCATTCGCTCTCTTGCACTCCAATATTTAGCAGAAATCTCTTCAAATATAAGATATTGTTAAATTTATAGAAATTAAAAAGTTTGAATAGGTTAGACATTTACTTGAGAATAAGCAATATTAGAACTGTGAAGATTCAGTCTCGACGAAGTACTGTTACTGTGATGGTGGGTTCAAACCAAGCCAGGCTTGATAGATTTTTTAAGGATGTAAAAATCCTGAGCAGGGCTACCTTTGGAAGAGAAGTAAAATCCCACTCAGGGAACTTTTGTATTTGAACTAATTAGACAAAGCATTGCAGTCATAATGCTGTACTTGTTTGTAATAGTAAAATGGGTGACTGGTGAAGTAGAGTCAAACTAAAATGAAATAATACATTATGAATTTACAGTACTAATTAGTATTACTATGACAATCTTTATATATCATCGTGGTGACTGCAATACGTTGTATATCACCAAAAATCAGAATTGTGTTTTATTGCATCATTGTAACCAGCATTCACCTTTGCACAAACTGCAAATGGTTCTACGTCATCCAGGAATAATATATAATATTATAATATAATTTTAATAATCACCTTAAATATATTATTAATATTTGTAGAGATAATCGGTTTTTTTAGCATACTGAAAATAAAAAAAAATTACATACAACCTTTTGCAGTCACCATGACAATATATAATTCTTCCATATGTATGTCACTCTACTCCTCCTAAATGACTGGATCAATTTTGATGAAATTTTTTGTGTGTGTCTGATTGGGTCCCTCGATGGTTTAGATTCACGAGTTCTGATCAAGACACAAATTTTTCTCTTATATACATTGTAATTCCCAGCACCAAATGCTTCATAGCATATTCTGGATGAAAATTTTTCTCTTCATATATAAATCTCTTAATGTTACATGCTATTGTATTTTAAAATAAATTGTGTTTTCTATTTTAATAAATTGCTGCTTACGCTGATTTTATGTTTTTCTGACAAACATGAGCAGCTATTGACAATTTTTCTACTTTTTTTTATATTTCTTGTGTGTTCCTTAGTTCTAATGGTTAAATTTTTCTTTATTTTCCCTATGTATATGTTATCATAATCTGCACACTTTATTTGGTATATTCCTGATTTTTTGCATCATAAATCTTTCCAACAAAAATGAAAGTTAATTAAATAATAATTTTTCTTTCTAAAATTAAACAGTCTCCAATTTTGAAAGTGTTAATTTAAAATATAATCAATATTATTATTGAAAAAAAACCTCATAATGACTTACAATTGAATGTGTGCAATAAAAATTATATAAGAAGAAAGTTTACATATTTTTATGAGATTTTTTCTCAGAAAAAGTAAATTTAGTTAAAAAAGAGGAGCCTGGATAGCTCAAAGGTAGTGTGCTGTTGTGTAAAAGCAGAGGTCTGAGGTTCAAATTCCAATTCAGGCAAAAAATAAAATTCTTTTTCCTATAGTAATTTAATAATTCTCTTTAACTGTTGGTAAAAGAGCTTCACTAATAATTTAGATCATGAACCACCACTGGACTCTATTAAATTGGATGTTAACCATGTTTACTAAAAAGAGACTAAAAATAAATGTTGAAGTTCCCGGGGAAAATTATTTACTTGCAAGCGAATACACAAGATTTATTTAGAAAAATTACGATTCCATCTATCGTAATTCTGCCCAAGGGCAGGTCTTTCACTGCAATCATAGCATTTTCATGCTATGCTTTGCCGCTTTACTAGGAAATTACAGGTGTGGTAGCTTTCCATTGCTTCCACACTGGTGAAGGTTGATGATGATGATAATGATGGCCAGATGATTTTTGGGGTCTGTTAGCCCCTAAGCTTCCTGACATTTGTCTTACAGGTGAGGAAAAATTCCAAAAGAAACTTCACTCAGGAGCCTGTCCCGACCGGGAATCGAACCCGGGCCTGCTGAGTGACAAGGCAGCACTCTACCTTGAGACCACAGCAAACTGATGATGACAAAAAATCATGAATATACCAAATAAAATGTGCAGATTGTGATAAGATGCACATAGAGAAAACAAAGAGGAATTTAACTATTAGAACTAAAGAACATTTAAGAAATGTAAAAAAAAAGGAGGAGAAAAATCTGCAGAGCTGCCCACATTTGGTCAGAAAAACATAAAATAGATGTAACCATCAGTTTATTAAAGCAGTTAGAAAACACAAATGAACTTACCATATGGGAAAAAATCTACTTACAAAGAACAAGAAGAGAATCATGAATTTTGAAATTCGCTAGGAGAGAAACTGGTCAGGAAAACATAAAGTAGATGTAACCATCAGATTATTAAAGCAGTTAGAAAACACAAATGAATCATATGGGAGAAATCTACTTACGAAGAACAAGAAGAGAATCATGAATTTTGAAATTCACTGGGAGAGAGATTTAATATGCAAGTTCTTTGGACAACAAAAAGAGGGAGCAGGAGTCAACATTCATATTGACAGCTTAAAAATCATCCGTTTGTACCAACTGAAGATGGAGCAGAGATGCTTTGAAACATATCTTACAAGAAACAACCAAATATGAGGTAAGATGATGGCAAATCAACTTATTTATTAATGAATATACAAGATTTTCAATAGCAATCAGATTTGCATGATAATGGTGAAGATGTGTTCCAAATGACATTCCAGGTGAGAGAGCAAAATATGATGTGAGGTGGACATTACCAATTCAATACCTTGAAATCATGGAAATAATTCTTACATTGCCACAAGATGAAGTTTTGGTTGTTGTTGGTTGATTCTTTCCTTCTAATTCCTCTGCAAGGCCACAGGTACAGTTTTTACAAGCTTTTCTTTTACCAGTAGTTCCACACACTAAAAAACAATTAAGAATAAATTACCAACCAAAATAATAATATACTAAAAAACTCTAAATAATTAGGAAGAAAAAGTCAATATTTTACTTGTGTCAGTTTTGTTTTAACAGAACTGCAGATGTTAGTATTTTTTTTTATTTAATGATACTCTTCAATATTTCAAATCATTAGATTTATAATTCATACAGTCCACCGCTGTGGTCTCGGGGTAGCGTGCTGCCTTGTCACGCAGCGGGCCCAGGTTCGATCCCCGGTCGGGACAGTTTTTCTGGGTGAGGTTTTTATCGTGGTTTTTCCTCACCCATAAGTCAAATGTCAGGAAAACTTTAAGGCCCAAACGGTCCCCGAAATCATATGACCATTGCAATCATCTTCATTCATATTCATCTTAGATTAAGTTTAGGATTAGGGACTCTCCTGGTGCACTATTATCATCATCATCAGGGCAATGTAACCCCGCCTTCCAGGCGTCCCAACCTCAGAAGTGGGTTACAAGTACGCCATGCCAGGAGAGAAACCAGGAATGTCGAAAGACAAACCTGGGACATTTGAAAAAATAAATAAATAAATAATTCATACAAGTGGCTTCAAATTCTGCAAAGAGGTAACTTATTTCAGATTTGAGGTCCTTTTATGTATTGCAAATCTATGACATGGAACTTAGCATTACTTCATTTCTGCAGGAAACTATATTTAGAACATTTAAGCCTGAAAAAAATCCATAAACCTCAACCATCAAAGAATTTTGTAAAGTGTAGAATATTTTAATCACTAGAGCTTGATTTAAATATTTTTATATACATAATTAAAACAAATTTGATCAAGATATGACAAGTGTATGTTCAAGATCTATTTCATTTAAAATACACAAATTCTTTAAAACAGAGTATGTGAATAAATATTTTTCAACATTTTTTCTCACAAATTCACAATTTTAGTACCTTTCATACTTGGGTAAATGCAGTATTATTCCACTTTTACATTCTCGCATTTAACGTTTTTCCACCTTTTACAACATTATTAAAAGGTCCCTTCTGGTTCCCTATATTCACAATGTATTAAAATCTTTCGATTTTACCCTTCTGCAATTTTATTTTCCCGCTTACTACATCACATCATGTCGATCTTCAGCGTTAAATATCGAAGATATGCGATTTATTTGATCGATTATCTCGCTTGTGTACAATCAATATATAGCAGAGCAAGTTCATTGAGCCAATGAGGCTGGCTTGTGTACAATCGATGAAGAAGAGCACAGCATGTTCATTGAGCCAACGAAGCTGGCTCAGAGCTTTCAAACATTTCTGATATTCAATCCGTGTACTGCTACGACAAAACAAAATTATTTTAATCTCTCAATAAAGATTCATAATGCTGCTTGCTACACCTCTCCTTGTTATTTATTTTTTAAATAGAGAAAGTAACGAAACTATAAGGGAAGAGTTAGGAGTAATGCCAATTAAACAGCAAATTTATAATTACAAGAAGTGATGGACTGAACACCTGCAATGAATGGATAACAGGCTTCCGAAGTAAGCTTGGATGTACAAACCACGAGGGAGAAGAGATCCTGGTAGACCAAGAAAGCGATGGAGTATTGAGCCAGAACAGGCCATGGAGATGATGATGATGATGATGAAATAGAGAAAGTAAAAGAAAGTCATTTTATGTTTAAAGCAGTTCAAAACACACATTACCTTGATCTATTATAGGAATACCACTATGAGGTTTAATTTAAAATAAAATTCTTTACACCTCACCTCATATCTTGTCTTTTATATAAATAAAATATGGTGAAGTGTAAACAATTTTATTTTAAATTAAAAGAAACATTATTTAGCCAATATTGTATATTATCCCAGTCAGTGCTTTATTTTTGTATGTTCTACAATGGTTGCAGAATATGGCGATTAACATTTTTTAGGTCCTCTTCGTTTCCAATAAATTACACTTTTCCCTAATTTGCACAACTTTTCCTCTGGTCTGAAAAGTGTAAAAGAGGGGTAATACTGCATTACTAATAATTACCCTACAAATACACATTACATAAGGTGAATTCGCAGTCATCTTACTTCATAACTTGTGGTGTTCTATTTGAACCAGTTTTGGTGTATTATGTATGCCCATCATCAGCTTTTCCAGACTTGAATTTTATGTTGTTGGCTTCCACTCCATCTTTTGGCTGACCTATCCATCCATCCAATGGCTGATTGGCTCAAATTCGAGCTTTGGCCTCTCTTAACTTCTCCTCCAACCATTTCTATTTTGTGCAGCAAGCCTCCAGTTGCAACACTTAAGTAAGTTTGCAGGATCTTCCTTAATACCATCCTCCCAACGTGTTTTTGGTCTTCCAACTTGTCTATTCCCCATAAAACTTGCTGTAAGCACTTTTTTTTTTGCTCGGTCAAGTCCATTTTCCTTTGCTTTAGTTGTCATTGTTGCAGACCAACATTCTGAGGCATGTTGGGTTTCTGAACGTATTTGTTTTTACGGGGTGGGGATGTCTACCGCACACCCACCTCTAACGATCCTGGGGGGTCGATGATTTTCTGTTGGGATATTCTCCCTTAGCTAGTAGGTCCCAATTTTTAAGCATCGCGAACTCGCTTTTTCGCTCCTGCACTTCTTAGGGTCATATATAAATATATTAGTCTCTACTCAAATTACTTCCAATCACTGGTGAGCTGAGATCGAATTAACGGCCTCCTTACCGGTCATGCATGAATGTTGACGTTTTCGTAATATTGGCAACGAATTACCCAGAATTCTCGGCGATAAAACCACTTCCGTTATTTTCGTCTGCTCATGTAGGAATGCATTGATGAGTTCACATCCCCAGCAAATATTTACCGTATACAAACACGTCTGCGACGCGCAATATTACGGCCGATTCTCCTGTTCTTCCAGTTGAAATCTTTGGTAGACTCTATCAAATTGCGTTCGTCTCCACGCCGCAGATACCAAAAACAAGCTACCAAGTCTTCAAATGGTCCAACATCTTGGATAAGTTTCAACGAACATCCGGTTACCATCGGTTCCCTTCGGGAGTTTCACATATGTTTTATATCTTGGGCTACGATCTCTAGAGGCTACCCCAGGGTGTCAGGTAGCTTACAATCATTACCAGAGGCGATGAAATAAGATTTCTGAGTAAGAAATATGTGGTTTGGATAATTAAAAACTTTATCAGCAGAGAACGCCTTTTACTGTCTAATGCGTTCAAACATTCGACCCTTAGTATTAACCATGAGCCACGACAAGGACGTGGTACATTGGGCTGGGCAGGAATAAATGGCATTTCTTGGGTTTTATTAGTGTGCACCCACCAGCAATGTGCACATTCCTGAGACCACATATTGCCACTTCGGCTCCCTTTGGCTGACCTAAGAACTTGTAAATCAAATCTTTTCCCACGGGAATTTCAAAATCATAATCTTGTTTTTTGTTCTTCTGTACATAGATTTTCTCCCAAGCAGTGAGTTCTTTTGCTTTATCTAACTGCTTTAAAAATTATGTGTTTACATTGGTTTTATGCTTTCCAACCAAACATGAGTAGTCACTGCAGATTTTTTGAGTATTTTTGTGTATAGGTGGCAGTGTAATGTTGACTTTACGATATATTTTCTGAATATTTTTGGTATTTAAAGGTGATAATTACAATTTTATTGAATTGGGTTTTGTCTTCAGGTTGCTGTTAGATTTTACATCAGAGTGGAATAGTTCTCTCAATAATTTCTGTTTCTAAAATGTTTTATTAAATAACTAATAAGTCCAAATGTAAATAACATACATTGTTTATTTAACTTTCACAGGGAAAAAATACTATGAGGATTAATTTAAGAATTAAATTATATTATTATTATTATTATTACCTCACCTCATATCCTTTTTCTTCTAGACTGCAGTTTCAGAGCTATATCTTCATCATCAGTAGCCTCTCGTCGATTGGTGTTATGTCGTTTCATGGCGGTTTTTTTTCTGCCTTCTATCGTTGGACCATTGAACCTTTGGATCAAATCAAAATTTGTGGGAGTTTTGAAATTCATTACTTTATTTTCTTGTTTTTTTATGTGGATTTTTTTCCAGACCGTGAGTTCTTTTTGTTTATCTGTGTGTTTGATTAGGCTAGCTTTTGTATCAATTAAATGTTTTTCAGACCAAGCATGGGCTGCTACAGCTGATTTGTCCACTTCACCCTTTTTAACATTTCTAAGATGTTCTTTCAATCTAGTTTTTAAATTTCTTTTTGTTTTTCCTATATAGATTTTGTCACAATCTTTGCATTTGATCTGATATATTCCAGATTTGTTTTCTTCTTCAATTTTTTTCATTTTTGTTGGTTTTAATTATCTTAGAAATGTCAAAAAGGGTGAAGTGAACAAGTCAGCTGTAGCAGCCCATGCTTGGTCTGAAAAACATTTAAATGATACAAAAGCCAGCCAAATCAAACACACAGATAAACAGAAAGAACTCACGGTCTGGGAAAAAATCCACATCCAAAAAAACAAGAAAGATAAACTCATGAATTTCGAAATTCCCGCAAATTTTGATTTGATCCATAGGTTCATTGGTCCAACGATAGAAGGAAGAAGAAAACTGCCAAGAAACGACATAACACCGGTCGATGAGAGGCTACTGATGATGGAGATATAGCTCCGAAACTACAGTCTAGAAGAAAAAGGATATGAGGTGAGGTAATAATAATATTAATTTAATATATCATTTAACCTATTTTGATTAGTTTTGATCACATATGAGTGGTTAACACTTGGTTTAAATCAAACTTTGACCACTGCCTTGGTCATTAATGTATTTTTATGTTTTTTTTGCCAAATCTGTATGGAAACGATTCTTGAAGGAAGCCGAAATCCAAGTAGGGCTGTAACAATGGCAATTATGACTTTTTTACCTTTTCAAAATAGAGTGACCCAGTGGAAAAGAATCATAGTCATTAAAGTATGTTTTCTCCGAGGAGTTATTAATCATCATCATCAACAACAAGGATTAAGCCCAATGGCCTGTTCCGATCTCATTATAGGTCGAATTGGTCCTTCCATCTCTTCAATGGTCTTCCCAACATTCTTCTCCCTTTTGGTTTATAATTATACATTCTTCTTGGTATGCGCTGTTCATTCATTCGTAATACGTGCTGAAGATAAGCATTTTGATAATATTTTATTCTTTCACAGAGATTAAATATATTAAGTTCTGTTCTTATATCTTCATTTTTCTTTTTATCGGTCCTTTGGTATTCTGCTATTGCTCTCAACATCTTCATTTCAGCAGCCTCTATTTGTTTACTTATCTGCCTTTGTTAATGTCCAGGTTTCACATCCATAGATAAGAGATGAAACTGCCAATACTTTGTAAAACTTCAAAATAGTTTCTTTTCTAGTCTTATTCAATAAAGTGCATTTAATTGTGCCACATAGATAATTGAATCTTTTTTGTGTTTATCTAAATTTCTGTCATTACCTAAATGACAACCCAAATAATTAAAATTCTGAACTTGGTCTATAATTACATTGTTTATCATTATTTTTGTTCTTATTGCACATTTTCCTTTCAGAGCTAATATTTTTGTTTTAGATGTAGATATTCTTAAATTGTATTTTAGAGAGATATTATTTAAAGTATAAAAGAATTGTTGTAAAGCATTTTCTGATGCTGCTATTATTACTTGATCGTCTGCAAAAAGCAGAGTTGTCAATACACTATATTAATTTGTTCTTGCCATTCATTTATGACATGGTCCAAGTATAAATTAAATAATACTGGTGACAATAGACACCCTTGTCTTAATCCCTGGTTTATTTCTATGTTTTGTTTGCTAATTTTATCTCCGCAGTCTATTTTAAAATTTGTTTCTATATATAAACTCTGAATGGCTCTTATAAGGTGTTGAGGAATTCCTTTCATTTCTAGTATGTTCCATAATTTATTTCTACTTACATTATCAAATGCTTTAGTATAATCAACAAAAGCTATATATGTGGGTAAATTAAATTCTTTTCTTTTTTCTATCAATTGGGCCATTGTAAAAACACAATCTATAGTTGACCTACCTTTTTTAAAATCCATTTTGTTCCTCACGTAAAGGTATGTACACACTTGTGCGCCGCGTGCGCGCACCATATTCGTCAGATTTAGACGGGATTTTAAGGTGCGCACGCAATGCGCACATGCGGTGCACCACGATCCACTCATTGTCGGTTTTTTCCACGAACACTTTGATGATTCGCTGTTAGATTTGGACGGGTTCTTGAGAGGTTTGTTGTTTCGGCGCGCACCTTATTATTATTTGAGTATGGAGTGGTCAGAGGGAAACGTGTTAAAACTTATTATACTTTTTTTAAAATTATTTTTCACTGAAAGTAATTAATATTATAATTACAAAGAAATAAACGTTATCTCAGTCAAAACATAAATTTATTGTGTCGACGTTTCAATCTCCTTATGTGAGATCATTTTCAAGACATGTAAATTTATAAACAACCATGTCTTGAAAATGATCTCACATAAGGAGATTGAAACGTCGACACAATAAATTTATGTTTTGACTGAGATAACGTTTATTTCTTTGTAATTATAATGTTAAAACTTGTTGATCTTTATAAAAACAAACAATTATTGTGGGATCCTCAACATAAGGATCATTTTAAAAAATCATTGAAAGGAGATGTCTGGAGGGAAATAGGAGATAAAATGGATATATCTCCGGATACATGCAGAAAGAAGATAATTACTTTACTTTCTTCCTACCGGCGAGAGAAAAGTAAAATATTGTTATATTGTTGACACATAACTTAGTATTGTTGGTTTAGCGCTACAATAAATAGTGACGATCGTCAGGTCAATTTGTGCGTTGATGTCTATCGATATTTTTTAATCTAAGGAATAAAAAAAAATGATTTCACAATATTGCTACAGCATGCCTGTTTTTTTTTTTCGTGTGTACTAAACACGTTCATTTCATAATGCTATGTATGAAGTATCACAAAACTATAGAATATATAAACACATACCAGTAATAAGCGTATTGTGTAAGATGACCAGACGTTCCGATTTTGGCAGGACAGTCCCGATTTTTAACAATTTGTCCCGCGGCATTTTAAAAAAGTCCCGATTTTTGGGAAAGAATGCACGACAAGCTAGGGAACGGCAGGAGAATGGAAAGGGAATATACGGTTCTTGACGCTCATGTAGTTATTTCACCAGGATATGAGTTTCATATTATTTTTGTTAATTTTATAATGTTAAACATTAATAATAACAAATCATTGTTGAGAACTGCTTATCAAAGTTTACATTCGATGTTTTTATTATTAATTTCATACATCTCAATGATGGATAAATCATATTTGAAGAGAAAAATTATACGCTCAGACCGGGACTTGAACCCGGGACCCAGTCCCGGTCTGAGCATATAATTTTTCTCTTCAAATATGATTTATCCATCATTGAGATGTATGAAATTAATAATAAAAACCGGGACCCAGTCCCGGTCTGAGCATATAATTTTTCTCTTCAAATATGATTTATCCATCATTGAGATGTATGAAATTAATAATAAAAACATCGAAAAAAGCCGTACTGGCATTTATAATGTAATGTATAATTCCCAAATATGTCTTCTTAATAAAGGAGCCGCCATTTGCAAAGATAGAAGCAAAGGCTTCAAAGCATTTGGTGGGCGGGAATTACAAAGTATATAGAGAAAAATTTGCATTTAGATCGGTACTTGCTCAGGTAGCTCAGATGGTAGAGCACTTGGACTAGAAAACCAAGGGTCCCGGGTTCAAGTCCCGGTCTGAGCGTATAATTTTTTTTTTCAAAAAAAGTTTACATTGTTGATTCGACCACCATTGTTTGGTAAATTAAGTGTGGACATAAAAAAATCGCAATTGAGTGTTAAGACTTTGAAAGTTATTTTATGTGTGAAATATAATTTAACAAATTCTTGTGAAAAAATTCATACCTTTTAAACAACGACAGCAATCTACTTAAAAAATTCACTCAAATAAGAAATATATCAAAGAATAAAATAATACTGGTACTATACATAATTTTGTAATGTATTACATTTGTAAATTGTTCCTATGTTAATATTAAAATTAATATATTATAATACTATTTTTGCGTTCTATAAAAATGTTTGTTGCTCCATAGAGTATCTTTACATTTTATAATCTATAGAATCAAATAAGACCAACATATTTTTTTCCATATTTCATAATATTTTGGCGAAATGTTCATATTTTAGTAAAAATTTAATATTCCTTCATATTTTTCAATTTTTTAAAAATAAAATTTCAATAATTGGTTAAAAACATTTCTGAAGTGATTGTAGTTTTGAAATTATTTGACAATGTATTATGGTATACAGGTAAAAATTCCTCAGTATCCCATCCAGAACAAAATAAATAATTTTGATAAAAGAAAATAATTGAATAAGGAGACATGGAATGACCATGTGTAGGCCTTTGTCTCTGCAAAAGTCTACTGAAGGTTTGTGGGTTTTCCTATGGATCGCAGGAGGTTTGTTGAAATTAATCATTTCGACAAACATAATATGTGCCACGCATGCACCGTTCGTGTTTGCGGCGCGCATATGTGTACGTACCTTAATATTGTTTTAGCTATTTAATTTATTCTATATAAAATGTTTGCATATATCTTATAAGCTGAATTTAATATACCTACTCCTCTACAATTAGAGCTACAAAAAGAGGAGTTATTAATTATGATATTAGATGGCATTGCTGTCTCCCTGTACCAAAATCACTAAGACAGATGGCATGTGCCCTTTTCTACTGAGCTCCTCAATTAAAATATTAATACAAACCTCTGAGTGATGTTTGGTCTGGTCTTTTCAAATCTTCTTCTTCTAAAAGATCATTTTCATCAATTGTTTCTATATCTTCATCAACAGTATCATCCAATTTCCATACATCAGCCACATTTGCAGGTTTTACCTCAGCAGTCTTATTTCCAAATAAAAGTTTTGATGATGATCCAACCTAGAAATTGATATACATTTATTAGGATTCTTCAAAGCTATAGGATTTTGCTGATTTGATTTCCCCATGGGCAAAAAGATTCTTCGTGGAGTTTCAGTCAGTGCATGGGACACTCACCCACCCAGCATTGTACGGAAGTTAGGTAGTTATGATAATTAGCACCTTCAGGTTAAGAAAAACTCTAACGGCTGGGGAACCTGACCAGATGTCGCCCCTATACTGGCTGGATGGCTGTCCACCTCTGGGATTGATATACGGCAAACTCCCAATTATCCGTGTTAACTGGGACCGAGATATGCACAGAAAATAAAAAAAAACACAAATAATCCAATTACGTTATTCGTCGCCATGGAAATTGATCAGAAATTTATTTACCCACTTTAACACTACTTAAATGTACCAAATATTCATAAAATGTTACATTAAATGTATTTAGGTGCGAGTCACAATTATCATTAATTTATTTTACTCATAAATATGAAAAAAAAAAGTGGGACTATTTCCTGTGACCACTCTGGTTACAACAGTTATTCAAAATGGCCATCATAACCGGCGGTAGCTACACTAGCAACCACTGATAACCACACTTATAACCAACGATAATGACACAAATAATAAGCGATAATCACACTAGTAACCACCAATGACCACATTAGTAACCAGCGATAAACCCACAGCATATCTGTGGTTTCAATCTGTAACAACAAACTTTCAGTGACTCACACAACGAAAATTTCCAAAATTGAATTGTATTCTCAGAATGTTGGTTGGTACCATTAAATGCATCAGGGGAGGGGGTTGTGAGTGAAGGTTACTCTATTGTGCTAGTTTTTAAGCGCAGTTCACAGTAGCACGTTTAAAAATAAAGAGTTTTTTTATAACAATACAAAATACAGTAAAGTATTTATACTCATTTTTAAAAAAAATACAGTAAAAAGAATCATGCCAAGATAATCTGCAAACCGGATAATATGCACATGGATAATCGGGAGTTTGCTGTATATATGGATGTGAGGTCAACACCCAGTTGGTAAGCTAAGAAGAATCTTCTATAAGATTAAATTAACCTCATAGTGATGTCTTCCTATAAAAGTTCAATATAAGAATCATATATGCCTGTTCCACCATGGAGTTTTTTTTTAAAGAAGGATTTCCTTCCTAATGATAGTGTTTTACTATATTACAGCACAAAACATCAAGACTGGAATATTTTCTAACATGTCAACTTGACAATCACACTGGAAAACCACACATGGTGTCTCTCACACTCATTTCAAAAGCAGCAAGGGCTGCCCAGGCTTAACATTTTAATTTCATTTTTTTTTAAAGTTTGTTTACTTACATTTAATACATGCAGATCATTTTTTTTTTTTGTTTGTTGACTCAAAACTGAATGGAGATGGTGTGATAAAAATATCAATCTTGGTTTCAATATGACAACACTGATAGTTTCTTGTAAGTAAATATAATTTATCTTATTGATAAATCACGACAAAACACACTAATTTCAAAATGAATTTCAGATGGTGTCGGGTGTTTGGTCAGTATAGTTGAAGATTTTGTACATTGGAACATTAAATAAATATCCTCAATTTGTGTCCAACTCAGGGTCGGGTCGAGGGATGGAATGAGACCCCTCTATTTATAGAGGTCTGTGAATGACAAGAGTGCCGGCTGACCACGCCTGATGCACCATCACAGGGAGGATGAACAAAATGAAAGGAAATGGATGAGATGGGTATGGAGAAATGGTTGAATGAAATTTGTGGCAGGGTAAAACGGGAGAAACCCCAAGAAAAACCTGTCCAAGCTCCATATAGTCCACCACAAAACCCACATGGAGTGACCGAGATCCGATCTTGGAACCCCAGCAGTGAGAGGCGAGTATCTAACTGCTTGTGCCACGGAGCCGCCACATTGGAACATTACTTACCTAAATTAAGTAACTATAACATTGCATATTTTTAAAATTAAGGAAAATTTCAGTATAGTTTCCAGTATTACATTAAACTTAAATTAATTACTAATATAATTGACTAACTAAATATTATTGGGAAAATGTTAACTCCTTCTTAGGGTTCGAATTTATTTCTATTTTGATTATTGCAAATGATATATTACGAGACCTAGTACATTATAGCAGGCGTCATTTAACAGAACCAATTTGTTTTATAGAGTCCCCAAAGAATGAAATGCACAATGTTTCTTGATTTGTCCTTTAGTCTTTAAGCGTATTTCCAAATTTCTAAAAAGACAGAAAATTCTAATTGTAATACAATTATTTTATGTAATAACTGTGATATTATTTTTAAAATATGGTAATTACTTGAGATTCATGGCTCGGTTGATGGATTTTTACAGACCATAAAAAAAATATATGGCTTCCTTCGGAAAGGAAATGTAACCTTGGATCTCACAACATAGATTTACAGAACATAAAAATCTTAAGCCTGAAATAAGATATTTGAAGAGAAAAATTATACGCTCAGACCGGGACTTGAACCCGGGACCCTTGGTTCTCTAGACCAAGTGCTCTACCAACTGAGCTACCTGAGCAAGTACCGATCTAAACGCAAATCTTTCTCTATATACATTGTAATTCCCATCCACCAAATGCTATGAAGCCATGCTTCTATCTTGCAAATGGTGGCTCCTTTATTAAGAAGGCATATTTGGGAATTATACATTACAGCCAGTACGGCTTTTTCCAAGTTTTTATTATTGATTTCGTACATCTCAATGATGGATAAATCATATTTGAAGAGAAAAATTATACGCTCAGACCGGGACTTGAACCCGGGACCCTTGGTTCTCTAGACCAAGTGCTCTACCAACTGAGCTACCTGAGCAAGTACCGATCTAAACGCAAATCTTTCTCTATATACATTGTAATTCCCATCCACCAAATGCTATGAAGCCATGCTTCTATCTTGCAAATGGCGGCTCCTTTATTAAGAAGGCATATTTGGGAATTATACATTACAGCCAGTACGGCTTTTTCCAAGTTTTTATTATTGATTTCGTACATCTCAATGATGGATAAATCATATTTGAAGAGAAAAATTATACGCTCAGACCGGGACTTGAACCCGGGACCCTTGGTTCTCTAGACCAAGTGCTCTACCAACTGAGCTACCTGAGCAAGTACCGATCTAAACGCAAATCTTTCTCTATATACACTGTAATTCCCATCCACCAAATGCTATGAAGCCATGCTTCTATCTTGCAAATGGCGGCTCCTTTATTAAGAAGGCATATTTGGGAATTATACATTACAGCCAGTACGGCTTTTTCCAAGTTTTTATTATTGATTTCGTACATCTCAATGATGGATAAATCATATTTGAAGAGAAAAATTATACGCTCAGACCGGGACTTGAACCCGGGACCCTTGGTTCTCTAGACCAAGTGCTCTACCAACTGAGCTACCTGAGCAAGTACCGATCTAAACGCAAATCTTTCTCTATATACATTGTAATTCCCATCCACCAAATGCTATGAAGCCATGCTTCTATCTTGCAAATGGCGGCTCCTTTATTAAGAAGGCATATTTGGGAATTATACATTACAGCCAGTACGGCTTTTTCCAAGTTTTTATTATTGATTTCGTACATCTCAATGATGGATAAATCATATTTGAAGAGAAAAATTATACGCTCAGACCGGGACTTGAACCCGGGACCCTTGGTTCTCTAGACCAAATGCTCTACCAACTGAGCTACCTGAGCAAGTACCGATCTAAACGCAAATCTTTCTCTATATACATTGTAATTCCCATCCACCAAATGCTATGAAGCCATGCTTCTATCTTGCAAATGGCGGCTCCTTTATTAAGAAGGCATATTTGGGAATTATACATTACAGCCAGTACGGCTTTTTCCAAGTTTTTATTATTGATTTCGTACATCTCAATGATGGATAAATCATATTTGAAGAGAAAAATTATACGCTCAGACCGGGACTTGAACCCGGGACCCTTGGTTCTCTAGACCAAGTGCTCTACCAACTGAGCTACCTGAGCAAGTACCGATCTAAACGCAAATCTTTCTCTATATACATTGTAATTCCCATCCACCAAATGCTATGAAGCCATGCTTCTATCTTGCAAATGGCGGCTCCTTTATTAAGAAGGCATATTTGGGAATTATACATTACAGCCAGTACGGCTTTTTCCAAGTTTGTTGGCTTTCAGTATTTTGTAACTATAAACTTTCTACTAATACCTTGGTTGCCTACTAGAAATATCATTGAGTCAGAACGCTGACCACGTAACACTCACTGACATCTGTTGGGAATAAAGTGTAACTAAATTACCATGGTTAAGTAACCTCCAGATAAGGAATACCCATGTCTCAATGAGGGACAAAAGGGTATACAAAGAAGATGAACTATCGAATAAAAATACTATATCATCAGCATATACCAACGATTGATTAATACTGTTGAGTTGAATGGCTCCATTATCTTAAAATTTATTTCAAACATATCATCATCATCATCATCCATGCAAGTATTAGGCCATGTGGCCTGTTATGGTCTCAAAGAGGAATTTTCTGAACTTAATACTAGTCTTGCAAGAACCTTAAAGCCATAATCATGTGTTCTTTTGTATTAAAGATGGTTTCATAATACTATTAATAATCCCTGTTGTTTGTGTGAAATTTGTTATTTTATTTGCTTCATCTTGAAATTTAAATTATAACCCAAATAATTAAATTAATTTACTCATTCTAAAATTTCATCGTCCAAAACAATTTTGCTGGGTATAGGATATTTCCCACTAAAGGCCATCATTTTAGTTTTCTTTGATTGATTTCCATATTGTACCGTTTTGCAATTATATTAAAATTGTGTATAGAATGCTTTAAATCTGTTTCTGTTGGAGCTAATACCAAATCATCTATAAAAGCAGGGAGTCTATTATCAAGTCTCTCTTAATTTGAATAGAACCATGTCTCATCTGCCGCCAATCTTGAAGTATTCTATCCACAATTGAGTTTGTATTTTTTAACATTCTTACCTCATATGTTTGTTTTGTTGGACGATCGTTTCAAAGCTTATTGCTCCATCTTCAGCTTGTCACATACTGGTTTTTTTCTTTTCTTCAAGCTGTCAGCCCTGGATCTGTGGTCCAAAGAACTTAGTAATGAGGTTCCTTTCTCCGGGAATTTCAAAGTTCATAATTTTCTCCTTGTTCTTCTATATATAGATTTTTTCCTATATTGTGAGTTCAGTGGTATTTTCTAACTGTTTTAATAATCTTGTGTTTAGATCTATTTTGTGTTTTTCTGTCCAAACGTGAGCTGCTACTGCAGATTTTTCTACTTCCCCCCTTTTTTACATTTTTTATGTGTTCTTTAGTTCTAATGTTTAAATTTTTCTTTATTTTCCCTATGTATACTTTATCACAATCTGCACATTGTATGTGTAGATCCAAATCTAAAGTATACATAGGGAAAACAAAGAGAAATTTAAACATTAGAACTAAAGAACACATAAGAAATGAAAGGGAGAAGTAGAAAAATCTGCAGTAGCAGCTCACGTTTGGACAGAAAAACACAAAATAGATCTAAATACAAAATTATTAAAACAGTTAGAAAATACCAATGAACTCACAATATGGGGAAAAATCTATATACAGAAGAACAAGGAGAAAATTATGAACTTTGAAATTCCTGGAGAAAGGAGCCTCATTACTAAGTTCTTTGGAACACAGATCCAGGACCAACAACTTGAAGAAAAGAAAAAACCAGTTTGTGACAAGCTGAAGATGGAGCAATAAGCTTTGAAATGATCGTCCAACAAAACAAACATATGAGGTAAGAATGTTAAAAAATACAAACTCAATTATTCAATTAAACCTCATAATGTTACTTCCTAATGATTTTAAAATATTCTATCCATGTACAGAGTGATTCAGAAATATGGCTATACGTTTGATCGCATTTTTGTGACGAAAATATTATTATTAAAGGAAATATG
This sequence comes from Diploptera punctata, assembly GCA_030220185.1. NCBI lineage: Eukaryota > Metazoa > Arthropoda > Insecta > Blattodea > Blaberidae > Diploptera > Diploptera punctata. The sequence goes on along the minus strand of JASPKZ010009814.1, from coordinate 33,484 downwards.
ATGTTATCATTGGAAAGGGAATCCTTCAAATTACAACAATAGAACAAAACAAAACAAATCACTGCTCACGTGCAGCTTGGCGGGTTGATTTTTGTGGGCTAGCATCAAACACCTCCACAATTCTCTTTTTTGTTTCTGCATCCGTGCTAATGCGAGGCCTTCCAGGAGGTTTGATTTTCTGCATCCTTCCCATTTCCAGCAGTCGTTTTCTCCACTTCCCCATAGTCGACAGCTGCATAGTCTTGCGGCCTCACGATCATTAGCATATGTTATTGCCCATGCAGCAATTAATTTGCTGTTGCATATTCAATGCCATTTTGACTAGTGACATAAGTTCTACACTGTATTGTTTTATTCAATTTTTGTAATTTGAATAATTGCCTTTCCAATAGTAATTTCATATTTCCTGTAATGATAATATTTTCATCACACAATGCAATCATACATATAGCCATATTTATGATTCACCCTGTATATGATAAAGAGCAAGGGCTCAAGTCAAACTTACTTCAAACATATAAGTCTGCATATTAGCATTAAGTTTAAATATAGCTGACAGATAAAGGGAGGGAGAAATAAGGTTATAGTGAGAATATTTATTTACAATAGACAATGATGCATCTGCCATGAAATAATCTGTTTAATATTGACTAAGCGGACTGTACCTACCTCAAAATTAGGTTTCTGGCATTCAATTTCAACAGTTTTGACATCATCCTTAGCATTTAACAAATCTTTAAGTGTTTGTATTTCTAAATCAGTCAGTGAAGTTGTTTTCAATTCCTGAATGTTAGTTAAACCAGATATTTTCAAAGTTGACTTCAATTTTTCTATAGTATAAATAGATGTGCCATTTGAATTTGATACTACTGCTTCTCGTAGGATTATCTTTCCTTGAGGCTTCACTAGTCTTAATAGCTCAGAAAGCAGTTCAATGGTGTGTTTTATGGTTTGTGGGAAGATAACACCAGACAACACAATATCAAATGATGATGTTGGGTGTGAACCTAGAAAAATCAAAAACATAGAATGTAAATTGTTGAAACGAGCTCCAAACATTACATGACTTAACAAAACAGGATGTAGTAACAAATTATATTTTGAAAATAGAACTTAATGATGGAGGATACAGTTACCAAACAATATCAGTAGATGTTACAATAAATGAAAAAAGCATGTTGGCAGCATGAGATGTAATTAATGATGAGAGATTCTATGTGAATGTAACTGCCTATATAAATTCAAAGGAAATAAAAATAAATACAAGAATTATTGTAGCTACAAGTAAGTCACTGACACTATCAAAGTTTGTGGCATGTGAACATAAGTTCTTCATAAGCCCCTAACCTGAGCTAAAGTTTTCAAACCATTTCCTGTATAATTTATCTCTCTCAAATCATGGTTAATACTATTCTTCCATTTCATTTTTGGCCTACATAGTGGGTGCTTTCCTTCTGGTTTTCCTACAAGAAGTTTCCATCCTCGTCTTTCATTCCCCAAATGTGCCACATGTCCTGCCCATCTCAGTCTATGAGACTTAACCTTTCCTATTACCTCAAGTTTCCCATAAATATCATGTAGCCTAGCCTACTGTTAATAATCTACTCCATTCACTTGTCTATCTTCTTTAGACCAACAATTTTCTGAAGAACTTTATTGACATATAGGCCTACTCATAATTTTATATTTAAATTGTAATATTTTATACCTCTCCTCATATCCAGTCTTCTAATTACACCGGTTTCAAAGCATTCAACAATAAATTATTGAAGATGAAGCTACCTAAGCTTCGAAACTCATATAATTAGAAGTCTGGATGAGGTGAGATATAAAACATTTTAATTTAAATCTTACATTAAACCTCACAGTGATTTTTTCCCATAACATTCAATACTCAATTTGGAAAAAGTTCATATTTGTCTGCCATGAATTCATCTAAGTTCTACAGAATTGTAATGTACATGCATGAGTTGCTGTAATGGTTAATGTAGCTGCCGTTAGATGGCTCTGAAGTTGGAATTACCAACTTTCAGAATAAATTCTCAAACATTTAAAAAAAATGGACGTAAAATAACTTCCCACATTCTAACCTAACAAAACAAATTACATGCATATTATTTAATAAACAGAAAAGGTGGACTATTTGTCTCCCATGAATTCTTCTAAGTTCTACAGAATCGTAGTGTGCAAGCACAAATTACAGGAATTGCTATAATGGTTAATGTAGCTTCCACTAGATGGCTCTGAAATCGGCATTACCAACTTTCGGAATAAATTCCCAAATGCTAAAAAAAGACGTAAACTACTAACCTAACAAAACAAATTACATGCATATTATTTAATAAATCATAAACTAATTTTATATACACTAACTTGTCCCATCGGAACCTAACAAAATTAAGTTAATTTCTAGAAATATGGTTTGGAATTATTTGCAAATGTTCCTAACACCAATTTGAGAGCCAACTAGAGGATGTTACATTAAGCATTTGCGCATCTGTAGAACTCGATTCACAATATTCGAGCAATTATCTGTGGTCTCGAGGAAGCGTGCTGTCTTGTAACGCAGCGGGCCCGGGTTCATTTCCCGGTCGGGGCAGTTTTTCTGGGTGAGGTAGTTTTATGCTCGTCACAATCCTACACTCACATTCTTATGCCACTGATGCACTAAACACTTGTAAACACGTTTCGTACTGTTTTAAACATTTTGCAACGATCTTCAAGCTTTCTTTACAATATTTTATATTTATATATTTACGTAAAACATGATCGTGGATACATTGCTACTTTGCCAACATTTGAAAATAATTTCAAACCATATTTAGTGTTAGTGTACATAAAATGAGTTATACTTTATTAAATAGAACGCATGTAAATTGTTTTCTTAGGTTAGGAAATGGGAAGTTGGTTTACGTCCATTTTTTTAAGCATTTGGGAATAAATAATATGCAAGTAAATTGTTTTCTTTAGTTAGGAAATGGCAAGTTAGTTAACGTCCATTTTTTTTTTGCATTTGGAAATTTATTCCCAAAGTTGGTAACGCCGACTGCACAGCCATCTACCGGAGGCTACATTAACCATTACAGCAACAAGCGCATGCGCACTGCGATTCTGTGGAACTTAGAAGATTTCGTCACCGGCATAAACCAGACTTTTTCCGAGTTTTTATCGGGGTTTTTCCTCACCTGTAAGACAAATGTCAGAAAAACTTTTAAGGCCCAAACAGTCCCCGAAATCATATGGCCATCATCACCATCCTAATCATTATCATCATCATCCTTCACCTGTGTGGAAAGCAACGGGAAGCTACCACATCTACAGTTCCCTAGTAAAGCTGCAAGCATAGCATGAAAATGCTATGATTGCAGTGAAGGACCTGCCTTTGGGCAGAATTACTATGGATGGATATAAATACTTAAAAATTGTAAGAAATGTTTATAAAATGCTTCAAAATTGTTTAAATTGGTACAAAACGTTATTATAAATGGTCGAAAAGTATTTAATGCAACAGTGGCATAAGAATGTTGGGCTGTTGTATGGTTTATGTCACAACAAATTTTCAATTTAATTTCTTATGCTACTGATGCACTAAACACTTTTAAACACGTTTAAAACATTTTGCATCACTTTTAAACACGTTTTAAACATCTTCAAATGTTGCAACGATCTTTTTTTATATTTATATATTTACATAAAACATGATCGTCCTACATTCTTCCTTGCTACTTTCTGCTATTTTCCCTCCTCTTCCTATGTTGTTCCAACGTTGCCACCATCAACAACCCAAAATACTCCAGATGTTGCCAACATCATTTCCACGTTCCCTGGATTTCACCTACGTTAGAGTAATTGATTTGTGTTACAGTAATTGATTTAGGTTTGGTTAGCTTTTAGGTTCCTTGCTTTTTAAATGTGATTCCACGTTTCATGGATTTCACCTATGTTAGAGTAATTGATTTGTGTTACAGTAATTGATTTAGGTTTAGTTAGCTTTTAGGTTCCTTGCTTTTTAACTGTGATTTGATACGTAAAATAAATTACCTCTTCATATCTGTTATTCTATGAAAAATTCAAAATATCGGACGGTTATCACGTAAAATCATATTTCCACTAGTTCATTTCGTGTTAATTATACATTTTTAGACAAGTTCTGGGAATTTTGTGTCAATGTTGGTCATACTGATTTCACATACATATACTGCCAACTGCTGGAGGTTGCATTTATCTTTCTGGGATTGCATGGAGCACTAGCGCATGCGCGCTGCGATTCTATAGAACTTTGAAGAATTTTCTTGCGACGCTAAGTGTAGCATATCCTAATGTTGTATGGAAAAACGTGGCAGACAAATACGGAACCTCAACCCTCAATTTTATTTCCTCCCTTCAACTAAGAGATCATGTTTCACATCCATATATCTGGAAGAATAACCTTGGTAATCCCGCACTTTAACCCTCCTTTCGTTATTACGTTATAAAAGTATGATTCAAATTGTAGGTTAGGAACGCTAAAGTTTGGGGAAAAGTTCTATTATGTCTCGCATAATTTTCACTTATCCTATATCTAATCATACTTCCCAATATTATTCTAGCGCCTACCTAATGTCAGTCTATCCACATTTTCAAGAGACACTTTTCCAGAAGACCCAATCACTTTTTGCAACTCTTCTACAAATTGTTGAAGTTTATCAGCTGGAGCAGCTGTACCCCAAACAACCAAAACACGTTGACCATTTTGAATTCCATACATTTTTTAACGTTGTAGTGATTAAATAATATTATGCAAAACACTAATAAAACAAACGTCAATGTAATAACACGGTTTTTACAATTTCTTATATATCATACGCAAAATCCAGCATGACAATTGAGAATATAAATTACATTTATTGCCATCTGGTGGTAAGTTAGCGGTAAGTTAGTAAATATAATTTATAATAACTGGAAAGCGCACTAACGTGCATAGGAACTAAAATATAATTTCATTACTGCCAACAACCCATCACTACCAACATAAGCATCCCAAAGCTCTAACAGAACCATAATTTGGGGTATGTCCGAGTATGTCAGATTCGGTCACAGGATTTGGTGAACTAATGATTATCATACTCGTCTCTAGGTTTGCGATTCGCTGGTTCAAACCCTGTCTAGCCCGATCAATTTTTTAGAGCGTAAAAATTCTAAGAATAGCTATCATCGGATGGAAAATAAGCCATTGATCCCGTGTTTAGATTTGCAGCAATTAAAATCACGGTGCGGAATTATGTTTCGAGACGTTTTCACGCTGGACGATGCTAATCGCAACTATTAGTAATAATAATAGTATGATGAAAAGGAGTACATTAGGGGAAATGTTCTCTTCTTGGCCCTTCGAGACAATAAGAGCTAGTGATATTCAAAGTGAAAAATTGAGCTCCTACTACTAATACTGTGATTTCGACTGGTGATCAAAGCCAACCATCATCAATAATTTTGGTAAGCATCATGTTGTAGTAAGTGTTCATAGTTATTATTTAATATAATCAGGCAGGTGTTATGTAGGATAGTAGGGTGAAATGATGGAATATCGATCACTAATGTAATTTAGCAATAGAATAACTACATTATTCGTAAAATATAATTTTAAAAAAGAGGGAATTGTTTGCTATTCTATTACTTAGGTGTACACAAAAGGTACAAATGTACTATCATCTAACCTGAAAAAAATTGTGTTCTAGTACCTGGGTGTGATAGGAATTCCTCCGACACTAATCGGGTAATTCGAATCACCTTGTTGAAAACTAAAGAAAATGCTGAAATAAACAAAAATGCAAAAAGTTACTATCTCTGCGTACAAAAATCACACCCTTTCTTTGCTATGCAATATCCATTGCAATCTGCATGAACCCATTCTGAACACGGAGTGTAATATGGCCTACATATCAGCAGGCATCTTTCATCAGATGCTTAATTGCATTGTTTAAACATTGATCATAAAAATATTCGAACAATGCGGAGTCACTTCTAACATTCGGAGTAATTCTGATCAGTAATGCCATATTGGGAAAAAATTGGAACCATTTCGTATTGGAGTTTTGAAATTGTAAGTAATTATTTCATATTAATATTCGCCCAGTTATCACAATATGTAAAATTAATACATTTAATTTATCAGCACCAAATGCACAAATCAGTTTAACCTCCTTACAATAAAAATATACGAAGTACAAAATGTCCACCATACTGCTGAGATGCTGCTCAACTAGTGTTGACAATGATGATCTTGATGAAGATTATCGGGCTGTAGGCCGTGGTCGTGAGGTTTGTAGTTCCCCGACGTTTCGCCAGAGACTGCGTCTGGCATCTTCAAGGGTTGCCTACGTGAATACATCAGTGTTGACAATGTTTGAAACACTTCGCAGAAGATGCCACAATATACAGAACGCAGTTCTAATAATGGTTTCTGCATAATATCATGATCGGAATTACCCTCGTAATCGGAATTTTATGGGAGGAAACATATTTTATTATAGAACAAGATAATGGTGCAAAATGTTTAATTTAAATAAACATAGATTACTTTTAAGTGTGTTTGTGCTATTGTTGAAGATATAAGGATATACGTTATATTGTTATTACATTCACATTATAAAATATTAAGCCCAAAAATATGAACTAATTTTTGTTAAAGATACTTCTTTCAGTAGGATCACCTTAATTCTTGGTTTGTAAAAGTGACGTAATGAAAATATGTTTAAGAAAATGTGCAATAGAACTAATGAAATGTTTTTCTTCTTTGTTTCATTTGGTCAGATTTGGAGATCCATGAATATTATTATTATTATTATTATTATTATTATTATTATTATTATTATTATTATTATTATTATTATTAGAGCAGTTAAGTCTCTTAGTCCGCTGTTTCTTATTCCATCGACCCCGACCGGGTTTCAACCCGCGAACCCCAGGACCAGAGGCAAGGAGCATAACCATAGTCCACCGCGGCTGATGGGTGATTCTGTAAGAGCGTGTAAAAATTAAACAGGGCATAAAGGATGCTCCACTGAACAATTTGAGATAGGGAACCTAGGGCCCGAGAAGCCAGCCTAAGGAAATATGGAAGCAAACTTTTCAATCACATTGTCTAGCATTACTGTTTTTCAGCTGATTTATATGTACTGTGCTGTTTATTTACATGTACTACGTCATTTAGTTCCTTCCAGGAGTAGTCTGGGTCTTCCTACATTTCTTCGTCCTAGTGGTCCATGGTGAAGAATCTGTTCCGGGATTCTGTTGTTATCCATTCTATTTATGTGGTGCATCCATTCGTCTCTGTATTGTGCAATCCTATCTAATAACTTGAATATATTTAGTTTCGTTTCTATATCTTCATTCCGTTTCCGATATGCCATTGTATAGCCAGCCACTCCTCAGAAACCTCATTTTTGAAGTTTCTATTTTTCGTTCCTGGTTTTTGTTTAAGAACCAGTGTTTCGATCCATACATCAGTGTAGGAACTGACATTGTTACATAAAATTTTAAAAGTGTCTCCTTTCTAATCCCCCTTGAGACTTCGTTTTGTTCTGTCACACATACGAGTGTAATTAAATATAGCCTATTTATTTTGTTTGCAATGTCTTCACTTTCTGTATATAATACATTGTATCCCAGATAATTATAATTACTCGCCTGTTCTATTGTTTTATTATCTAACGAGATTTTTATTCTGTGGATCATACCCTCGTAAAGGTAATATTTGGTTTTAGCAGTAAATATTTTCAAGTTGTATGTTTCATATATTTTACTCAATTTATAAATTGCCCGTTCTAAGCCATATTCTATCTCAGCTATCACAACCTGATCATTTGCTAAGCGTAAAGTATCTAATAAAATATCGTTAATTTTAAAATGTTCAGTTAGAACTATTTTCCAATTCTGCATGGCATCATCAATATATGCATTAAAAAGTGATGGCGAAAGTGGGTATGTCTGTTTTACTCCGCAGACGTCCTGCCCGCACGTTCAATTGTCGTTTCATTGCCGGACTATAAAAATACAAGTTAATGTTCTACCTGAAATTGCGTCAAATAATAAGTTCCCAAGAAAACTCCTCACAGTCATCTGTTGTGGCTCAAGAAGCGTGCATTATGACATCACACTGTTGTCGCGCGGAATATGTCGGTATGCAGATGAGTACACATCTGACATAAAAACATTTCTATAACCCGATCGCAGAGCCACCTACCGGGTCCAATTGTGAATGTAAACCATCCAGGGACCCACTCAAACACACACAAACAATTTCATCAAAGTTGGTCTATTCGTTTAGGCAGTTTTTAATTTCGGATTTCAAGTAAACCTCCACTTTTAATTGTCGGATTTCGCTCGTTTTTGGGTAATACCTACCTCGGTTTATTTTAATAGGATGTACCGAGTTTCGTTGTGAAACATCGGAAAATATGACCGCTAGAGCTATTTTTAAATTTTCACTTCAGGTGAACTCATACACCTAATGGTTTAGAGGGTCCAATTGGGAATCTAAACAATCGAGAAACCCATCAGACACGCACAAAAAAATCATCAAGTAGTTCTAGACGTTTAGGCAGCTTATAATTTCGAATTTCAAGTAAACCTACACTTAATTGTAGGATTTCGTTCGTTTTTTGATAGTACGTACCTCGGGAGTTTCGTTGTGAAATATCGAAACATGTGACAACACCTAACGGTTTTAGAGGATCCAACTGTGCATCTAAACATTCGAGGAAAAAATCAGACACACAAAAAAAATTCATTGAAATCGGTCCAGTCGTTTAGGCTGTTTTTAATTTCGGATTTCAAGTAAAACTCCACTTTTAATTGTAGGAATTCGCTCATTTTTGGACAACACGTACCTCCGTTTATTTTAATAGGATATACTGAGTTTCGTTGTGAAACATCGAAAAATGTGACGGCTAGAGCGATTTTAAAATTATCACTTCAGGTGGACTCACACACCTATTGGTTTTAGAGGGTCGAATTGGGAATCTAAACAATTGAGGAACCCAATCAGACACGCACAAAAAATTTCATCAAAATCGGTGCAGTCGTTTAGGCAGCTTTTAATTTCGGATTTAAAGTAAACCTACACTTTTAATTGTCGGATTTCGCTCATTTTTTGATAATACATACCTCGGTTTATTTTAATAGGATACACTGAGTTTCGTTGTGAAACATCGAAAAATGTGACGGCTAGAGCGATTTTAAAATTTTAATTTAGAGGATCCAATTATGAATCTAAATATTCGAGGAACAAAATTAGACACGCACAAAAAATTCATCGTTTAGGCTGTTTTTAATTTCGGATTTCAAGTAAACCTCCACTTTTAATTGTCGGATTTCGCTCATTTTTGGTTAATACCTACCTCGGTTTATTTTAATAGGATATACTGAGTTTCGTTGTGAAACATCGAATAATGTGACCGCTAGAGCGATTTTTAAATTTTTACTTCAGGTGAATTCCTACACCTAACGGTTTTATAGGATCAAATTTTGAATCTAAACAATCGAGGAACCCAATCATACACGCATAAAAGTTTCATCAAAATCGGTCCAGTCGTTTAGGAGAAGTTCAGTGACAAAAACACGTACAGAAGAATTATATCTAGGTAGAACCTATATTCAGATGGGGTTACATGTCCATGACATACATTTTAGCAGGTTTCCTACTTTTAATTTCTTTCTGCACCTCATTCCTGTAACTTTTTTTTATTTGGAGTAGGCCCAGTTCGATTACCGGTCGGGAGAAATTATCTGGATAATGGTTGTTTCGTTACTCATCTGTAAGACAAATGTTAGGAAACGTTAAGGCCAAACGGTCCCCGAACAGTATCTGACGATCATAATCTTCATTATCATATTCGCCATGTTTAGTATTAGCTTGATTTAGCTTACTATTCCTCTATAATTATGTTTTAGTGTATGATGCACGGGAATTTTTTATATGAATGTGTGTGTGAATGATATGTTTCGTTTTAATGATGTGTTGTCTCAGAGGTGGCAATGACACTGAGCTGATCACTCATTCGGGGAGGCCCTCCATGTTCTCGTGTGTTCAAAAAAAAAATATGCATGGATACATAGTTTTAAAATCCCTCTGCCGACAGGTCTTACCATCGCCCGGGTGGCGTGTGACACGAAAAAAAATTACTGTACGGTGAGATTTTACTGAGTTAATGGAATGGAATGGTAAAAAAAAGAAAAGATTGTAACATACAATAAATAATTACAAGCAATTAATAAACTAGGATTAAAATGAATGAAATCGATATTATTAGAGAAGCGAAAAAAAATCCACTGATAGACCAATATTACAACAGAGTGTATTATGAGGTATCACACATTTAAAAGTCAAAAATGATATTTTACAACCAATTTTATCTAACATAAAAATTAATGTTTGTTTGTTTGTGTATTTGTTTGTTCGTACTTTATGCGTAGCTATACCGTTGATCCGATTGTGATGGGGCTTCTGCAAAATGTTCAGATTTCCGAGATCAACATAGGCTATAAGAGAGTTGTGATACTCAACTCCTACACCCTTCAAAATCGCCCATTGTTGTGGAAAACGTGAAAAAAGTAGCTCTTTGGACGCTTAAATGGCTTAAGCTGCCTAAACCATATCAAATACAAAAAAAAAATAATGTACACAGAATTGAATATCTCAAAAAGATCTACAAAAACGTCCGCGACAGCATATGTTTATATCTTACAGATAACTCACAATAACCATTTTTGTCTTTCATTGATGCCAAGAAGATCCAGACAATAATAGCACACGTGGCAGGTATACTTATTTTACGGATAATTAACAATAACGAATTTTGTCTTTTAGCTCATTTATGCCAAGAAGATCGAGATTCTAGATTCGCTGGCAACGCCGGGTAATCAGCACGGGGTATCTAAAAAATTATAACTTTGTAATTACTTTTCCCATCAGTAATTCAACTAAACATAAGATCACGTAAATTGCCATTTATTTAGGCATAGCAGTGCACACCGGGTATTAGCCAGTGATAATATAATATAAGACGCTTTCTTAAATTTTCTATTATTACTGCACTCAGTACGACTCTCCTGTGATATTTAACAACAGTCAATTCAATCCAGTGCTCTCAAATCCATCTGAATACTACCCTCCCACCATCTCTCCTTCAATGTACATGATAAATAGGTTAAAATTTCAGATCTCTTCTTATATCTATTATTATAACTGCACTCACTAGTCCTTCTGTCATACCTAATTTTAGTGAATTCAACCCTGTGTTCTAAGATCCTTCCGAATATTACCTTCCCGCCAATCCTCCCTCAATGTATATGATAAATATAATTTAAGACGTATTCTTAAATTTACTATTATTACTGCACTCACTACGACCCGACACTCCTGTGATACTTAACAACACTCAATTCAATCCATTGCTCTCAGATCCATCCAAATATTACATTCCGACCATCCCTCCCTCAATGTATATGAAAATATAATATAAGAGGACTTCTTAAAGTTACTGCCTTCACTAAGGCCCTCCTGTCATACTTAACTTCATTTAATTCGACCCTGTGCTCTAAGATCCATCCGAATATTACCTTCCCAACAATCCTCCCTCAATGTATATCATAAACATAATTTAAGACGTCTTCTTAAGTTTACCATTATCACTTAACTCACTAGAGTCCTCCTGCCATACTTAACTTCAGTGGATTCAATCCAGTGCTCTAAAATCCATCCGAATATCACCTTCCCACCATACTTCACTCAATGTATATGATGAATATAATTTAAAAAGTCTTGTTAAATTTACTATTATTACTGCGCTCGCTAGAGTTCTCCTGACATACTTAACTTCAATGGATTCAATCCAGTGCTCTAAGATCCATCCGAATATCACCTTCCCACCATACTTCACTGAATGTATGTGCTGAATACAATTTAAGACGTCTTCTTATATTTACTGTTATTACTGCACTCACTAGAGTCCTCCTGTCATACTTAACTTCAGTAAATTCAATCCAGTGCTCTAAGATCCATCCGAATATCACCTTCCAACTATTTTTCTCTCAATATATATAATAAATATAATTTAAGAGGTCATTTTAAATTTACTATTGTTACTGCTCTCGCTAGAGTCCTCCTGTCATACTTAACATCAGCCAATTCAATCCACTGCCCTAAGATCCATCCGAATATCACCTTCCCTAATTTCTTCGCTCAAATTATATGATAAATATAATTTAAGACGTCTTCTTAAATTTACTGTTATTTCTGCCTCCACAAAGGTCCCCTTTCTTAATTTCATTCAATTAAATCCTGTGCTCTAAGATCCATCCGAATATTATCTTCCCACCAATCCTCCCTAAATCTATATCATAAATGTAATTCAAGAAGTCGGCTAATATCTACTATCATTACTGCCGTCACTAGGGTCCTCCTGTCATACTTAACTTCAGTCAATTCAAACCAATCCTCTAAGATTTATCCTAATATCAACCTCCCAACATTCCTCCCTCAAAGTATATGGTAAATATAATTTTAGACGTTTTCTTATTATTACTGCATTCAATACGACTCTCCTGTGATACTTAGCAACAGTCAATTCAATCCAGAGCTCTCAGATCCATTCGAATTCTACCCTCCTACCATTACTCCCTCAATGTGTATGCTAAATATAATTTAAGAATTCTTCTTAAATTTTCTATTATTACTGCACTCACTACGATATTCCTGTGATACCTGACAACAATTAATTCAATCCAGTTCTCTAAGTTCCACCCGAATATTTCCTTCCCACCATTCCTCCCTCAATGTATATAATAAATATTATTTCAGATGTCTTCATATTATTACTGCATTCACTAAGATCCTCCTGTGATACTTAACAAGCAGTCAATACAATCCACTGCTCTCAGATCCATCGAAATATTACCTTCCCACCATTCTTCCCTCAATGGACATGAATAATATAATTCAAGACGTCTTCTTAAATTAACTGTTATTACTACACTCTCTAGGATACTGCTGTCATACTTAACTACAGTCAATTCAATCTTGGGCTCTAGGATCCATCCGAATATTACCTTCCCAATATTCCTCCCTCACTGTATATGATAAATATTATTTAAGACGTATTCTTATTATTACTGCATTCACTAGGCCTCTCATGTGATACATAACAACAATCAATTATATCCGGTGCTCTCAGATCCATCGGAATATTACCATCAGACCATTCCTCCCTCAATGGACATGATAAATATAATTTAAGACGTCTTCTTAAATTTACTATTATTACTACACTCACTACGACGCTCCAGTGATACGTAACAACAGTCAATTCAATCCAGTGCTCTCAGATCCATCCGAATATAACCTCATCAGCATTCCTCCCTCAATTTATATGTTACATACAATTTAACACGTCTTCGTATTATTACTGCATTCACTACGAACCTCCCGAGATACTTAACAACACTCAATTCAATCCAGTGCTCTCACATCCATCCAAATATCACCTTTCCAACATTCCTCATTCAATGTTTTTGACCATTACAATTTAAAACGTGTTTTTAAATCTACAATTATTACTGCAATCACTTGGTTCCTACTGTCATACTTAACTTCAGTGAATTCAATCCAGTGCTCTAACATCCACCCGAATATCGCCTTCACGCCATTAATCCGTCAAAATATATGTTAAATATAAGTCCTCATGTCATTATTAAGTGAATTTAACCCTGTGCTCTAAGATCCATCCGAATATCACCTTCCCAACACTCTTCTCTCAATGTACTTGATAAATATAATTTGAGACGTCTTCTTAAATTTATTTTTTTTTAATGCTCTCACTAGAGACCTCCGGTCATACTTAACTTCTGAGAATTTAACCTTGTGCTCTAAGATCCATCCGAATATCACCTTCCCAACACTCTTCTCTCAATGTATATGATAAATATAATTTGACACGTCTTCTTAAATTTATTATTTTTAATGCTCTCACTAGAGTCCTCCTGTCATACTTAACTTCTGTGAATTTAACCCTGTGCTCTAAGATCCATCCGAATATCACCTTCCCAACATTTTTCTCTCAATGTATATGATAAATATTATTTTAGACGTCTTTTTAATTTACTATTACTACTGCACTCACTAGAGTACTACTGTCATACTTAACTTCTGTGAATTTAACCCTTTGCTCTAAGATGCATCCGAATATCACCTTCCCAACATTCTTCTCTCAATGTATATGATAAATATAATTTGAGACTTCTTAAATTTTCTATTACTACTGCACTCACTAGAGTCTTCCTGTCATACTTAACTTCTGTGAATTTAACCCCTTGCTCTAAGATCCATCCGAATATTACCCTCGCAACATTCTTCTCTCAATGTATATGATAAATATTATCTGAGACGTCTTCTTAAATTTACTATTACTACTGAACTCACTAGAGTCCTCCTGTCATACTTAACTTCTGTGAATTTAACCCTTTGCTCTAAGATCCATACGAATATCACCTTCCCAACATTCTTCTCTCAATGTATATGATAAATATATTTTGAGACTAGTTGGATTTACTATTACTACTGCACTCACTAGAGTCCTCCTGTCATACTTAACTCCTGTGAATTTAACCCTTTGCTCTAAGATCCATCCGAATATCACCTTCCCAACATTTTTCTCTCAATGTATACGATAAATATAATTTGAGACTTCCTAAATTTACTATTACTACTGCACTCACTCCTGTCATACTTAACTTCTGTGAATTTAACCCTGTGCTCTAAGATCCATCCGAATATCACCTTCCCAACATTCTTCTCTCAATGTATATGATAAATATAATTTGAGACTTCCTGAATTTACTATTACTACTGCACTCACTAGAGTCCTCCTGTCATACTTAACTTCTGTGAATTTAACCCTGTGCTCTAAGATCCATCCGAATATCACCTTCGCAACATTCTTCTCTCAATGTATATGATAAAAATATTATTTGAGACGCCTCCTAAATTTACTATTACTACTGCACTCACTAGAGTCTTCCTGTCATACTTAACATTTTTTAATTTAACCCTGTGCTCTAAGATCCATCCGAATATCACCTTCCCAACATTCTTCTCTCAATGTATATGATAAATATAATTTGAGATTTCTTAAATTTACTATTACTACTGCACTCACTAGAGTCCTCCTGTCATACTTAACTTCTGTGAATCTTAACCTGTGCTCTAAGATTCATCCGAATATCACCTTCCCAACATTCTTCTCTCAATGTATATGATAAATATAATTTGAGACTTGTTAAATTTACTATTACTACTGCACTCAAAAGAGTCCTCCTGTCATACTTAACTTCCGTGAATTTATTCCTGTGCTCTAAGATCGATCCGAATATCACCTTCGCAACATTCTTCTCTCAATGTATATGATAAATATAATTTGAGACTTCTTAAATTTACTATTACTACTGCACTCACTAGAGTCCTCCTGTCATACTTAACTTCTGTGAATTTAACCCTGTGCTCTAAGATCCATCCGAATATCACCTTCCCAACATTCTTCTCTCAATGTATATGATAAATATAATTTGTCACTTCTTAAATTTTCTATTACTACTGCACTCACTAGAGTCCTCCTGTCATACTTAACTGCTGTGAATTTAACCCTGTGCTCTAAGATCCATCCGAATATCACCTTTCCAACATTCTTCTCTCAATGTATATGATAAATATAATTTGTCACTTCTTAAATTTTCTATTACTACTGCACTCACTAGAGTCCTCCTGTCATACTTAACTTCTGTGAATTTAACCCTGTGCTCTAAGATCCATCCGAATATCACCTTTCCACACTCTTCTCTCAATGTATATGATAAATACAATTTGAGACTTCTTAAATTTACTATTATTACTGCACTCAGTAGAGTCCTCCTGTCATACTTAACTTCTGTGAATTTAACAATGTGCTCTAAGATCCATCCGAATATCACCTTCCCAACATTCTTCTCTCAATGTATATGATAAACATAATTTGAGAATTCTTGAATTTACTATTACCACTGCACTCACTAGAGTCCTCCTGTCATACTTAACTTCTGTGAATTTAACCCTTTGCTCTACGATCCATCCGAATATCAACTTCCCAACATTCTTCTCTAAATGTATATGATAAATATAATTTGAGACTTCTTAAATTTACTATTACTACTGCACTCACTAGAGTCCTCCTGTCATACTTAACTTCTGTGAATTTAACCCTGTGCTCTAAGATCCATCCGAATATCACCTTCCCAACATTCTTCTCTCAATGTATATGATAAATATAATTTGTCACTTCTTAAATTTTCTATTACTACTGCACTCACTAGAGTCCTCCTGTCATACTTAACTGCTGTGAATTTAACCCTGTGCTCTAAGATCCATCCGAATATCACCTTTCCAACATTCTTCTCTCAATGTTATGATAAATATAATTTGTCACTTCTTAAATTTTCTATTACTACTGCACTCACTAGAGTCCTCCTGTCATACTTAACTTCTGTGAATTTAACCCTGTGCTCTAAGATCCATCCGAATATCACCTTTCCACACTCTTCTCTCAATGTATATGATAAATACAATTTGAGACTTCTTAAATTTACTATTATTACTGCACTCAGTAGAGTCCTCCTGTCATACTTAACTTCTGTGAATTTAACAATGTGCTCTAAGATCCATCCGAATATCACCTTCCCAACATTCTTCTCTCAATGTATATGATAAACATAATTTGAGAATTCTTGAATTTACTATTACCACTGCACTCACTAGAGTCCTCCTGTCATACTTAACTTCTGTGAATTTAACCCTTTGCTCTACGATCCATCCGAATATCAACTTCCCAACATTCTTCTCTAAATGTATATGATAAATATAATTTGAGACTTCTTAAATTTACTATTACTACTGCACTCACTAGAGTCCTCCTGTCATACTTAACTTCTGTAAATTTAACCCTTTGCTCTAAGATGCATCCGAATATCACCTTCCCAACATTCTTCTCTCAATGTATATGATAAATATAATTTGAGACTTCTTAAATTTACTATTACTACTGCACTCACTAGAGTCTTCCTGTCATACTTAACTTCTGTGAATATAACCCCTTGCTCTAAGATCCATCCGAATATTACCCTCGCAACATTCTTCTCTCAATGTATATGAAAAATATTATCTGAGACGTTTTCTTAAATTTACTATTACTACTGCACTCACTAGAGTCCTCCTGTCATACTTAACTTCTGTGAATTTAACCCTTTGCTCTAAGATCCATACGAATATCACCTTCCCATCATTCTTCTCACAATGTATATAATAAATATATTTTGAGACTACTTGGATTTACTATTTCTACTGCACTCACTAGAGTCCTCCTGTCATACTTAACTTCTGTGAATTTAACCCTTTGCTCTAAGATCCATCCGAATATCACCTTCCCAACATTCTTCTCTCAATGTATACGATAAATATAATTTGAGACTTCCTAAATTTACTATTACTACTGCACTCACTCCTGTCATACTTAACTTCTGTGAATTTAACCCTGTGCTCTAAGATCCATCCGAATATCACCTTCCCAACATTCTTCTCTCAATGTATATGATACATATAATTTGAGATTTCTTAAATTTACTATTACTACTGCACTCACTAGAGTCCTCCTGTCATACTTAACTTCTGTGAATTTAACCCTGTGCTCTAAGATCCATCCGAATATCACCTTCGCAACATTCTTCTCTCAATGTATATGATAAAAATATTATTTGAGATTCCTCCTAAATTTACTATTACTACTGCACTCACTAGAGTCTTCCTGTCATACTTAACATCTTTGAATTTAACCCTGTGCTCTAAGATCTATCCGAATATCACCTTCCCAACATTCTTCTCTCAATGTATATGATAAACATAATTTTAGATTTCTTAAATTTACTATTACTACTGCACTCACTAGAGTCCTCCTCTCATACTTAACTTCTGTGAATCTTAACCTGTGCTGTAAGATCCATCCGAATATCACCTTCCCAACATTCTTCTCTCAATGTATATGATAAATATAATTTGAGACTTGTTAAATTTACTATTACTACTGCACTCACTAGAGTCCTCCTGTCATACTTAACTTCCGTGAATTTATTCCTGTGCTCTAAGATCGATCCGAATATCACCTTCCCAACATTCTTCTCTCAATGTATATGACAAATATAATTTGAGACTTCTTAAATTTACTATTACTACTGCACTCACTAGAGTTCTCCTGTCATACTTAACTTCTGTGAATTTAACCCTGTGCTCTAAGATCCATCCGAATATCACCTTCCCAACATTCTTCTCTCAATGTATATGATAAATATAATTTGTCACTTCTTAAATTTTCTATCTACTCTACTGCACTCACTAGAGTCCTCCTGTTATACTTAACTTCTGTGAATTTAACCCTGTGCTCTAAGATCCATCCGAATATCACCTTTCCAACATTCTTCTCTCAATGTATATGATAAATATAATTTGTCACTTCTTAAATTTTCTATTACTACTGCACTCACTAGAGTCCTCCTGTCATACTTAACTTCTGTGAAATTAACCCTGTGCTCTAAGATCCATCCGAATATCACCTTTCCACACTCTTCTCTCAATGTATATGATAAATACAATTTGAGACTTCTTAAATTTACTATTACTACTGCACTCACTAGACTCCTGCACTCACTAGAGTCCTCCTGTCATACTTAACTTCTGTGAATTTAACAATGTGCTCTAAGATCCATCCGAATATCACCTTCCCAACATTCTTCACTAAATGTATATGATAAATATAATTTGAGACTTCTTAAATTTACTATTACTACTGCACTCACTAGAGTCCTCCTGTCATACTTAACTTCTGTGAATTTATACCTGTGCTCTAAGATCCGTCCTAATATCACCTTCCCAACATTCTTCTCTCAATGTATATGATAAATATAATTTGAGACGTCTTAAATTTACTATTACTACTGCACTCACTAGAGTCCTCCTGTCATACTTAACTTCTGTGAATTTAACCCTGTGCTATAAGATCCATCCGAATATCACCTTCCCAACATTCTTCTCTCAATGAATATGATAAATATAATTTGAGACTTCTTTTTACTATTACTACTGCACTCACTAGAGTCCTCCTGTCATACTTAACTTCTGTGAATTTAACCCTGTGCTCTAAGATCCATCCGAATATCACCTTCCCAACATTCTTCTCTCAATGTATATGATAAATATTATTTGAGGCATCTTCTTACATTTACTATTACTACTGCACTCACTAGAGTCCTCCTGTCATACTTAACTTCTGTGAATTTAACCCTGTGCTCTAAGATCCATCCGAATATCACCTTCCCAACATTCTTCTTTCAATGTATATGATAAAAATATTATTTGAGACGCCTCCTAAATTTACTATTACTACTGCACTCACTAGAGTCCTCCTGTCATACTTAACTTCTGTGAATTTAACCCTTTGCTCTAAGATCCATCCGAATATCACCTTCCCAACATTCTTCTCCCAATGTATATGACAAAAAATATTATTTGAGACGTCTTCTTAAATTTACTATTACTACTGCACTCAATAGAGTCCTCCTGTCATACTTAACATCTCTGAATTTAATCCTGTGCTCTAAGATCCATCCAAATATCACCCTCCCAACATTCTTCCCTCAATGTATATGATAAATATAATTTGAGACTTCTTAAATTTACTATTACTACTGCACTCACTAGAGTCCTCCTGTCATACTTAACTTCTGTGAATTTAAACCTGTGCTCTAAGATCCTTCCGAATATCACCTTCCCAACATTTTTCTCTCAATGTATATGATGGATATAATTTGAGACGTCTTCTTAAATTTACTATTATTACTTTACTCACTAGAGTCATCCAGTCATATTTAACATCATTGAATTTTAACCTGTGCTCTAAGATCCATTCCAATATCATCTTACCAACACACTCCTCTCAATGTATATGATAAATATAATTTGAGAGTCTTCTTAAATTTAGTATTTTTACTGAACTCACTAGAGTCCACCTGTCATACTTAACATCAGTAAATGTATCCCTGTGCTCTAAGATCCAACCGTATATCACCTTCCCACCGTTCTTCTCTCTCAATCTATATGATATATATATTTGAGACGTCTTCTTAAAATTTACTATTTAACTGCACTCACTAGAGTCCACCTGTTATACTTAACATCAGTGAATTTTACCCTGTGCTGTAAGATCCCTTCCGAATATCACCTTCCCATCGTTCTTCTCTCAATGTGTATGATAAATATAATTTAAGACGTCTTCTTTAATTTTCTATTAAAACTGCATTCGCTAGAGTCCTCCTGTCGTAATTAACTACAGTCTATTCAATCGGGTGCTCAAGGATCCATCCGAATATTATCTTACCACCACACCCCTCACAATGTATATGATAAATATTATTTTACAATTTTCTTATTATTACTGCATTCGCCACGACTCTCCTGTGGCTCATAACAGCAGTCAATCCAATCCAGTGCGCTCAGATCCATCCGAATACAACCTTCCCACTATTCTTCATTCAATGCATATATTGAATAATTTTAAAGACGACTTCTCATTATTACTGCATTCACTACGACTGTCCTGTGATACTTAAGAGCAGCCCATGCAATCCAGTGCTCTAAGATTTATCTGAATGTTACCATCCCACCATTCCTCCCTCAATGTGTATGAAAAATATAATTTTAGGCGTCTTCTTATTATTACTACATTAACCACGACACTCTTGTGATAAATAATAGCAATTCAGTCCAATGCTCTGAGATCCATCCGAATTTTACCCTCCTACCATTCCTCTCTCAATGTATATGATAAAATTGATTTTTATACGTCTTCTTACTATTACTGCATACACTACGACCCTCCTATGATACATAAGAAATGTAAATTCAATCCAGAGCTCTAAGATCCACCCGAATATTACCTTTCCACCATTCCTCCTCCAATGTATATGAAAAATATAATTTTAGGCGTCTTATTATTAATACTACATTAACCACGACATTCTTGTGATAAATAATAGCAATTCAATCCAATGCTCTGAGATCCATCCGAATTTAACTCTCCTACCATTCCTCTCTCAATGTATATGATAAAATTGATTTTTATACGTCTTCTTACTATTACTGCATACACTACGACCCTCCTATGATACATAAGAAATGTAAATTCAATCCAGAGCTCTAAGATCCACCCGAATATTACCTTTCCACCATTCCTCCTCCAATGTATATGAAAAATATAATTTTAGGCGTCTTATTATTAATACTACATTAACCACGACATTCTTGTGATAAATAATAGCAATTCAATCCAATGCTCTGAGATCCATCCGAATTTAACTCTCCTACCATTCCTCTCTCAATGTATATGATAAAATTGATTTTTATACGTCTTCTTACTATTACTGCATACACTACGACCCTCCTATGATACTTAAAAAATGTAAATTCAATCCAGAGCTCTAAGATCCACCCGAATATTACCTTTCCACCATTCCTCCTCCAATGTATATGAAAAATATAATTTTAGGCGTCTTATTATTAATACTACATTAACCACGACATTCTTGTGATAAATAATAGCAATTCAATCCAATGCTCTGAGATCCATCCGAATTTAACTCTCCTACCATTCCTCTCTCAATGTATATGATAAAATTGATTTTTATACGTCTTCTTACTATTACTGCTATACACTACGACCCTCCTATGATACATAAGAAATGTAATTCAATCCAGAGCTCTAAGATCCACCCGAATATTACCTTTCCACCATTCCTCCTCCAATGTATATGAAAAATATAATTTTAGGCGTCTTATTATTAATACTACATTAACCACGACATTCTTGTGATAAATAATAGCAATTCAATCCAATGCTCTGAGATCCATCCGAATTTAACTCTCCTACCATTCCTCTCTCAATGTATATGATAAAATTGATTTTTATACGTCTTCTTACTATTTACTGCATACACTACGACCCTCCTATGATACATAAGAAATGTAAATTCAATCCAGAGCTCTAAGATCCACCCGAATATTACCTTTCCACCATTCCTCCTCCAATGTATATGAAAAATATAATTTTAGGCGTCTTCTTATTATTACTACATTAACCACGACATTCTTCTGATAAATAATAGCAATTCAATCCAATGCTCTGAGATCCATCCGAATTTAACTCTCCTACTACCATTCCTCTCTCAATGTATATGATAAAATTGATTTTAATACGTCTTCTTACTATTACTGCATACACTACGACTCCTACTCCTATGATACTTAAAAAATGTAAATTCAATCCAGAGCTCTAAGATCCACCCGAATATCGCCTTCACACCATTCATCCGTCAAAATATATGCTAAATATAAGTCCTCCTGTCATACTTCAGTGAATTTAACCCTGTGCTCTAAGATCCATCCGAATATCACCTTCCCAACACTCTTCTCTCAATGTATATGATAACTATATTTGAGACTTCTTAAATTTACTATTACTACTGCACTTAATATAGTCCTCCTGTCATACTTAACTTCTGTGAATTTAACCCTGTGCTCTAAGATCCATCCGAATATCACCTTCCCAACATTCTTCTCTCAATGTATATGATAAAAATCATTTGAGACTTCTAAAATTTACTATTACTACTACTACTGCACTCACTAGAGTCTTTCTGTCAACTTAACTTCTGTGAATTTAACCCTTTGCTCTAAGATCCATCCGAATATCACCTTCCCAACATTCTTCTCTCAATGTATATGATAAATATTATTTGAGACGTCTTCTTAAATTTACTATTACTACTGCACTCACTAGAGTCCTCCTGTCATACATAACTTCTGTGAATTTAACCCTTTGCTCTAAGATCCATCCGAATATCACCTTCCCAACATTCTTCTTTCAATGTATATGATAAATATAATTTGAGACTTCTTAAATATAGTATTACTACTGCATTCACTAGAGTCCTCCTGTCATACTTAACTTCTGTGAATTTAACCCTTTCTTCTCTCAATGTATATGATAAATATTATTTGAGACGTCTTCTTAAATTTACTATAACTACTGCACTCACTAGAGTCCTCCTGTCATACTCAACTTCTGTGAATTTAACCCTTTGCTCTAAGATCCATCCGAATATCAGCTTCCCAACATTCTTCTCTCAATGTATATGATAAATATATTTTGAGACTTCTTGAATTTACTATTACTACTGCACTCACTAGAGTTCTCTTGTCATTCTTAACTTCTGTGAATTTATCCCTTTGCTCTAAGATCCATCCGAATAACACCTTCCCAACATTCTTCTCTCAATGTATATGATAAATATAATTTGAGATTTCTTAAATTTACTATTACTACTGCACTCACTAGAGTCCTCCTGTCATACTTAACTTCTGTGAATTTAACAATGTGCTCTAAGATCCATCTGATTATCAATTTCCCTATATTCTTCTCTCAATATATACGATAAAAATATTATTTGAGACGTCTTCTTCAATTTACAATTACTACTGCACTCACTAGAGTCCTCCTGTCATACTTAACGTCTGTGTATTTAACCCTGTGCTCTAAGATCCATCCGAATATCACCTTCCCAACATTCTTCTCTCAATGTATATGATAAAAATATTATTTGAGACGTCTTCTTGAATTTACTATTATTACTGCACTCACTAGAGTCCTCCTGTCATACTTAACTTCTGTGAATTTAACCCTGTGCTCTAAGATCCATCCGAATATCACCTTCCCAACATTCTTCTCTCACTGTATATGATAAAAATATTATTTGAGACGTCTTCTTGAATTTACTGTTACTACTGCACTCACTAGAGTCCTCCTGGCATACTTAACTCCTGTGAATTTAAGCCTGTGCTCTAAGATCCATCCGAATATCACCTTCCCAACATTCTACTCTGAATGTAAATGATAAATATAATTTTAGACTTCCTTGAATTTACTATTCTTACTGCACTCACTGGGAGTATTCCCTGTCCTAATTAACTTCTTGTGAATTTAAACCTGTTCTCTAACATCTCCGATTCCCAAATCTCACCTTCCCCACATTCTTCTCATTCAATGTAATATGATAAAAATATTATCTGAGATGTCTTCTTAAATTTACTATTATTACTGCCCTCACTAATTGAGTCCTCCTGTCATACTTAAACTTTACTTCTGTGAAGTTAAAACCCCCGTTGCAATAAAATTCATCACGACTATATTGAACTCCGCAACATTCTTCTCTCAATGTCTATGATCAATATACAATTTGAGACTTCTTCAATTTAATATTACTACTTAACTTGCACTCACTAGACGTCCTCCTCTGTCATAACTTAACTTCCTGTGAATTTTAAAAAACTGTTGCTCTAGAGGTCCACACACATATCACCTTTCCCACATTCTTCTCTCAATGTATATTATACAAATATTATTTGCGACTCCGTTCTTAATTTTACTTACTAAACTACATGCCCTCACTAGATTCCTCCTGTCATACTTCACTATCTGTGAATTTAACCCTTTGCTTCTAAGATCCATTCCGAATATCACGCTATCCCAACATTCTTCCTATCCATTTTATATGATAAAAATATTATTTGAGACGTCTTCTTAATTTTACTATTACTACTGCACTCACTAGAGTCCTCCTGTCATACTTAACTTCTGTGAATTTATCCCTTTGCTCTAAGATCCATCCGAATAACACCTCCACCTCCCCAACCTTCTTCCCATGTCAACGGTTATGATAAATATAATTTGAAGATTTCTTAACATGTACTTTATCCTTAACACTGCACTCACTAGAGTCCTCCTGTCATACTTAACTTCTGTGTAATTAAAACCCTCTGCTCTAAATATCCATCCGAATATCACCTTCCCCAACCTCTTCTCTCAATGTATATGATAAATATAATTTGAGACGTCTTCTTAAATTTATGATTTATACTGCACTTCCTAAGAGTCCTACTGTCATATTTAAGCTCAGTGAATTTTAACCTTTCCTTTAAAATCCATTTCAATATCCACCTTCCCCACACAACTCCTCTCAATGGTTATGATAAATATATTTTAGAGTCTTCTTAAACAATTTACTTTTTTACTGAACTGACCTATGAGTCCGTCCTGTCAATCTTAACTTCTGTGAATTTAACCCTGTGCTCTAAGATCCATCCGAATATCACCTTCCCACCAATCTTCTCTCAATGTATATGATACCTATCTTTTTAGACTTCTAAATTTACTATTACTACTTACTACTGCCACTACTACAGTCCTATCCAGGCTCTCCTGTCATACTTTACTTCTGGGATTTTTAACGCTGTGCTCTAATGTCCATCCGAATATCACCTTCCCAACATTCTTCTCTCAATGTATATGATAAATATAATTTGAGACTTGTTAAATTTACTATTACTACTGCACTCACTAGAATCCTCTTGTCATACTTAACTTCTGTGAATTTAACCCTGTGCTCTAAGATCATTCCGAATATCACCTTCCCAACATTCTTTTCTGTCAATGTATATGATAAATATAATTTGAGACTTCTTAAATTTACTATTACTACTGCACTCACTAGAGTCCTCCTGTCATAATTCTGTGAATTTAACCCTGTGCTCTAAGATCCATACGATTATCACCTTCCCTATATTCTTCTCTCAATATATATGATAAAAATATTATTTGAGACGTCTTCTTCAATTTACTATTACTACTGCACTCACTAGAGTCCTCCTGTCATACATAACTTCTGTGAATTTAACCCTTTGCTCTAAGATCCATCCGAATATCACCTTCCCAACATTCTTCTTTCAATGTATATGATAAATATAATTTGAGACTTCTTAAATATACTATTACTACTGCACTCACTAGAGTCCTCCTGTCATACTTAACTTCTGTGAATTTAACCCTTTATTCTCTCAATGTATATGATAAATATTATTTGAAACGTCTTCTTAAATTTACTATAACTACTGCACTCACTAGAGTCCTCCTGTCATACTTAACTTCTGTGAATTTAACCCTTTGCTCTAAGATCCATCCGAATATCACCTTCCCAACATTCTTCTTTCAATGTATATGATAAATATAATTTGAGACTTCTTAAATTTACTATTACTACTGCACTCACTAGAGTCCTCCTGTCATACATAACTTCTGTGAATTTAACCCTTTGCTCTAAGATCCATCCGAATATCACCTTCCCAACATTCTTCTTTCAATGTATATGATAAATATAATTTGAGACTTCTTAAATATACTATTACTACTGCACTCACTAGAGTCCTCCTGTCATACTTAACTTCTGTGAATTTAACCCTTTATTCTCTCAATGTATATGATAAATATTATTTGAAACGTCTTCTTAAATTTACTATAACTACTGCACTCACTAGAGTCCTCCTGTCATACTTAACTTCTGTGAATTTAACCCTTTGCTCTAAGATCCATCCGAATATCAGCTTCCCAACATTCTTCTCTCAATGTATATGATAAATATATTTTGAGACTTCTTGAATTTACTATTACTACTGCACTCACTAGAGTTCTCTTGTCATTCTTAACTTCTGTGAATTTATCCCTTTGCTCTAAGATCCATCCGAATAACACCTTCCCAACATTCTTCTCTCAATGTATATGATAAATATAATTTGAGATTTCTTAAATTTACTATTACTACTGCACTCAGTAGAGTCCTCCTGTCATACTTAACATCTCTGAATTTAATCCTGTGCTCTAAGATCCATCCAAATATCACCCTCCCAACATTCTTCCCTCAATGTATATGATAAATATAATTTGAGACTTCTTAAATTTACTATTACTACTGCACTCACTAGAGTCCTCCTGTCATACTTAACTTCTGTGAATTTAAACCTGTGCTCTAAGATCCTTCCGAATATCACCTTCCCAACATTTTTCTCTCAATGCATATGATGGATATAATTTGAGACGTCTTCTTAAATTTACTATTATTACTTTACTCACTAGAGTCATCCAGTCATATTTAACATCATTGAATTTTAACCTGTGCTCTAAGATCCATTCCAATATCATCTTACCAACACACTCCTCTCAATGTATATGATAAATATAATTTGAGAGTCTTCTTAAATTTAGTATTTTTACTGAACTCACTAGAGTCCACCTGTCATACTTAACATCAGTAAATTTATCCCTGTGCTCTAAGATCCAACCGTATATCACCTTCCCACCGTTCTTCTCTCTCAATCTATATGATATATATAATTTGAGACGTCTTCTTAAAATTTACTATTTAACTGCACTCACTAGAGTCCACCTGTTATACTTAACATCAGTGAATTTTACCCTGTGCTGTAAGATCCTTCCGAATATCACCTTCCCATCGTTCTTCTCTCAATGTGTATGATAAATATAATTTAAGACGTCTTCTTTAATTTTCTATTAAAACTGCATTCGCTAGAGTCCTCCTGTCGTAATTAACTACAGTCTATTCAATCGGGTGCTCAAGGATCCATCCGAATATTATCTTACCACCACACCCCTCACAATGTATATGATAAATATTATTTTACAATTTTCTTATTATTACTGCATTCGCCACGACTCTCCTGTGGCTCATAACAGCAGTCAATCCAATCCAGTGCGCTCAGATCCATCCGAATACAACCTTCCCACTATTCTTCATTCAATGCATATATTGAATAATTTTAAAGACGACTTCTCATTATTACTGCATTCACTACGACTGTCCTGTGATACTTAAGAGCAGCCCATGCAATCCAGTGCTCTAAGATTGATCTGAAAATGTTACCATCACCATTCCCACATCCTCTCCTTCTCCCTCAATGGGTATGCAAAAATATAATTTTTAGGCGTCTTCTTATGATTACTTTATTCTTACTAATTAACCACGACACTCTTGTGATAAATAATAGGCCAAGTCAGTCCAATGCTCTGAGATCCATCCGAATTTTTACCCTCCTAAACCATTCCTCTCTCCAATGTATATGATAAAATTGATTTTTATAATACGTCTTCTTACTATGACTTACTACTACTTCCTACACTACGCGGACGCCTCCTATGATACATAAGAAATGTAATTCCATCCAGAGCTCTAAGATCCACCCAAATATTACCTTTCCATACCTTTCCACCATTCCTCCTCCAATGTATATGAAAAATATAATTTTAGGCGTCTTATTATTAATACTACATTAACCACGACATTCTTGTGATAAATAATAGCAATTCAATCCAATGCTCTGAGATCCATCCGAATTTAACTCTCCTACCATTCCTCTCTCAATGTATATGATAAAATTGATTTTTATACGTCTTCTTACTATTACTGCATACACTACGGCCCTCCTATGATATTTAAGAAATGTAATTTCAATCCAGAGCTCTAAGATCCATCCGAATATTACCTTTCCACCATTCCTCCTCCAATGTATATGAAAAATATAATTTTAGGCGTCTTATTATTAATACTACATTAACCACGACATTCTTGTGATAAATAATAGCAATTCAATCCAATGCTCTGAGATCCATCCGAATTTTACCCTCCTACCATTCCTCTCTCAATGTATATGATAAAATTGATTTTTATACGTCTTCTTACTATTACTGCATACACTACGACCCTCCTATGATACATAAGAAATGTAATTTCAATCCAGAGGTCTAGGATCCACCCGAATATTACCTTTCCACCATTCCTCCTCCAATGTATATGAAAAATATAATTTTAGGCGTCTTCTTATTATTACTACATTAACCACGACATTCTTGTGATAAATAATAGCAATTCAATCCAATGCTCTGAGATCCATCCGAATTTT
This sequence comes from Diploptera punctata, assembly GCA_030220185.1. Taxonomy (NCBI): domain Eukaryota; kingdom Metazoa; phylum Arthropoda; class Insecta; order Blattodea; family Blaberidae; genus Diploptera; species Diploptera punctata. Next base: position 4,518 of record JASPKZ010009814.1, on the reverse strand, counting down.
ACCCTCCTACCATTCCTCTCTCAATGTATATGATAAAATTGATTTTTATACGTCTTCTTACTATTACTGCATACACTACGACCCTCCTATGATACATAAGAAATGTAAATTCAATCCAGAGCTCTAAGATCCACCCGAATATTACCTTTCCACCATTCCTCCTCCAATGTATATGAAAAATATAATTTTAGGCGTCTTCTTATTATTACTACATTAACCACGACATTCTTCTGATAAATAATAGCAATTCAATCCAATGCTCTGAGATCCATCCGAATTTAACTCTCCTACCATTCCTCTCTCAATGTATATGATAAAATTGATTTTAATACGTCTTCTTACTATTACTGCATACACTACGACCCTCCTATGATACTTAAAAAATGTAAATTCAATCCAGAGCTCTAAGATCCACCCGAATATCGCCTTCACACCATTCATCCGTCAAAATATATGCTAAATATAAGTCCTCCTGTCATACTTCAGTGAATTTAACCCTGTGCTCTAAGATCCATCCGAATATCACCTTCCCAACACTCTTCTCTCAATGTATATGATAACTATATTTTGAGACTTCTTAAATTTACTATTACTACTGCACTTAATATAGTCCTCCTGTCATACTTAACTTCTGTGAATTTAACCCTGTGCTCTAAGATCCATCCGAATATCACCTTCCCAACATTCTTCTCTCAATGTATATGATAAAAATATCATTTGAGACTTCTAAAATTTACTATTACTACTGCACTCACTAGAGTCTTTCTGTCAACTTAACTTCTGTGAATTTAACCCTTTGCTCTAAGATCCATCCGAATATCACCTTCCCAACATTCTTCTCTCAATGTATATGATAAATATTATTTGAGACGTCTTCTTAAATTTACTATTACTACTGCACTCACTAGAGTCCTCCTGTCATACATAACTTCTGTGAATTTAACCCTTTGCTCTAAGATCCATCCGAATATCACCTTCCCAACATTCTTCTTTCAATGTATATGATAAATATAATTTGAGACTTCTTAAATATAGTATTACTACTGCATTCACTAGAGTCCTCCTGTCATACTTAACTTCTGTGAATTTAACCCTTTCTTCTCTCAATGTATATGATAAATATTATTTGAGACGTCTTCTTAAATTTACTATAACTACTGCACTCACTAGAGTCCTCCTGTCATACTCAACTTCTGTGAATTTAACCCTTTGCTCTAAGATCCATCCGAATATCAGCTTCCCAACATTCTTCTCTCAATGTATATGATAAATATATTTTGAGACTTCTTGAATTTACTATTACTACTGCACTCACTAGAGTTCTCTTGTCATTCTTAACTTCTGTGAATTTATCCCTTTGCTCTAAGATCCATCCGAATAACACCTTCCCAACATTCTTCTCTCAATGTATATGATAAATATAATTTGAGATTTCTTAAATTTACTATTACTACTGCACTCACTAGAGTCCTCCTGTCATACTTAACTTCTGTGAATTTAACAATGTGCTCTAAGATCCATCTGATTATCAATTTCCCTATATTCTTCTCCCAATATATACGATAAAAATATTATTTGAGACGTCTTCTTCAATTTACAATTACTACTGCACTCACTAGAGTCCTCCTGTCATACTTAACGTCTGTGTATTTAACCCTGTGCTCTAAGATCCATCCGAATATCACCTTCCCAACATTCTTCTCTCAATGTATATGATAAAAATATTATTTGAGACGTCTTCTTGAATTTACTATTATTACTGCACTCACTAGAGTCCTCCTGTCATACTTAACTTCTGTGAATTTACCCCTGTGCTCTAAGATCCATCCGAATATCACCTTCCCAACATTCTTCTCTCACTGTATATGATAAAAATATTATTTGAGACGTCTTCTTGAATTTACTGTTACTACTGCACTCACTAGAGTCCTCCTGTCATACTTAACTCCTGTGAATTTAAGCCTGTGCTCTAAGATCCATCCGAATATCACCTTCCCAACATTCTACTCTGAATGTATATGATAAATATAATTTTAGACTTCTTGAATTTACTATTATTACTGCACTCACTAGGGTATTCCTGTCATAATTAACTTCTGTGAATTTAAACCTGTGCTCTAACATCGATCCAAATATCACCTTCCCAACATTCTTCTCTCAATGTATATGATAAAAATATTATCTGAGATGTCTTCTTAAATTTACTATTATTACTGCACTCACTAGAGTCCTCCTGTCATACTTAACTTCTGTGAATTTAACCCCGTGCAATAAAATTCATCCGAATATTGAACTCCCAACATTCTTCTCTCAATGTATATGATAAATATAATTTGAGACTTCTTAAATTTACTATTACTACTGCACTCACTAGAGTCCTCCTGTCATACTTAACTTCTGTGAATTTAACCCTGTGCTCTAAGGTCCACACGAATATCACCTTCCCAACATTCTTCTCTCAATGTATATGATAAAAATATTATTTGAGACGTCTTCTTAAATTTACTATAACTACTGCACTCACTAGAGTCCTCCTGTCATACTTAACTTCTGTGAATTTAACCCTTTGCTCTAAGATCCATCCGAATATCACCTTCCCAACATTCTTCTATCAATGTATATGATAAATATATTTTGAGACTTCTTGAATTTACTATTACTACTGCACTCACTAGAGTTCACCTGTCATTCTTAACTTCTGTGAATTTATCCCTTTGCTCTAAGATCCATCCGAATAACACCTCCCCAACATTCTTCTCTCAATGTTTATGATAAATATAATTTGAGATTTCTTAAATTTACTATTACTACCGCACTCACTAGAGTCCTCCTGTCATACTTAACTTCTGTGAATTTAACCCTCTGCTCTAAGATCCATCCGAATATCACCTTCCCAATATTCTTCTCTCATTGTATATGATTAATATAATTTGAGACGTCTTCTTAATTTTACTATTATTACTGCACACACTAGAGTCCTCCTGTCATATTTAACATCAGTGAATTTTAACCTGTCCTTTAAAATCCATTCCAATATCACCTTCCCAACACACTCCTCTCAATGTATATGATAAATATAATTTGAGAGTCTTCTTAAATTTACTTTTTTACTGAACTGACTAGAGTCCTCCTGTCATACTTAACTTCTGTGAATTTAACCCTGTGCTCTAAGATCCATCCGAATATCACCTTCCCAACAATCTTCTCTCAATGTATATGATAACTATATTTTGAGACTTCTTAAATTTACTATTACTACTGCACTAACTACAGTCCTCCTGTCATACTTAACTTCTGTGAATTTAACGCTGTGCTCTAAGGTCCATCCGAATATCACCTTCCCAACATTCTTCTCTCAATGTATATGATAAATATAATTTGAGACTTGTTAAATTTACTATTACTACTGCACTCACTAGAATCCTCTTGTCATACTTAACTTCTGTGAATTTAACCCTGTGCTCTAAGATCATTCCGAATATCACCTTCCCAACATTCTTTTCTGTCAATGTATATGATAAATATAATTTGAGACTTCTTAAATTTACTATTACTACTGCACTCACTAGAGTCCTCCTGTCATAATTCTGTGAATTTAACCCTGTGCTCTAAGATCCATACGATTATCACCTTCCCTATATTCTTCTCTCAATATATATGATAAAAATATTATTTGAGACGTCTTCTTCAATTTACTATTACTACTGCACTCACTAGAGTCCTCCTGTCATACATAACTTCTGTGAATTTAACCCTTTGCTCTAAGATCCATCCGAATATCAGCTTCCCAACATTCTTCTCTCAATGTATATGATAAATATATTTTGAAACTTCTTGAATTTACTATTACTACTGCACTCACTAGAGTTCTCTGTCATTCTTAACTTCTGTGAATTTATCCCTTTGCTCTAAGATCCATCCGAATAACACCTTCCCAACTTCTTCTCTCAATGTGTATGATAAATATAATTTGAGATTTCTTAAATTTACTATACTACTGCACTCACTAAGTCCTCCTGTCATACTTAACTTCTGTGAATTTAACAATGTGCTCTAAAGATCCATCTGATTATCAATTTACCCTATATTCTTCTCTCAATATATACGATAAAAAATATATATTTGAGACGTCTTCTTCAATTTACAAATTACTACTGCACTCACTAGAGTCCTCCTGTCATACTTAACGTCTGTGTATTTACCCTGTGCTCTAAGATCCATCCGAATAACACCTTCCCAAAATTCTTCTCTCAATGTATTGATAAAAATATTATTTGAGACGTCTTCTTGAATTTACTATTATTACTGCAACTCACTAGAGTCCTCCTGGTCATCTTAACTTCTGTGAATTTAAACCCTGTGCTCTAAGATCCATCCGAATACACCTTCCCAACATTCTTCTCTCAATGTAGATGATAAATATAATTTGAGATTTCTTAAATTTACTATTACTACTACACTCACTATAGGTCCTCCTGTCTACTTAACACCTCTGAATTTAACCTGTGCTCTAAGATC